>SSNR01000264.1:712183-888923 GCA_006937965.1 Callopanchax toddi | reverse complement strand
GGGGGGGGGGGGGGGGGGGAGCTTAATTAAAAGAATAGATTCGCATCTTTTTGTCTCTCACTGAATAAAATGTTAGAAAACATTTAAAATGATCTTATTAGTGGTGTCCTCACTACCAAAACAGACCCTTCACAACAACAATTCTCAGCATGGTCCTTCCTCAGACTCCTGTGGACGTTTAAATAATAAGATAAAGTAGAAGGGCGCCATCTAGTGGCTAATTGACCAAAAATCAACCAATTTAACATGATGGATCTCAGGACGTTTTACTAATTCATCCAGAATATTTACTTGTATAATTTCCCTCTTTTTTATAGGATTATTGCCTAAATCATTATGTTATGTTTCTTTTGTTTTAATATAAGTGTATTTATGTTGTGTTTGGGAACACATCAATGAAGCACAAACTGCCAGATTAAAGATTATTAATCTGCAGGAAGGAAAGGCTGCTTCATGTTTTCACCGTCTTCAAATGGCCACAAGGTGGCGCATTTCTTTATAACAGAGAACTTGCAAAAAATAGTGACATAAAAGAAAGAAACTGCAACACATGAATATTTATACTGAAGTTATTGATGATTCTATCAGCGTGTTTTCAAATCAGTGAAAAATTAAACGTTTGAAATTGTACCAAAATCTCAGTAAGAAGGAAATAATATTACATTCCGTCATGAACAAGTTACAGTGAGCGGCATCAGTCTGTCAGTCAGATGAATGCTTTAAGAACAACCTAAATACATGTTTAAATAGGAAACGTCCTTTTTTTGAAAGCTTTAAGTCATTTACTGGCAGCATAAAAGGTCTGGGTGTGAGTAATGTTTGAAAAGTTTATAAAAGCTGCATCTCTCAAACTTTTTTCCTGGCTTTTGTCATTCTTGTTTTTTTTTAACAACTCAGTCAAATTTGGTTGGATTTTCAATTAACAATTTACAAAATATGTAAGTTTTTAAGGACAGACACATAAATACTCCTGAATAGACATGGATTGTAAAAAGGATTCAAGTGTTTTTATTCAGAAAACAAAAGAAAAATCAGTGGAGTCAGAGTGGATGGATTGTAACCAAGCAGAAGATCAGTGTTGGTTCTGCGTTCTTCAACCTGTTTAAATGTGACCACCTTGTGATTTCTGTTACAGAAAAGCAATGCATGTACAAACTGCAGCTATAGAATGTGATACATGTTCTTTAGAAAAGGTTTAAAGGTATTTGTTTATCTGAGAGTTTAAAAAGGACAGAGTGGTTATTAAAGATATCATCATTTATCTGACTGCTTCAAACATAAAGCTAAATGGATTCATATTTATTGCCTTATAGAATGTAAAAATCTGATGCTTTTGATTCCAGAGTCAGTTTTCTCTGTGGTTCAGCAGTGTGCCACCAGAGATCTCAGGTTTGAAATTGACATTCGTTTATTGTTCTTGTTCATTTTAGTCAAATTCAGACATTTGATCAATATTTAGGCAACATTATAATGTTCACTTATAGATCAACTGTGTCTGTGGACAGTTTAAATGTTGTTTAGATCTATTTTCAACCTTAATGTATAGAAAATCATGAACTCAGTCCTCTGAGGACTAAAGAGAAACCATTCAGTTTGTTTGCAGATCAGATGCACCTGTGGATCGTTATTGCTGAATGGAAATGACAGAATATACATAACATAAGATATTTACAGGGATCCAGACATATCGTCTTTTGAAAACATTTGGAAGATTCCTAAAATAGAAATAAATCAACAGAACACCTTTTTAAGGATGAAAAACTGATCAAATCAGACTGTCCTCTTTTAAAGTCACGACGCAGATTAAAGCTCACAACAGCAGATCTCCACGTTAACTCCGTGGGCCTCAACAGGAGCGCTACAAATTCCAAGGAAGCAGAGATGTCATAGTAATCTTCAGGCCGATCACAAAGACTGTTACACTCTCCTGACCTGTTGGGTATCAGGAAGCCAGAAGTAATAAAAGTTTCTTAAGCCCTGCATCAGTCCTGTCTCTAGTGAAGTATAAGTCATTGTTCAGTGGCTCAGGTCCCCCACCCCCGTCTCCCCCCTATGGGTGAGTTCTGCTGGGGCATGCCGGACACTTGTTTACCCAGGATCCTGAGTCTCAAGGGCCAGCTGTGTGTACTTGGGCTCACATCGCCTTTATTTGCTTTTGAATCAGCCCAAATGAAGCAAAGCTAATTCTACATAGAGCCACAGAGATTACACAACTGCTCCCTGCAGCGATGGACTTAATGTGGTTTTAATTTTATCGTTTGCACGTGGAGAAGCACCTGTTGAATCTGATTTCAAGTCAGAAAAGGTCAAAAACTCTTGATATTTTAATAATGTCCCATTTTCATTCCTGCATTTCAAGATAAATGCAAAGATGAGAAGAATTCAAGTGAAAGAAACTGTGAGTGACTCTGTCTCTGGAGCTTCATTAAAGCTGAGGCCAACATTTCAGGACTGAGGAATGCAGAGACTGTTGATGATCAACACTCACCAGACAAGAGCTAGAAGTACTTGCCTTTGACTCAGCTTTATGAGTCGGAGGTCTGCAGGAGGAGATGTCGGGGGAGATGAAAGGGGCCCAAATGGAGGGAGAAGCTGTGTTATCAGATTTAGCAGAGTTCAGTCGTCTGTTGTCCAGATTGGCCAGGAGCTCAGCAGCTCCTTTTGACCGCCGCCTGCTTAATTTGTTGATGTACAATGAGTCTGTGCACTTCTTCAAATCCACGTGGGGAGAGTCAATTATATCTGTATTAGCTGGCGTTGGATGGGCAATCCCTTTACACACACACCCAAATCAAGGGCTTTAGGTGATGAACGCTGAGATGTTACAATAAAAGTTTGGGTGGCTTTTTGGTTTGTTTCAGAGCGGAAATATAAAAAAAGGAACAAAACAGGATGCTGCAAAACTGATAGAATTATTCATTTATGCTCCAAATCAGCTTCCTATAAATACTCTAAAACTATTTCTTCCAGAAAATTGATAAAGTCTTTAAAAAGCTCACATTTTGATCATTTGTTTAATTTTTTTAACACTCATCTTGCACTTGTTTTATTACACACACACACACACACACACACACATGCACACACACACACACACACACGGTGTGTTAACATTGACTGCATTTCATTTAGAAGAATTTCTGCTTGTTAGAAGTTTTGCAGAACAATCAGCATGCTTAGATAGCTATAAGAATGGAATGCAGCCCTTTTTAATACACCTGTGTCAGAATGTCTTTTGATTTGAGGTGTTGTAAAAATCAAGGATGTGAAAGCTTCCTCCTCCCGAGGTGTGTGCTCGATGACAATAATGACAAAATCATTTGATGCTCTGTTTCCAAACTGGACGTGAAGCAGGACTTTAAAGTCCTGTTAGTACCGGTTTGTGCTCAAAAGCTCAAGAGCCAGAACTCAGACACCAGTAGGTCTAATCTATTGAGTTAAAGGATTTCTGGGGCTCCTGCAGAAACATTTCATTCTGAGTTTGAAAAAAACCCTACAAGGTTCATGTGATTAAAGTAAGGTTAACACAATCCTGTCTGAATACATGAGAGCTTGTCCTTGCAGGTGCTGGCAAACGATCTGAGAGGACTTCCAAAGTGAGATATTTTCACGTGAATTGTTATTAAAGATTTGACAAATCTGGGGGGGGTCAGACACATTTCTATTTGAGCCGATATTAAAACAATTTTCATGCCTGCCGACTCCTTGCTTGATGTATTGTTAAGACAAGCAGGGTGCTTAAGAACCCCCAATCTGAATAAATTAATATGAGTTTGGGAATATTTCTCATGGTCTAACAGAGACTCCTGCTTTCATTGACAAACTGAATGTTTGCACCACAAACGTGAGGAAAAAAGTGGTCGTTTTTTCATGGACTTTCACTTTTATTCTTCTTTAATCTCATTACCCTCTTAGCTGTTTTCATACCTGCAGGGTAAAAAAAAACACACCCTGTGATCAATTATATTTGCCTCACTTTTCAAGCAGCTTGTTGTCATCTTGCCATCTGCAGACCAGCATGTCCAGTACAATGTGGTGTTTTCACTGGGCCTCTGAGGCTTTCTGGGCAGAGAGAGACCCCTTTCTCTCGCTTCTCGCCCCGACTCCAGGCTTTCTTCTCCCTTTTAAGTGGGCTGTTGATGAGGTTAGTCTAATCAGATTAAGTCAACTCACATTGGCCTCTGCAGTTTGTTTTCCTTCCAAAGGCGTCCTGACATCTCCTATACTCTTCCTTTATCCTTCTCTTTGCACTTTTCATCCAGGCTTTCACCCAAAAAACCCTTTCAGCAGAGGTCCCAATGGACTCCTTTATACACAGCAGTTCCCTGATGATATAGGTTATTTAGAATGGGTCACTAGATTGCAATACATGGGAAAGGTCTTTAAAGTTGTGCAGTGACGCATTTGGACATTTCCACTGGTGTCTGTGTGAAAGCCAGAGATTAGGTAAACACAAAGCACTAAATCGAATTTTGGAAATTGCTGGAACATTTAATTTGATTCCTAAATAAATGTTTGAGCGTTGTTTTGTAAACTACAAGACTAATGCAATCTTCACTTTTATCTAGTCGCTTGGATGAGAGCGGGGCTTTCATGGACTACTTGTTAAGTAGCTTTTAAGTGAAAAAAACAGCGATGTATGGTTTAATATACAAACAAGTATGAATACAACAATCAAAACATTTCCTGTTTTCATTTATATTAATTCAGAGCAATAGGAATTATAATGTAATCAGAGAATATGCCTTTTTTAAATTGAGTTCAGTGCATGCTTCAAAAACAGAGGGACTAAACTGTGTTCTAATGGTTGATCTGAGTCAAATTTAATGCATTTTTTGGACGTTTTCTGAGTGAAATCGTCTTTCATTATGAAATTAGACAGTTTATTTTTGACTAAACATTCTGAGGACTGTTGAAAGGTCGTGTCTAATTTAACGTATCATCACTTGGCATTTCGTTGTAGATCTGAACAAGTTTAACAAGCTGAAGGACCTTTATGAAGCAACAGCTTGCAAAGTTCATAAATCCACAGAGAAATTATTTCATTTTATTTCTATATGAAAGTCCTCAAAGGCAAGCATGGAATTATATTACTACTACTACTAATAATAACAATAATATGTTTTGTTGGGAGACAAAAACTTTCTAAACATTTGGGGGGGGTTGAGCCTTAAAATGCAATCAAAAATAAATATTCTGAATTAAAAAGGGTAACTTTTTCTTCTTGCATTTTTTATCTCAACAAAAACTTTACCTAAATAGAAAGAGCTTGTCAGAAATTAGATTTTTTTTCCTTTGGAAAACTCTTTTCTCTCTCTTCACAAAAACCTTTTCTACTATGGTCATAGCTGTGGGTTTAGGTGTGTGTGTGTCTTATGAATAATCACTTTAAAAATATAATAAGCCATCACTTCCCCCGTGCTTCTCTGTGCTACTCACACCTACCTTTCATAGCTCAACCTGCACTCACTCAATAATCACATGCCCCTGTAGTTCATGTTCTGTTGTCAGTTTGTTTTTGGTTCCTCTGAAACCTGTTCTGGTTTATTTTTGGTTGCTCACTATTAAAAGCTTTTCCCACTCTTACCTGCCTGCTGCTGCACTGGTCTGAACTCTTGGGTCCAACTCCAACCAGAAGACATAAAGTCAAGAGAAAAGAAGAAATTTGCTCAGACTTAGAACATGGGATACCCTTTGGATTTTTTTTCAGGGCTTCTGTAGATCTAGTCAGTCAGATGAGAATACCCTCCCACCACCACCTTTTCTTGTATCTGGACCAAAACTTGATTCCCCCGCTAATAACAGGCTTACAAAGACAATGAGCACAATAAGTACAGAGGAGGTCTTTTCACATGACTTCAGAGCCAACACCCCCCTCCCTTCCTTTTCTTAGAAAAGACATGGCAGCCCACTGACTGAATGGGGGGCTGCAGAACCATTTCAAGCTAATGGATCAGAGGGACTGTCCACTTAATTACATTACAGCGTTTCAGCAGGCCTTTGAGCTCCACGCTCGCAGCTCAGCCACACCACAGCGCTTCTTTCATGGCACCACAGAAGAATTTGCTATGACAGATATGACCCTTCTGGACACTGCTGAACAACGCTGCACTACATGGGACAGACAACCCCCCTCACCCCTCTCCCTCATCCCTCTGCATACAGGTTCATGGATTTAAAACAGTTTGGGTGCTCAAAAGGTCAAACAAGTCAGAAAAATCAAAAGCATTTTCTATTTAATATGATTTTTGTCATATACTGTAAGATGCATGATAAATATTATTTAAATTACAAAAAATAATGAATGATTTAGCTTTTGCATGTAATAACTTTTAAAAAATCTAAAATCATACATTTTCTTTATTAAATTTGATTATTTTTAATAGCTGCAAGATTTCCAGTGATTTATCTTGCTAAAGTTTTTTCTCAACCCAAATAAAAGTGTGATTGCAAACAAACAAACCCACACAATGCAAGACAAGGCAGAAAATGATCTTTTTCTTCCCCTTTTGCCTAAATTAAGCTTGTAAATCCATTCCACCCAAACCAAACACACCTAATAGAGAACAAGGTTTTTCACAGGCTGTGGTGAATGAGTCCAACAGACAAACACAATGTCGAAAAGGGAACATTTGTTGCCGCATTATCATATTGGCTTATAAAAGAACCCTTCCAAATCTTCACAAGCCAAATTATTTAAATTTAGACTGATGTCTTCTCAGTCTGAGCCAAATGTGTCATTTCCACACAAAAGTCAGAGTCTGTACGCTGACAGAGCGAGTGGAAAATCTCTCAAACAGATAAACACAAAGCAGCAGTTTTGAGATTTCCCCTCTCGGTTATATAGCAGATTAAAGGTGCCATTGATCTTTTGTTGTTCAGTTTTGTTGGTTAAAGAAACGCTTGGCTATCTTGTTCTCCTCCATAAAAATGACTCCTTTTATGTTGGAGCAAAATCAATGCAAATTAATCCTTTCTTCATTTCCGTGTGAATAATTCACGCCTTTTCCCACTTTTGTTCTGCAGACTGCAAGCTCAAAAAATCATAAGAAAGGTGAAGAATGTGAGTGTTTATTGGTCAGTGGAAAGAAGAGATGACCCCGTTCGCGGGTGACAAAGACTCCTTTATGGTATTGGTGTGAAGCTATGAAACAGAGGTATTCCTCTCTCACTGACCAGCACCACAGGAGATTCAACATGTGTGGAGATGGTGCCCCAGTAAACCAACTCTTAACACACAAAGGAAGCTCAAACCACAAAAAAAAAAACAAAAAAAACAAGCATGATCTTTTCCTATTCTTCAGTTCAGATTTTATGTGACGGTCAGCGTCTGGGACACTCATTTATCATCCTGCACTACATGGGACAGACTGGTTTTGTTTTTGTTTTTTTGTGGAGTTGTAAATTAGTTAATATTAAATATTAGACCATATGTTGGCACACCTCTCTCCAGTGAGTCACTACTTAATATCTCAAACTGAAAACATCTGGAGTGTTTTTTCTGCAGGTAAGACAAAACAAAACTTAAAAAAAACAAACTGCTTCTTTAAGAAAAAATTGTTTGCATTTGAAATCAGATGTATTATTCTGAAATGTAATATTAAAAATGTAGCTTTTGTTACTACTAATAACAATTTAAATGGACTTTATAAAGTCAAGTCAAGATGGTCTTCAACTCCCACCTCCGGCAGAGCTTCGACCGCGTCCCGAGAGCAGTGGGGGACATTGAGTCCGAATGGGCCTTGTTCCGCTCTGCGATTGTTGAGGCGGCTGTTGCTAGCTGTGGTCGCAAGGTAGCCGGTGCCAGTCGTGGCGGTAACCCCCGTACCCGCTGGTGGACACCAGAGGTTAGGGGAGCCGTCAGGCTGAAGAAGGAGGCCTACAGGGCGTGGCTGGTCTGTGGGTCTCCAGAGGCAGCAGACAGGTACCGGCGGGCCAAGCGAAGTGCAGCAGTGGCAGTTGCCGAGGCAAAATCCCGGGCGTGGGAGGAGTTTGGCGAGGCCATGGAAAAAGACTATCGGTCGGCTCCAAAGAGGTTCTGGCAAACCATCCGGCGCCTCAGGGGAGGAAGGCAGCAACTCGCTCACACTGTTTACAGTGGGGACGGGGAGCTGCTGACGTCAACTGGGGCTATAGTCGGACGGTGGAAGGAATACTTTGAGGAGCTCCTCAATCCCACCGACGCGCATTCCGAGGAGGAACCAGAGCTGGGAGACCTGGGGACGGACTGTCCAATCTCTGGGGCAGAAGTCGCTGAGGTAGTCAAACAACTACGCGGCGGCGGAGCCCCAGGGGTGGATGAGATCCGACCTGGGTATCTCAAGGCAATGGATGTTGTAGGTCTGTCGTGGCTGACACGTCTCTGCAACATTGCGTGGTCATCGGGGGCAGTTCCTATGGAGTGGCAAACCGGGGTGGTGGTTCCCATTTTTAAGAAGGGGGACCAGAGGGTGTGTTCCAACTATAGGGGGATCACACTCCTCAGCCTCCCTGGAAAGGTCTACTCCAGGGTACTGGAGAAGAGGTTCCGGTCGATAGTTGAACCTCAGATTGAAGAGGAGCAATGTGGTTTTCGTCCTGGTCGTGGAACTGTGGACCAGCTCTTTACCCTCGCTAGGGTGATGGAGGGGTCATGGGAGTTTGCCCAACCAATCCACATGTGTTTTGTGGATTTGGAGAAGGCTTATGACCGTGTCCCCAGGGGCACCCTGTGGGGGGCGCTCCAGGAGTACGGGGTGGATGGTCTTTTGTTAAGGGCCATTCAGTCCCTGTACCAGAGGAGTGTGAGTCTGGTCCGCATAGCCGGCAGTAAGTCGGACCTGTTCCCAGTGAGGGTTGGACTCCGCCAGGGCTGCCCTTTGTCACCGGTCCTGTTCATAACCTTTATGGACAGGATTTCTAGGCGCAGCCGTGGTGTGGAGGGGGTTGGGTTTGGTGACAGGAGAATCGCGTCTCTGCTTTTTGCGGATGATGTGGTCCTCCTAGCTTCATCGAGCTCTGACCTTCAGCTCTTGCTGGGAAGGTTCGCAGCCGAGTGTGAAGCGGCTGGGATGAGGATCAGCACCTCCAAATCTGAGGCCATGGTTCTCGACCGGAAAAAGGTGGATTGCCAACTCCGGGTCGGGAGAGAGGTCCTGCCTCAAGTGGAGGAGTTCAAGTATCTCGGGGTCTTGTTCACGAGTGAGGGAAGGAGGGAGCGGGAGATCGACAGGCGGATTGGGGCAGCGTCTGCAGTGATGCGGACGCTGAACCGGTCTGTTGTGGTAAAGAGAGAGCTGAGCCAGAAAGCGAGGCTCTCGATTTACCGGTCGGTCTACGTCCCAATCCTCACCTATGGTCATGAGCTTTGGGTAGTGACCGAAAGAACGAGATCGCGGATACAAGCGGCTGAAATGAGTTTCCTCCGCAGGGTGGCCGGGCTCAGCCTTAGGGATAGGGTAAGAAGCTCGGACATCCGGGAGAGACTCGGAGTAGAGTCGCTGCTCCTCCATATCGAAAGGAGCCAGTTGAGGTGGTTCGGGCATCTGGTAAGGATGCCTCCTGGACGCCTCCCTCGGGAGGTGTTCTGGGCATGTCCTGCCGGCAGGAGGCCCCCAGGTCGACCCAGGACAAGCTGGAGGAAATACATCTTCAGTTTGGCCTGGGAACGCCTGGGCGTCCCAGCTGAGGAGCTGGTGGACTTGGCCGGGGAGAAGGTGGCCTGGGCTGCCCGACTTAGAATGCTGCCCCCGCGACCCGGACCCGGATAAGCGGAGGAAGGCGAGGCGAGGCGAGGCGAGACTTTATAAATAAAACAGTTTTCTATCACTGTGAAAAGTATCAGGGGTGATGTGTAATAAAAGAGTTTTCTCTAGAATAAAAGAAAGGTGTAGAAGACAGTGGTGAGACCCGCGATGCTGTAGGTCTAGAGACTGTGGCTCTTAGGAGAAGACAGGAGGCAGAACTGGAGGTAGCAGAGATGAAAATGCGGAGATTCTCTTTGGGAATGACAAAGATGGATAGGATCAGGAATGAGTCTGTCAGAGGGACAGCACACGCTAGATGTTTAGGAGATCAGATCATATCAGAGAGGCCAGGATGAGATGGTTTTGAAATGTAGAGAGGAGGGATAGTGAATATATCCAGGCCTGCACATAACCAGTCCGCAGGTCCGCAAGAGAACCGGATTTCATTCATGCGTACCAGAATCGACTGCCCGAACGTGCCTTTGCGGACCAGTACTTCTGCGGTCCCGATGGGAGACCCCTAGATCTGATGAGCTTCACATCCTGTTGTAGCGCAGTGAATGAGTGCTCACATGACCTCTGGAGCTAGTGGATACACACGGCAGGACCTCCAACACACACACACTCACAGCATCTTCAATGCAAGTAGCACTGCGCCCTTACACACAGCTCCTTTGACACGCTTTTTAACACACACACAATCACAGTACATTCGACCCACGCAGGCAACTCACATATGCCCAGGAGGGGTGCAACGGGTCACAATAGATCCATGATCTGTACAGATCGCCCTCTATGGTTCGGGACACGGTTTGCAGATCCAGCAGCACTCATGCGTTAAATCGTCTCGATATCCTGTGCTTGCGCTTTCAATCTGCTGATAAATAATTCCCCTGTGAGAAAGGCGTTCATTTTGTCATCACATATCAAGTTCTCTCTATCAGAATCAGTCATTTAAGTTGACCAGAGCAAAGGATCACTGATCGATTTCTGATCCATTCTCTGCTGCGTGTACGCACGGAGCGGCTGATCTTTCATCCCTGTTAGCTGATCTCCGCTCTGATGGAGAACCAGACTCATCTATTTCTGTCTAAGATAACATGTTGTTTTGGACTTTTATACGAGCTAATGAACGTTAATACTAACGGTGTTCAGACAAGAGCGATCAGAACACCTTGATCGTCACCCCCCCCCCCCCTCCTCACCTGCTGCAGCTGTCAGCAGCGAGCAGCTCTGTCTGACCCGAGAGGTGCATAGAAGTCTTGTCACCATTTAATTTGTTTTTATATGATTAAACATTTTATTTAAGCATTGGATTGACATCTTGAGTTAAGTTTGTATTTAATGAGCATTGAGCAGAAAAATGTTGCACAGTGTTCTACAAAATGAATAAGCATCAACCTTTTTTGTCTTTTATTTTTCTTTCTGCTGATCCGAGAAATTATCCAATCTTTGACTGAAATCCGTGATCCGATCCAGTCCGTGAGTATTTTGCCCAGCACTAGAGCAACACACACAAAAACAGCCAACAGCGACAGCTTATCTTCATCACCATCATCATCATCCCCACCCCAGATGTGCATACCAGACAGGAGCACTAGGTTCTCCCTTGAGAACATATGATGAAAAATTGTGTGCACCCATGAATATGTCGGTAAACGGAGGTGGGAACTGCCTGGTAGGAGGCCAAGAGGAAGACCAAATAGGTGATCTATGGATGAAGTGAAAGAGGACACAAAGCTGATTGGTGGGAGAGTAGAGGATGTAGGACAGGGTTAGATGGAGGCAGATGACTCGCTGTGGTGAGACCTGAAGGGAAATGCAGAATGGAAAAGAAAAAGATCACTGTTTTTCTCTAAAGCCTGGTTTATACTTCTCTGAAAGCAAGTTTGTGCTCACATGCACACGTATTGATGGAGAGGTTTTTGATTTATACTTCTCCGTCTGTGTTGTGAAGCAATTCTTCACCAGAACAGCAGAGGGCGTATAACTTTTCTGCAGTAAAGTCTCTGGCCGACCAAAGTTTCAGCTAATGGCTGACAGAGAGCCAATTTTGATTGAGTTGGAATGAATTGATCTTGAGAAAAAAACAATGTTGTTAAAAATAATTAAACTGGAGTGAAGGAAACAGAGGCATCTGTTGAATGTCCGCCCACTGAACAGAACAAGGCAGAGGATGAGCGAATATGCAGCTCTTGTTCAACCTTTGATGAACACTGATGGATTATGTTCGTACTTTCGTACTTCTTCTGTCAGACGTTCCTCAAGCTGATCCATATCTGCTTCAGCAATATTCTACTTCTACTATTCTGTTGATACCGGCGTCAAGCCGGATGTGATCTTTGGGTTGTTGGGCCGACCAATCAGAGACGTGAGCTCTCTGTCTCGTTTGATGGATAGTTAGATACGTGAGCTCGACTCCGTCCATCCTTACAAGCCTGTCGGAGAGCCCTTGCGGATAATGGTGTTGCGTGTCTCCGTACCGACACAGACGGAGAAGTATAAACTAGGCTTAGTATGTCGCTGAACAACAACAGAGGTAAAACAAAGTCCGCAAACAATCAGCAAACGATGATAAAAGTAATGTGTCGCTAAAATCAAGATCCAACAAGAATCCAGATTCAAAATGGTGAAAACCCTGCCCACTGCCCAGGGCTTTTTGCACTTTTACATTTGTGGTCACCTCAAATATCTTCCCATCATCAAAGCCCCGTCTAAAACCCAAACACCACCACCCTTCTCTTTCCCTGTGATGTGGAAATGAACAAATCACACTGAGTACCCTCCCTTTAACTTTTATTTTGGGCCAAACATGGCTGAGAAGACTGCTTGTGTCTTTGAAAACACATGTATCAATCACATCAAACGCCCAGGAAACAAAGGTGGAGGCTGGCGGCGTCAGACAAACACTCGCATTAGTCACATCACAGATGAAGAGGGACTTGTTTGCTCTGGAATATCTCTCACTGTAAAGGCAAAGAGAACCTGTGTGGTCAGTTACAACAAACACAGATCAGGGAGCACAAAGTGGACTTCTGTTACATAATGCACCATGTGGCACAATCACTTTCCCACCAAGGCCGTCTCACTCGATCTTCCCACACTCAAATACAAACTTGCCATTAATAGGGGCTGAAAAGTGTCATTTTTAGCTCTCGCCCCTTGTGTTCCTCGTCCTTGTCCCATTCCCAGCCCCCCTGCCTGTTACTGACCCAGGCAGCATACCCCCTCTGCCCCCATGGCCCCCTCCAACCCTGGGAAGAAGAGGCCCTCGCCGGAGCTCAAACTGGGGCTCATTAGCAGCACCCACCTGGAGGCTGGATGGGGGCTAAGAGGGGACTGAGGGGACCAAGGCCGTAATGTGTTGGCTGAGAGTGGCGTTGTGGCTCACAGATTGCTGCAACATGGTGCAACACAACACACAACACTATCAAACATACCAACAGTAGAGCATAATCTGTGTGATTGCTCTCTTGGCAAAGACACACCCTTCTCTGTCTTCCAATCAGTCACACAGTCATTTTATAACTGTTAGTCTTGATGGTATCACCGTAGTGCAAACAGGGTGTAAAACAATTATAGAAACAAAAAGCTTTTGTGTTCTTTGAAGTCTTTGAAGTTTATGCAAATTTAAAATCTCATCAGTGGCTTAGAGATGCCTGTCCGTTATTCTGAACAGCACATCAGACTTACTTTTTTTGGAAAGGGGTTACATTTACTTCAGCCGTTGTGTCTATGGAGGGAGGGGGCTGATGTTGAGGTATGCTTGTGTCTGTGTGTTTGTACTGGAGCCCCTGTGGTCAGTTGTTCCATGTCTAGAGAGACAAAAGGATTCCAGTGAGAGAACAGCAAGTCCACTGAGTCTTGTGGCTCCGGTCCGGCAGACGGCATCCAAGGAGACAGAACCTGGAGACCAAAGAAGTTTTAGACCTAAAGGAACATTATTCTTTCCAGTGATCTACATGCAGACATTCACTTTATAGTTTAAACTGATTCAGTTTTTGACAAGAACTTTCTTTTCAAAACAGCACCAGTTCTCCTCAACAAACAGTGCTATCTCAATCACCAACCACCACATCAAAAACAATTAGCATCAGCTTGACTCTTCAGGCCTCACCCCTAAAACAAGATGAAAACAGTGGCCTGCTGACTCAGCGCATTCCACCTGCAGCCGGCGCTTCAAAGGACTCCCGTGATGACCGCTCTCCATCCAGCCGGCCACCTGCCCTGAGGCAAAGCTCACCGCTCTTCTCACCGCAGGTCGGTGCTCCATCAGCGCCGTCCCGGTCCATTCACAAGGCCCTGAAACGCTCTGACCGATACCTGCCAGCTAAAGGCCTCAGGTGATGTTTGAATGGGGTCAACCACACCCCTCCCCCACCTCCAAGGGGTGAGGCACGAGGGAGGCAGCATATGGCCAACTTCGATGAATTCCCCTACTGTTTCTAAAAGCTCTCATGAGCCTTCAGGGTGATCAGAATTTCACGCTCCTCTTTACCAGATTAAATCTAATAATCTCCCAGTGACGAGACTTTAAATCCAGCGCAGTAAAACTCTCGGCCTCAGGGTCCACTAACTCTCAGTGCAAGCTGTTTTGACTTTAACAGTTTATTTTATGACCGCAAGTAAGAGTCGTGTTCAACTTTCCCCTCATGCAGAGCATTGATTTTTGACAGAAGGCAAAAGTGGAAAAGGAATGGATTAAAATATGGAAATCTGAATTATAAATGTTTCTTAGTAGGTATGCTGGTGAAGGTTCTCAGTCATCCAGGTCATGATAATCCAAAAAAGGGTTTTAAATAAAGGCAACTGGACTTATTTGGTTCTTTGAAGACGTTTCGCTGCTCATCCGAGTAGTTTTGCCAATTCTGTCTGTAGTCAAGGAGAGAGTTTAGTTTCTTAGTAGGGTAATCATATGATTTAAGTTCAAATGGTTTTCACTTGTTAAAGCTTAGATTGATTAATTACAGGGGTTTAATTATTTTTAAATGCTACTTTTTGGCTGATCTCAATAAATGTATGACAAAACCCAGGAACAGCCTGAAACTCAATATAAACTTCCTTACCGATGTTTAAATAAAATATGTATACAGATTATTTTAAAACAGGTTTTAATTGCATCATAGAACCAAATATTCCACGGACCAGTAAAGGTCCCTGGCTCTGTGGTTGAAGATCCCTGATTTAAAACTGCAGTTTGTGTAAAATCTGCTAAATATCAAAATATCACTTCAGTCAAAAAAAGGATGTTTCTCTTGCACCTGGGCTATAGGTTCAATAAGGTCTGGGTTTTCTCACTCATTTTATTAAAATCCCATTGTTGTGTGTAAAAATTGTTCTGTTTTTTGTGTAAACTTTGTCTACACCAGGGGCTCACTGTATCCAGTCTTCAGGGGTTAAGATCCTATAACTTATAGCTGCTTTCTTGCAGCACACTTGATTTAAATAAATGAGTAGCTCTGCAGAGCTCAACAGGGTGAAGAGGTAAAATCATTTGATTCATGTGTGTTTGAGCAGGAAGCAGGTCAAACAGGATGGGAGTAGACTAGAGTTGGTGACCCCTGGTCTAAACCAGACAGTGTTCTGCAGCCATCGCTCCAAACTGGGCCCTGAGTTTTGATGTATTTTTACGTGAAAAGCTATGGGAATAGTAGTGAATTAAAAACTATAACAAAAACAAGTTATTGTGAGAATAAGGTGCTGCATTCCCATTAACAAAAATAAATGGATGAGTGTGATTAGGAGACATACTAGTTGTGTGGGTCAAAATAAATAAAGACCTTGCAGGTTTAAAGTCATATCCACTGTTTCACTGTTAACTACTTGAAGTTGATTGGTTTTGTTTTCTGGGTGTTAGGGTTATGTAGATATGTAGATATTTAGACAGATATAAAAATATATATCTATTCTTTACCCTCCTTTTACCAAATGATCAGGAAATACTAGTCATTCTATAAAAAAACTGATGAGCTATTTGGAGTGTTTAAACATAAAGTGATGCTTGTTAAAATGTCATTAATCTATCAGTGAAATTCTGAAGTTTGACTTTAGACTTTGACTTTAGTCACTAATTTTGTTTGTTTTTGTAGCAGAAAAAGGCAGATGTCCACTTTGTACGCTGGAAATTCTGCTGAAAACAAAAGCATTCCAGTCTCCTGAGTGAAAATGAACCAAAGCAAGGTCTCTCTGTTTGAAGGTGTCTCCTTCGACCTCATGCCAGACAGTTGACTGGAAATGCCAGGAATGCTAGACTGCTGCTCGATAGGAGACCATGTTCAACTTATTGGCAACTGGTGGGCCGAGCCGAGGGGACAATGTCCGAGATGAGTTCCCACACAATAGGAACAAGACATTTATGACTCTTCAGCCCGGGTAAAAATGAAAGGTTCACGCTCAAGACGCTCTAAGCTCTTGTACTCCCTCAGACTCAGTGGGAGAAGCTGCTCTCAGCTGAGACTTCTCACATTTTTGGACCGTGTTTGGAATGCAGAAGAAAAGGTCTCCCCTGAGTCTAACCAGGCTGTCCCATTTTGGGTGATTTAAGTGGTGTGTTATTACATTTCTCACCCTTTGTCTCTTTGCTGGTCTTCCAGTCTGGGGATGTTTTTAATTATTAGCTTCACCAGTGCTCATTACACAGGAGCCAGCACCAGTAAAAATGACTGGGGATGATCCAGGCAACCAGTGGGAGAATCTCATTCTCACTCAGACTCAGACCAGAAGACATGACTGCAGACAGATGCTGCTTTTAAGGTGTTTAATAAAGTAAACTAACTTTTTAAAGTTAATTTTCAGTTTATCTCTCATTACTTGTCTCCCGACTCATAACTGCAGGATTGAATGGACTGACGACGCACATGTCTCGATGCATTTTTATCATGCTATTTGATCAAACACGGACTCCACATATCTATGTGGCATCACAGCTTAAAAAACTATTTCCTCCACCTTCAGCAGCTTTAAATGTATTGTGTCCTCCTGTCTAATATTGAGATGACGGTATAATGTTGCTGTAAATCTTTGATTTAAACCTGTCGATATTCATTTGGTCCAGTTTTCAATCAGCTGTATTGATTCAGAACTTTTCATGCAAACAGAAAGCAGCACATGAAGCTTTATGGAGTTAAAAACTGGAAAAATAATCAATCAGCAAACAAACACCCATTAATATGTTTTGAACAAGATTTTATCAAATCTACATCATGCTATTAAAGGTCATTCCTTTTACATAAATGGCATGTTTTATGCTATTTTATTTCTGAATCTTGGTACTTTTTCTTAATAAATAATTCTATAATTCTTTAATAAACAACAAATCATAGAAAAAATATTAATGCATACAAAGATAAAGGTGAAAATAATAACATTTTAAATACATTAGGGATGCTATTTTTGCCTACTAACAACTTTAACTGTTGTTTATGAAGTATAAAATATTATTGTTTGGTCAAATTAATACCTTAATAACAAAGTCTTAAAAATGTAAAAGTGATTATCAAAAAATTAAAAAGCTGAACAAAAAGAACCATTTTTGATAAATATGAGCTCAAGGAAAGGCTGAACCACATCACAGCCACAAACCCCGGTAATTAGAATATTCTATGAAGTGTGAATTACATTTTATGAAGTACATCCTTTTTCTGTGTTAAGTTTAATCCACTTTTCTTCTGTCTTGAAGTCTTACCAGCGTGAATATATTGTCTTTTTTTCATGCGAAGGCTTCATTTGAGGTCACAACAAACAATAATGAAACCTTTAGAAGACTAAACATCAATAAAAGTGGTTAAAATATTAATGATTATCATGCAACTCAATGACAGATCTAAATGAAGCTGGAAATATTTAAAAAATTATAATAAATTAACTCAAAAATCAAACATTAGCACTCCATGAAGTAAGGATACGCTTTTAGAACTTTAATCTTTGTAAGTCTCAATCAGACTCAGCTGTTGATCTGCTGTGATGAAGCAAACTTAGTAATTCCATCTTAAACTGTTCAGACTTAGAGTGCCACCTACTGGCAGCCTTTAAAAAATCTGTGCCTCCATGCATTTGATTTCAGGTTGTCTTTACTGGAGTAAAAAGAAATTCAGCATTTAGTTTTCATCTTTGACTTTTTGGCAAATGTCAGTTTTATATTATAAGCACAGTTCTGTAATGTTATTTGAGTAAACAAGCCAGTGTACAGCCTATAGTTCCTTAAATGTGTCTGTGAAACCTCCTCTTGATAGAAAGGTGTTGTCCTGAATGAGAAATCTACTTTTGAATTTTTCTCTTCCCAATTAAAACCAAAGGGACCGAATCTTTTCCTCGAGTCTCCCATTTCCTCACTGATATCCATTGTGCTCCTCCGTCGGCCCGCTGCTATTTGAACCCGTATCCAGACCTTTCCCAATTAGACCCACCTTCCACTTTCAGGTTTACTTACTCCAAGACCAGTGAGAAAACAGAGTCTTTTAACAAGTGGGCCTCTTTTTCTTGTTCACATGGGGAAGTTTACCCACATCTGTCTCTGCACCTAACCCCTGGAAGAGAAGGGGTCAGTGCCAAGGCCAGAGGTCACCACTTGTCTCATTGTGAGCTAGAACCAACATGAACCCCAAGCGAATACTACGGTCAGTGGGGAACAGTGCCCGGTTGGTTTTTAGGGCCACGGATGTGTGAACTGAACAGGAGTTGTGCTTTGAGGTGTCTTTGCTGCACGGAAGCGTTTGAAAGGGTCCCTTCAGGTTTCTTAATTAAGCAAAGAACGAATAGTTGTCCTGCTTTGTTGCTTCTTTTCTGCGTCATCAATGGTGTGGACACAAATGGAAAATAAAGCTGCTCTTGGAGAATTTGCAGGTGTGCACGAATGCGTGTGAAGTTACTGGAAGGAGTCCCGCCATTAAGGAAAAAGACAAAGTTTATGTGGCACTCGAGGGGGAGGTCTGTGTGAGAACAGATCTAGTTAGGAGCGTCACAACAGATTCGACAAAACAGGCGGTCAGGTCAGGCCAGGCTTGCTGCACAGACCCAGCAGTATTCAACTGAATTCTACGGAGAAAAAACACCCAGCTGCCCTGTTCCCTTCTCCTGCTTTCTCCAGCTTGTTCTCTTTCACTCTTATCAGCAAGCCACCATCCATAATTGACCTGATTCCCAGATTTCTGTTCTTTGACCACCCTTGCCGTAGCATAAAAGTGGGCAGCATAGGTGGCAGAAGACTGCCCGGCCTGAAGGAACAAGGAACCTGAAAGAAAGTATTCTTCTAATGTCTTGAAAGAAAGAGGAAAATCAGCATAATGACCACACATTCACGCAGGACCTCCTCCCACACCCATCCACATCCAAATCTTGATTAACCTCCCCTCACACTCCGTGCTTTCCCACCCACTCACATTCTCATACACGCACGCACGCACACACACACACACACACACACACACAGAGCCGTGGAGGCCCCCTGACAGATGGGGAGAGGGGTTTCAGGGGGTTCCTCTGAACAAATGGCACCCTGGTTTAGTGTGGTGTTGTCAGAGTTTGAATTGATCCCTGGGACTACAGAGGCTTCTCTCTGCCAGCGTGTCACAATGGCAACAAGTGTGTGGAGCTGGGAGCAAGCTTGTACAGGCATGGGACCCATACCTCATGAATGATAGCTTAGCAAATGGCCCTCCTTTCAGTGGCTTTCATTGTAGGACAATCTCTCTTCTTCTTTCATAGCCCTACTCAAAAACCTTGCCCAGCTTTGTTAGTTTTATTGGGTTTGATTGGTTTGGGATTCTGAAATGTGTTGGATTTTTTGTCTGATTTTGTATGTGTGAACTTTGGAGCAAGGCGTAGGACAATGCGTGTGTTCGACTGGGTGTGTATCTTCATGCAGGTTTCCTTGTTAAACTGATGGGCGCCGGCGATCTCACGGTACGGTCCGAGGAGTGATGTAAAGCTATCTGTCAGCGGTCAAAGCCAGTGAATGTGATTCAGTTTTATATGAATAGCACTTCCTGGGAGGTCGGGATCTTTTTTTTTTCTTCATTTTTTTTTTCAAACAATGAGTTAAACACCATGTGTACAATTTTCACAGCCTTCCATAAATTCAAATACTCAGCGGTAAGACTTTCACACAGCTAGAATGGCAATAGATCCTGTCAGGTCAACTCAAGAATTCAGAAAGCTGAAACCTTCCTGGAAGTCCTTCTATAGTCAGAGTAGTGCTGCCTCTGAATGCATGTACAAAGATATTTAGCTCTCATGCTATATATGTGTTCAGAATGGTCTCGTATATCAGCATAACGAGGCTCTGTCTCATCAAATGATAAAGCTCGACTGAAAGTTGACCCTTTAAGTTGACCCTGGGTAGCAGTTTACAGACTCAGGAACAATCGTCCCATTGGTAGATAACACCAGCATTATCCCTCCAGGCTCATTTCATCACTGTCTCTTCTCCTCTGTCTGGTTAATGTTTCACTGATCCTCCGTTGGGTGTTTTGCTCCTCAGCTTGCTGGGGAAGGGAGGGATAGCAGCAGAGGAGGCTTGGTTAAGCACAAAGGGAAAACAGAAGGTGAGCGATCGATTGATAGGTAAACAAACAGCATGGACGAAACTTGGTCTGCATATCTTCTTCTTGTGACATCTCTATCTATCATACCTCATTATTACAGCTAGACAGGTCGCCTGACATCAAGTCTCAGGGTGGGTGTTTAGTAGTTGCTTTGTGGTATATGTAAATATTTTTTCTCTTGTATCTGTTTTAAAATTTTAATTATGCATTTTTATTTCTAGAAGTCATAGGTTCAACTCCCAGTTAGAGCCTTTCTTCATTTAGGTTGCATGTTTGCCTTGCATGTGGGTTTTCAGGGTTACACCTAAATCATGCATGTTAGTTAAATAGAGATAAACTGGCCTGTATGACTAAAGTGTGAGTGGTGGTTTGTCTCCATGAGAAGACATGTATGAATGAACGTTTAATAGCACCTTCTACAGATGATGTCACGACTTCGTCGGACTTCGGATGACATTAACGCGCATCGGACAAACCAAAACCAAAACCAAAACATTTGCAGCAAATACAGATGCACCTTTAAAAAAAAAAGCTGTGAAATTCTAAAAATAACTTTCGAGAACAGATTAATGCAAATGGAGGAGGTGGTTTTGACCGAGATGGATGTACCTGGAGCCTTTCTCACCGGTGACCCATCTGAATACTTCCTGCCTGAACTGAAGAGATATGGCTCGAATGCCACGGACGGAGTAAGAACGTAACATTACGAGAGGCAATCAAAAAAGTTTGTGCATGTATTGCATTGAAGATAAAAGTTAATCCCGGAGTGGACAGTGGTAAATGTTATGTATTACTGTATGAACTGAGAAAAGGGGAATTAGCAGCAAACAGCAGCTAGCGGGGCTAGCAGAGCTATGCTACCCTGACCTCACTGGACTTTGGAAACAGAAGAAAAACTTACCCTCTGGCAATCGCTCAGGATATTGGGAGTAGGACTTGCATAAACCCCAACAGCAGACTTTTATATCACACAATTTCTGTACCAGATGTTTATGTACAATAATGTTCCAAAGACTCGTTATATTGGAACAAATATCTGCCTAATATTGAAAAACAAAAACAATCCAAAATAATACAAAGCTATCCAAATTTTGAGATTATAGATTTTAAAATGTTAAAATCTGCTCTGGAATAGGTTTAATCTGACCGACCATTTCACCATTAAATATTCTCAGTGAACATCCCAACAGATCGTAGGGACTGCTGTCTACAGCAGGTAAGACACTGACTACACACAACCTCACTAAACTGTCCCTTTAATGACCATTCCAGGTTAATCAAATGTTCCACCAGGATTTGTGTGGACAAACAGACATGTCTTTTATTCATTGTGACTTTTATTCCAATATGTGGTCTTGATCAGAATCCATTTCAAGCTGAGTGAATAATATAAAGAGCTTTCACTCCACACAGCATCATCAGAAAGTTCAACCTGCATTCTTGTCTCAGAGGACTGACATTTAAACAACTAGCCACACCTCATCTGGTCTGAGTCTCGGTCACATTTCCAGGTATCAGCTCCTGCTCTGCTCCTTTTTGTCGTGTCCTCTGTGCATGAGAATACACTTCACACACTGCAATATGCTGGGACTGTTGAGGTGGAGGGGTGAGAGTGTATTGTTAAAGAGGTATAGTCTGCATATTAAAAAAATCACAGAGGGAGAACAGGCCAGTGAAAAGGCCTTTGAATGAGAATCAATTAATTTTCATTTACCTCCATTAGCACTGGGGAGCGATTTGCATGTGTGAACCTTTTGCTAAACTGGCTGTGGCCCTGTTTAGTTGAGGGAGAAGGCCACATTAAGCTAATGATGGGGGGGGGGGGCAGAGGGAGAGACAAAGAGTCGTATTTGTGGGAGGGGTAGCCTGGCCGTCCTCTCCTCTCATTAGCACCTCAGTGGCCTGCACTGCTGTCACAGCGAGCCTCACATCCACATCATTAACTGATCGCTGGGATGTTAAAATCTGGATTTTAAACTTCTAAACACTTTAAAAGTTTGAGTTACTTTTATTGTGATCAGGTTGCAGTGTGACATGTTTCACTGATTGCATCTGAACATGTTCATCCTGCTAAAAGCAACCTGAGCAAACAGCAAACACCTGTTGACCCATTTTTAAATATCACACATTTATTATCATATTTTTCTGAATTTTTTGAGAAATAAAAAGATTTATTTGATGATTTTAACTTTAAGAACATTCAGATTGTCAAAGTATTTCAAAGGAGTCTTAGATCTGACTGTTAAACAATCAAGAATTCAGCTAAAAAGATTTTTAAATATGTAATACTGCGCTGTGCATTAAAGATGCTGTGTATCATTGAACACATTTATGAACTTTTACTGAGACCCAAACATTTGAAATGTGCAGAAAAAACACTGCTTAACAGTGTATTTACACATTATTCCTTGGCCTCATATCAGATTTTTGTGAATGATCAATAAAAAAATCTCCATTATAAGATATTTTCCTTTTCAGTGTTTCATGTTGAAAATGAATGATGCTGACCTGAAACACCTAAAGCCTAATATATATGAAAAACTCACATCATTATCATTGAATTATTTTGGAATCTTATACATTTTTTTCCCAATAATCAGCTGTTTTTTTATTCCTGATTTTTTTTTTCTTGTGTCAGTAATGTTCCAAAGACTTGAAAAAACAAACCTCTGAACCATCTAAATACCAAAACGTCTGATAATTTGCCCTAAACTAAGAAAACATTGTGATATTGTTTTATTTTTTGCAGCAGCTTCACTGGGCCTCGCCTCCACGTGTTGGGAGGAATGGAGACAGTATGAAATTGAGCGGAAAGTATGAGCAGAAAAAAGGGTGAAAGACAGAGTGGGACAAGGGAGCAGACAGGGTCACAGATGTGACATTACTTTAACAAAAGGAATGGCTGGGCATGAATGTGAGCAGACATCCCAAGCAAAGCTGTCTCCCAGCTGTTTGGTTCACCTGTCTATTAAAAGGGAACACATTTCACGGTGTATACAGAAGAAGAGACAGATTTATTGGGCCTACAAGGGGGAGGCCTTAAAGTGGTTTGATTATTAGACAAAGGGACAATAAATCACTTTTCCTGATGTTTCAGGAGATCCATCCCACCCATGTGCATGTTGATAAATCAGAGATATTTCTTTGGCTAATTTTCTGTTAATAAGACAATGAAACAATCAACATTTTTTGGATAGATTTGAGTCATTTGGGTTGAAGTCGTGGGACCTTTGAATTAAATCACAAACAGATATTGAAGTGACCTCTGGCCCATTCCTGTACTCAGGCAGCTCCTTCCTAAAACAAAGCAGACATGACCGAAAGCAGAGGAGAGAAATCAGATGGCTTAATTGTTCCCTGACAATTAGACCATCACTCAACGGAACATTGAGAAACCCCGAAAAAGTAGAAAGGGCAGGAGGCGGTTAGAGAATGGGATGAAAGCAGAGGGCCCTAAAACACCCACTGAGTGAGAGGGAAAGTGGGAGAGGGTTTTACCATTGAGGACCCGACAGGGCAAAAAGGAGCAGAAAGCAGTTTACAATACTGTACAATGCTGTTCTGCACCATTAAGTGGCATGGAGGGCAGGGCCAGGACAATAGGCTTCTGTCCCTAAAGAGAAGGCCAGCAGCTCTAGAGGAGTCCTCCCTTTCAGCCCATATGGCTGCAGCACTCACAGGATGCTCCTCTTACCGCGGCCGCATGCTCAGCATCTGGACACGTGAGGTCATCCCTCAGTGGCCACAGCAGCATAAGAAGGAAGGATTGGGGGGATGGTTTCCACGGTAACATGGAGGAGATATGCAACGACCCTGCAGCAATCAAGAGATTAAGGATAGGAAGTACTTCAAGATGGATTTTATGGAATTATAATTTGGAAAAACTCTGAAAAGGTTCTATCTGACCTGAAATCTTGAATCCTGATTCAACTGATTTAATTTTAGAACATGGATGATTTTATTAAAAGAAATCTCATTCTTAAACCCAATTAACATTTCCAGGAAAAATAAATGCAAATCAGCTAATAAATGTCATCACTAAGTTCAGAATTTTTCAGTTCCAAGAACTAAAAGACAGTATTTTGAAATGGGTCCAAATTGAATTCTCACACACTTTCTTTGCATCTGTGTAACCATTGGTTAGATTGTAACACAAAGGTTTTTTCCTTACAAAAAACTGAACAAAAACATCCAAATGCTTCTAAATACAAGCAGATGCATGCCTGAACCATTTGCATCCCTTTAGTGTATATTCTTCTCTGCTGTGACGTCTGTCCCCTTTGGTCCGGCGACAAAGAGCTGTCAAAATGATGGATTATGATGATGCTGCTGCCTGAAATTCAAACAACAGACCTGTCTTCATTCCTGTGCGTTCTTAAACAGACCCAAAAACTTCTCCGAAAAGGATAAATGTT
Organism: Callopanchax toddi; assembly: GCA_006937965.1. Classification (NCBI taxonomy): domain Eukaryota; kingdom Metazoa; phylum Chordata; class Actinopteri; order Cyprinodontiformes; family Nothobranchiidae; genus Callopanchax; species Callopanchax toddi. Next base: position 864,242 of record SSNR01000264.1, on the reverse strand, counting down.
AGCCGAGTGACCACAGGAGACAAAAAGTTGGGGGTGAGCCAGGAGTAGAAGAATCTTAACAAGTGTTTACCCTCTTTCTGTTGCCAAGCTGTGCAGCAATAACCCACCGTAGCGAAAGGCAGGGCCTGATCCAGGAAGAAAGGCCTCAGTCTGCCAGGTCAGGGGTCACTAACTCCACCATTGTCTCCGACAGGGCGAGCACACTCCAGCTTTTCTCCGGCTTTCAAAGGCCACATGATGGGGGTGGAAGGATAGGCTGAAAAACACTGGGTCAGGACCAGAGACTTTATGGTAGCTGTGGGGGGAAAAGATTTGAACCCCAAAGGTTAAATGAAGAGCGAGTGCACCCTTCTGTCCAATTACCAAGGGACAAACACTCCCTGTGACCCAGCGGGGTCAGAGTTCAGCAGAGCCTTTGGCAGTGGCACACTCTGGTGTTTTGTGGACCAGATGAGATGAACCTCCACCGTGTTTATCTAAGTGACACCCTGACCAATAGAAGAAGTATAAATAATTAGGGGTCTTGTGATCTGCCACTTAACAGAATTAATTTATAGGCCTGTGCTTTGACTGAAGCTTTAAACATGTGGAAACACCCAGTAACAACCAATGAAAAGGCCAAACACTCGTGGTGTTTGTTGCAGGCACAACACATAGTGTGTTTTAATTCATTTAATTATATTAAAGCTTGCACAAAGCTGTGCACTAGAGATGTAAAGCTGCGTTAATGCCTTTTTAGAGTCAGGAGTTCTCCTAATAATGTGCCCATCTCGGTCCAGGTGGTATTCGTGGTGTTAATACCTCCAAAGACCCAGGAGCAGAGTGTGTCCCATATCCGGAGAAGACTGGATTAGATTGTTCCTGAATCCGTGGGCCTCCAAGGATTAGGTTTTAATCATCTACACTTGTTAGGTTAATAAGCAGAATGCAATAATATACCGTAACTTCAGCAGCCATTTTTAATCACAGTCTCAGCTGGAATTTCACAACCTTAAACAAAATAGTTTGATTTTTAGCAAAAGTGTTAAATTGCTTTTAGTAACTTGATTGAAGATATGGCATTAGTTCTGCAACAAATTTTAAAAATTCAAGATGTGTTTTAAATAAGGGAAAGCAACGAGCAAAATAAGGATGAATATTTAAAATGATCACATTTAAACCTGTTTTATCTGAGTTTTCTCTTGTATGCCCACCACCGCTTTAAACTCTCACAGAAAATCCTGAAATGAACCTGAGAACAATCCATCAAAGCCCCACGATGCAGCCGCCTGGAACACACTAAGCACTATGAAAGCTTTAAATCTCTTCCTCTGCAGAATCCATTTAGCATGGCTTTGCAACAGTCTACCAGGGGGTGCTTCTCGTGGATACCAGGGGTGGTACCACCAGGATGAATTATGCATCCAGTGTTTGTGAGTGTAGGCCCTTGCTTAAGTTTTCTGTGTGTGCGTGCGTGCGTGCGTGCGTGTGTGTGAATGCATGTCTGTGCTGTGGAGGTAGAGGATTTTCTTCCTTCTCTCTGCAGGTCCTCTCCACCCTTCATGAGCTAGCATAAGCCTGTTGGACACACATTGGAGATGGAAAGGGGAGTCACTGGGAGAGAGCCGGGATCCCATGGTCTTACAGGCCCTTAGAAGGAGCGGGATGACTTTTAATCAGGGATCAGGAGCCTGAGCTGCAGCTGGAGGCCCTCAGGAGCCCAGACTATGTCCGAGCCCTCGGGTCAGACTCCCAGCTGGCTGTCCACCTTGAGTCTGTTCACCAAGGCAGCCTTGGGCTTGATGAAGCATGATGTGTTCGTTTATCATGCAGTCTTAACATTCAGCTTTAAGGTATTTATTCACACAGTTTGAGCAACATCAGGAGTGAAAAAAACATATAGAACATCTGATTTTTGTTCCATTCAAACCTAACATCAGAACTCACAATCTGTGCTTATGTTGTTCTCATTATTGTTGACATCTTTTCTTTCTCCAACCCCTTTTCTCTCTCGTTCTCTCTTGTTGCCCTTGTTTTGTTGGCTGTCTCTTTTTTCCCTCTGCCTGTCCACTCTGTTGCCCAAGTGGATGTGGTCCATTATGCCACATATACAATAAAGTCAATTGTGCAACAGGAGAAGTATCCACTCTTGTTATAGATTTAAACTGCTCTGGCTTGGTTTGGCACCCAGACCAGCCAGTCTGCCTCAGCTGTCAGAGCAGAACAGATGGAAAAGGGAAAAAATTGAGATTTTAGGAATGTTTTAGGACTAAACAGGCAATTCAGCAAACTTGACAAAACACTTTTCTCTTTCCTCTACATGATTTTAGCAAAGTCACTCAGAATCAGAGTCTAGATTATAATTATCCGTGTTTGCTGTCCATAAAGGGCAAATTACTAAGTATCATCTTTTGCTCTGCAGAACAAATTGAAGAGGAAGAATTTGAACATTTGAGACAAGAACAGAAAAGATGAGAAGAGCTGAGCAGCTGTTTTAGCTGCAGGATCTGAAAAAAGAAACACCATGATAAAAAAAAAAAGCTCAGTAAAACTAAATGTTTCAGATAAGTCAACAAATAAATCTGAACAGCAATATTGTGTGATTTATGGCTTGCATTTAGGCTGCATCTGCAGAATGGTTGAACTGAAATGTGCTAAAATATTGTCATCTAATGTCAGAATCAGAATCAGAATCAGAAAAACTTTTATTGCCATTGTCATTGAATGTAATTCGCATACTAGGAACTTTTTTTGGCGATATGGTGCAGCATACATACACAGAATAAAAAATACAAGTAGCAGCACAAAACAGTGCAAACATGCTGTTAAAGTGACAGTTAATGAGTATGTTGCTAATTGTTCATGAGCCAAATGGCAGAGGGAAAGAAACTGTTTTTTTTTTTCAACTGATTAGTCAAGAATTTAATTATTTGGTCAGAGCAGAGTTTGGAATTAGAGAGGAAATTAATGAGTGGTTTTGGTTCAGGTGTAAAGAGGAAGAGCGATGTTGATATTGATAGCTCTGTGAGCATCCTCAGTTTGTAGACATAGAGAAGAGAGTTCTACCTGCTAACGGATACATTTAAGCCCAGCAGATTGTTGCTGTCTGAAAATAACTCCAATCCATCAAACTTCATAGAAGTTCATGCAAAAATGTTTTTCTTGCCATCTCTTTCTCATTACACATTAACATTTAATAATTGAATTTGGTATTGGAGCAGCTAGCTTTAGCCCTTTCGATGCTACCTATAAAACTTCCAGCTGGGATATCATGTCTGCAGAGTAGTAGCAAAATTTACAGTGATTTAAAGGTTTATATGCAGGGGTTCACATAACTAGTCCACCAGTCCGCATGAGAACCAGATATCATGCATGCAGCCCGTAATCTGAAGAGCTTCCCATCCTGCTGCAGAGCAGCGAATGAGTGCTCACATGGCCTCTGAAGGTAGTAGACACACATGCCAGGACCTCCGACACATACACACTCGCAGCATCTCCAACACGCGAGCGGCACTGCACCGGTAACAGGTGCGTAGTTCCTTTGATGCACGCAGCAGCGGCAATACACACACAATACCAGTACATCCGACACACACACGCAACTCACACATGCCCAGCACTGGTGACACGCACACAGCAGCGCCAAAAAAAAAAAAACAGCCATGCCAACAACAGCTTATCATCACAACACACACATACACACACACCGCGGACGGAGCTGTGCGTACCAGACATCAGAGCCAGGTTCTCCCTTGAGTACCTATATGGAAAAATTGTGTGCAGCCCTGTTTATATGATCATATTTGTATGATCTGCTATCAAATTTTTAAGAGTGAAGTTGTGTGAAGATGACAGCAAACAACTTTGATCTCGCTTCATTTGGACTAGCCATTAGCCTGACAGCCAAAAGGAATCCTAATGTCTCCAAACTGAGGTTGTTCAAAGCAAGGGATCAGATTTGCTCTTGTCATTGGAGGGGACAAAGACCAGGAAGAGGTGGAGGGGGTGGGGGTTGCGTGCAGATTAAGGTGATCCATCCTGTAACGCTGGTCCACAGTTAGCATCACCGGGAAAAGACTGATGGTCCACCCAGACCCAGAGCAGGTGCTGTAGGTGTAAGCGGCTCTTTGTGGTGTGGCTCACGCTGGTCGATCCAGACACGTACACTCGCCCTCTTGTGGTGGTTTTGTGACATTACAACAGACATTATTTACAGTGCTTTTAGTTGAAAAACCTTGGTATCTGTCACCCTCTTGTGGCAATAAGGTGAAATTACAACAAACATTTACACCGCTTTTAGTTTAAAAACCTTAAAAAATAAACAGTAAATTTGAGAACACCATCTCTAATGTAAAACCATTATTCAACCATACTTAGGATATGTTAAAATACTGTAATATTTAAAGAAACTCATTATAAATCAAGGCAGTAATGTTTGAAAACAGCTAGCTAATGAAGTGAAATGTATTCACCAGGGATGGTAGTACAAAGCAGTGAACTATCTTGAGACTTCCTGGTCATTGGTTTCTGCTTTGGCTAAAAAACACTCGCCCTCTTGTGGTGGTTTTGTGACATTACAACAGACATTATTTATAGTGCTTTTAGTTGAAAAACCTTGAAAAATAAACAGTAAATTTAAGAACACAAATTCTCTGATCTAAAACCATTATTTAACCATACTTGGGATATGTTAAAATACTGTAATTTTTAAAGAAACTCATAAATCAAGGCAGTATTGTTAGAAAACCGCTAGCAGCAAGGATGGTAAGCATGTTGGTCTGCTGGGCTGCACATATAATTTTTGGGGATGCAGCGCTATTTCTGCATCCTTTCATCAAATTATTGATGGGGACATTTCAGTGATAGCTGGTATTGGTGGGGACACGTCACCTCCGTCCATGCCAAATCTACGCCCATGGTTCAAAGAGCTGATAGCATTCTAGATAAAATAATTAATTGTCCTCTTTGGTTTTAGATGCATTAGAAATACAAACTAATCTAAAGGCTTTCCACAGCACAATGCAACCAATCACACACACACATAACCTTTCCCCTTGGACACACACACACACACACACACACACACACACACACACACACACACACACACACACACACACACACACACACACACACACACACTCAGAGATGCCACGACACTCCTGTCTTCCAGGGGAATGTAACCCACCCCCTCCATCCTCCACCCTGAGGATTAGCCCCCTACCCCCACATCTCTGCACTACCATCCCCTCTTGGCCTATTATCATATTTGATCCAGACCGACCCCCCCGTGCTTATTCCTCCCTCCCACATGCACCACCAGCAAGGCATGCCCCCTTTTCTTTGCCACTCTCATGGAGAAGAAGAGGAGGATGAAGAGCCGGGGGGCTTTCACGGGGAACAATCTGCCAGGGAGGCGAAGAATGAACGGGCACTCAATTAAGGGCTGCCCATTGAGCCTGTGGAGTGAGCCTGAATGTGGGCCCCTCCAAAGGAATGGAGTCCTATGAATAGATTGTGGGCCTTCATGAAATATTAAAGAGCGGACGGATTTCCCACAATATTTGTACACCTCCCTTTGTGGGGATTTCTCCCTCCATTGAGCCTGAAACTGTTAACACATCCGCTCTGAAGCACGGCCTGCAGACCGTGCTAAGGAGCACACGGTCCAGGCATCAAACACTCCCCACCCTCTACTTACTCACCCTGCTGCCCTGGCTGTCCATTCCCCTTTGTCTTTCTTTCACCTTCTCTCTCATTCCTTTTCTCTTTTGGTCTTCCTGCCCTACCTATATTCATGGAGGGGATTACAGCAAATTTAATGACCACCTGTTCCTCCTCCAGCTCATCAGGTCAAGCAACAAACTTCTGTCAGGTTGCTAATTGCCGACTTTAATTTACACCAGACAGGTGTCATTTATGTCTCAAAATCACATCTGAGATGGTAAAAATATTTAACACATCCATCATATTAGTAGCATTGGGTAAACTAAGTTGTGCATATTTTCATGTTTTTGCAGAACAATTATAACTAACTTTACAGACTTTGATTTTTTTCCAAACTTAATAAAATGTTGATAAATGTTTATTTTAGTAAATGTGTTGTTTTTGCAATTGGACATAAAGGAAATATGTTAAGAAGCACCGACACAATTTATGCATGTAATTTAGATTTCTTTATGGTTTTGTGTTTATTTTTTTATTTACTTACTCCCTTATTGCTTATTTGTTTGGTAAATTAGATGTTTCAATGACTGCAGCTCATTTTGCACCAACTATAAGTAATATGCTTCTGTGTGTGTATGAAAACACAATATGTTTAGTGTCTTGCCCGGATTGGACAGGGAATTGTGATAATTGATTGTGCAAAAAATGTATGTTACATTTTTGAATGTGACAAATTTCAAAATGCACATAAACTTTTGATTTTGCTCTTTATACTTACCATGAAAAGTGAATTTCCCCTCTGCAGGATCAATAAGGTAATTCAATTAATTATATACATGTAAGTGCTTTTAGCTCATGTTAGCTGCATACATCATCTAGTGAAGCGTTTATGAGCTGCAGCCTGGTTAACAAGTGTTTTCTTTGGGCATCTTGTCTCCTTGCCCTCTACACACACACAGGCACACACACACACAAACATACACTCACACACAGATCAGTGGAGCTGTACAGGGACAGAGGGCTTTGTGGTTAAGTAGCTCAAACTTCCATTAGCATCAGAATGACCACAGAATCAATCATGAGTCAACATTAATTCATGTCAGAATAGAGGGGTCGAAGACCTAACGCTCTCACTGCAGCTGATGAGTGTATAAAGTGTGTGTGGTTCAATTCATGGGGCTGAGATGGTTTGTAAATGTATAAAAGTGTAATTGAGGGATTTATTTTACACGTCAATCTTCTGGCATCCGCAGACGGGGAAGTCCTGTAAAGGGAATCAGGAGCTGAATGCTACATCAGTAATAGTGTTTAATTCTGACTTGTCTGTTTGAAGCGAGCAGCACCTCTGACTGACTGGTGTCTAACCTGATGTCGACAGCAGTCAGAGCAATTTTATATTAAAGAATCAGGGAGAAATTCTTATTCTTCCCTGATTCTCCAAACTGAAATCAACAGTATGCTGAATACTACACACAGTCACGCTTCAAAAGAGATGATTCATCTTTTTTATTTCCCACAAACTGCATTGCTTTGATTTATTTATTTTTATTCCAGAAGGCCAAAAATAAACTCACCTTCATTTTCTGAATTAACTGCAGTAACACGAAACAGTTTGAAACACACTTTGATCTCAATCACAGTTTTCTGACAATTTAGCAAACTTGGTTACATTCTCAGTCACCAGAAAAACGTTTTTACACAGAAACTTGTGTGAGACTGAATACTGATTACAACAGAAGAGTGTCAGATGCACTTTATTCAGACTGGCTATGATAAGTTAAGACATGATTTTAAAAACTGACAAAAATAAGATCTAAACTTAAATGATTGTCTTAGGCTACAACGAAGACTACAACAATAAATTCTTTACAATATCAAGCTGTTTTAGTCAATAGGGGGCCGATATGTTAGGAACACATTGAGAAGACAATAATCTTTTTATATTTTTAAAAATAGCTAGGTCTCTAAAAGTAATGCATGTGATGAGTCTGGAGCTGACACCTCTACAAGTGATGAAGTTTAGGTTACATTAAACACACTGGTAGATTCTGAATCAAACTGAGCGTTGAGCTTTGATTGGATCACTTCAGGACGCTTGATTATTTACTATTAGACCATTTGGTGGTCATTGTCACGATGAAGAGTGAAGCAGTCTCAGTTATCTTTCTGTGTCCAAAATTATTTACCAACCAAACTTTCAAGACCTACTAGTAAAAGTCATCCCTACAGCATGATGCCTGTTGCTCAAATCCTAAATGATAGGCAGGTCTTGTCTTTGTTTATTACATAAGATGATTAGTAATAATAATAATTAATAATTCTTTTAACACTTGTGATATAGTAAGTGTTCTGACACAGTGAACCTTTATATCCAATGATTAAAATAATCTAAAGAATCAAAGCTTCATCCTAATCAAGGAGAGCAGAAATGCACATTTCTGTAGTTGCTGCTAATGCACATCAAGAAGTTTAAAAAGCATGTTTGAATGAACTTTTTGTTTAAGTCTGCCTGTAATCAGTTTGTTTACACCCACTGTGAGAGTTTAGCTCAGTCAGTAAAGAGCATGTGTTTGAGGTTCTGCAGCCTCTGACCACCAGCTGAGGAGCACATAGGAGAGCAGGTCACTTGGCCTGGCCGCCATATGCTGTGGTCTGGGGTCCAGGCTGTCTATAGCCCCAGCACATGGAGGGCAGCTGGGGGTGAAGGGGGATTCCTCCTGAGGCAGCAGCTCCATCAGCATCATAAGAGTCTGAGAGCAGCAGGGAGGGGAGGGAGATCAGCTTTTCTCAGCGCACTGTGGCCTGTTCTCTATCTCCTCTGGTCTACCCTCCCCTCCCGTCTCTGGCCAGTTAACACACTTGCTGAAATGTGATTTTCATTCTGTCCACAGCTCCTGCATCCCACCCACTCATTCCACTATAACCTATTTTCTATTTGAATTGAATTGAGTCGTACCGCTTTGTTTTTCTATCATCTTCTCCCCATCAAAGTCAATCATGAGAGGTTAGAGAAAGGGAGGAAGGGGCCAGAGATGAGACAAATCTGTTTGGCTTTTACCTCACACAATGCTTCTCATTTGAATTCCCCCATATATTGCTGGTCACCAGTCTGAATGGTGCCCCAGATGAAGTGTTGTTTTTGTGGCTCTTCACATGGATTCCCAAGACCCCGTGGATACATTTTGCTCTTGTCCTCGACTTCAAAGCTGCGTGTTGTGGGACGTGTTGGAGGGCAAAACAGAGGCGTTACCAGGTTCACCACTGGACGTTGTTTACCAAACCTGTCACCAAGTTAAGGAGCATTTAAACTATGTAGTCCCCACAGTGCACACCACAAAACATTTTTCAAGGGCAAAAGTGTTTTCAGGGCTAGAAGACTCCTTTGTTTTGATGATCTTTATGATGGGTTACACCCCACAGTGCATCAGCACATAAAGGATCATCCAGCCTACATTTTTAGTCATTGTGTTTGATGTCTGAGGTCATGGTATGAGGTCAAGATTGGCATAAATCTACTTCAGCTCTGCACAGAGTGACAGTCTCTCTTCTTTCTTATTTGAACGCAGTGCTGCATTCACTGCTGTGGCTCCATGATATAAAACATGTCTGTAATGCTCCTGATTGCATCAGTTAGCTGTTTGCTGGAGATGAGCAACAACAATGAGATAGCAGAACATTTTACACAAGGTGTCAAATGGATCAAACACAATATGCAATAGAATTCCTCTCATTTGAATTCTCTGTCACAAAGATTTCAGTAAATCATGATTCCTGCAGAAGTGCTCATATGTTGCAATCTGCTGCCCCCTTCTGGCAGAATAAAAAACAACTCTGATGAACTTTAAAAAATCATTTTTGGTGACTTTTTATTCACTGTTCAAAAGACATAAAATTGCATCAGAAAGTTTAAATAAAGTTTTATTTGACTAACACACATTTTCATGTTAAGCATTATGATTTAGGCCTTCTTCATGCATTTAGTTAAGTTAATTATTTCTTATTCTAAATATTTATGTATATTTTAAATTTATTTAGATATTTCTGTTCATTTTTTCCACCCCACTCATCATTTTTTCAAGCCCTCTTCAAGAAATACATTTTTATGGTTAAATTAAATTGTCCTAAATTACAGTAATAACTCAGTAACCCACTAATGTAGGTTTATTGATCTTGTGACTTCTAAATTGTTTTTAAATGTAAAAACACATCTAAAATCACAGCATGAACACTTAGTCTCTATTTCACCAGGACTTTTGTTGCATGTTTTATGTTACTCTATAATTAAACATGGAACTGGAGATTATAAATGAACAATCATAATTTTAGAGTTATATGTTTTGGACAGGATTTCTTCACCTATATTTATGCCAGATTCTTCTATTTTCTTCTTTCTTCCCAGCTGTCCAAATGACACGATTTAAAGTTGTATTTTTCTCTCTGTCCACAAGGTGGCAGAAGAGAGTAACTAATGCTCCTCCAAACGAACCAAAACCAATATTACTGTAAATCAACTACAGGGGGAAGTTAATGCATCCAACAGTTGACTGCAATATTGCAAGAAAAAATATATATTGCACACATAAAATGATGCAACAAATAACTGCATCATGATTATTAGTGTTTTTTATAAAACACTCCTTTTACTTCAATCTTTTATGTTCTTCGTTGGTTTTAACAACTTTTATTAATTTGTTTTTATGGTCTTTATCTGTTTTTAATGATCATTAGTCTTTTAACCATGTTTTAATTTGTATGTTTTTGTGAAATTTTCTGTGAAATGTGCTATATTAATAAGCTTAACATCTACATATTTGTTCAAGGTATCATCCTGTATGATGTGAATAAAATGAGACCTGCTAAATGTTTCATTTTGCAGAATACAAAAGGTTTTTCCAGCTGAGTATCTAAAACTTTGCAGGAGATCTTTAATTTACCTCTGAGACTGTAACGAAAGAACTAAAGAATCAAATGGCATTCATAAGACTGCCAAGTCAAACAAATAAATAAAAGAAAAAAACAACATCATGTGGGAACATGCTCTGGTAATCTCTGAGGCATGGCTTGGCATTTGGCAGCGTCCTTATCGTATCGATGTGATCTGGCTTCAGCCGCTCGTCTCAGGCCAACAGGGAGCGGCTCTGAGTGAGATGAAATCATTTGTCACAAAAATCTCTACCTCACATCAGCTTCTGTATTTATTCTGTGAAGAGAGCGTAATGCTGCAAACCTTTGCATGACAGCTTCTTACGAAAGGAGCACATGTGGCAGCAAGCTGATCTTGCATCAAAGAACAAGTTAGACCAGCTACTCATCAGGCTGATTCTGAGTTTGCTGAGTGATGCTCAGAAGTCTCTTTGGGTCAGAAAGGAGCTGACGGCATAAAAACTAGCAATATTTGGTTTAAATGCCTTGCTGAATGTTTTAAACACTTTCTGTGAAAAGTTTCTGTACCTCTTTTCAATCTGTCACTTAGGAATCCAGGGTGAATTTATTTTGGCATAGGCCTCATTCTGTTAAATGACAGGAGGGTAAAAAAAAAAGAGATGAAGATCTCCATCATAAAGATCCATTCAGAGAAAATTACAGGAAAACAATGAACATATACCCTCCTCAACCAGAACAAAAATCAATCTGACCAGTTGGTGACATAAAAATAGGCACATTCATTAAAGGTGAGGCGGCAGAGGGAGGTTAAAGGGATTTGCAGAGCAGGCTTAAGTGTGAAAGCAGGACAGGACTGGTTGACAGGCAGTCATCTAGAACCCTGCAGAATGATGCATTGTGGGAGAACAAAGAGGACAATGGTATCATGGCCTGAACAGGAAACTTAAAACATTTCATTGCATGAGAGGCAACCACTCCTAATGTGGGCATTTAGACAAAAAGGAGTGATAGAAATCTTTAGTATTGTTGGCTTTTTACTAATTTGAGTTGATTAGATTTAAAGAGGATTTTTGGTTTTACCTGAGAGTCAGCGTTGTTTGGTTTGTTACTGACGGAGACGTGAAGCTCTTTGTGGATTAGGGAGGTCTGGGAGTGGTACAGACTACTGTCTAATAACCCCCACCCTCACCCCCAACACACGCTGTCACTTCCTTTCATCATCGGCGCAGCTTTCCAGGTGTCCTGAAGACGACTCGCATTTCATGTGTTCATCTGACTGCCATCAGCCTACAGATGTGTATTTTATTCACGCGGATGTTACTCAGTGACTGGTTCCGCATGATGTTCGGAAAAGTTGCCAGATCAGTTTGACAGAATAAAAACAGAACTTGGTGATGAACATGATTCAGTGAGTTAGAGCAGTTGTGCCATATTTCTCTCTTGTTGTTGTTCTGTCATCACCTTTGGTGTATTATTGTTTAGACTGCTACGACAAATTAGATCAAGCTAATTAAAAACATCACATGTTGTTATATTAGTGTCCCTCTACACTAAATTTAAGATTAATGGCCCAGGAGTTTATGGTGGACTCAGAGGCAGAAGCTGCAAAACAAACCCAAATCATCAGCCCTCCACCTCCGTGCCTGACTTGTTTGGAGGAGTTTGTGCTGATGGGCTGCTTGGTTTGGTTGTGTTTTCTTTTTGACCTTAGGAAGTTGACTGGGGAGGTTCAACAAAACATGGCACAAAAGGAAGTTCCATTTTTTAATGATTGTTGCTCTGACACAAAAGTTGTTTAATAGTGTTACCATTCAGGAGAAACACTGACCAGTGTGAACACCAAAAAATGACACATTTTTTTCTGGTTTGACCTAGAAAATAAATAAATCTTCTCATACCACAAACCTTTATTTATATTTATGTGCTTTTTTAAAGTCCTATAGCACAAACACACACACTTTAGTCATTCAGCCCAAATCAGAAACGAGGAGGAAGTAAGACGCTAAACCAGGTCTGTTGAGACTGGCTGGTGTTCTGGACTACTGGAGCTCTATAGCCAAAGCATTCTTGGAATGACAGCAGGAAAAAAAATATGTAAAATGAAAAATACTTTACAGCATTTTAGAGCAGCAGCAAGCCATAAAAGTATCAAAACCCTGTTTACTTTAGTGACAGTTACTTTAAACAAATTTATACAAATCAAAGTTAAACTTTTAACACATCAACAGTCTAAGCAGATGCAACAGAGACAGATAATTATTATTTCTGACTATAAGATATTTAAAACTATTCAATATTTCATCAATAAACTACATTATATTCAAGCCAATCAAATAATTTGCTTTCCACGTTTAAATGTTCTCAAACACCTCAGCCCTAGAATAAATATGACTGTGTCTACTGTTCACTGTGACTTCCTGTTTTGGCTGCTTTAAATGCGTGGTTTGTTACTCGAAGGTAATGAGGAAGTCCAAACGCCTGGCTGCTGGTGAGCAGCAGAAAAGAAGGGATCAGTTATTGTTCTTCTCATTTATTTAAACACTAGCTTGGTTTGTTTTCATTATGTGGTTTCTATTTGTGGTTATTTCACATTCTTGAATAATCATTTCTGTATTCCTGAACAGGAGAATATTAACCATGGTTAAAAATAATAAAAGTTATTATTTGTGCCTTTTCTGTCATTTATTAATTTTAACCAAACTATGACAAATTCTTTTAAGTGAATAAATCTTAATCTGAATGTTGTGTGCTTCAGTGGATTCACAGCAAAAAAGTCAACTTTAGTTAATGATCATGAATCATAATGGAAACATAGAAGGAGCTTTCTGTTTATTCTTTTGTTTAGACTTAGGGATTTTTAATTCCTTTTATTTTGCTGAAACCAGTGTTTATCTGCAGCATTCTTCTCAGCTGCTCAGACTAGTTTCTCCTGGCGCCTGGCTTTGCTAATATGACATCAGGAGAGAAATCAACCCTCACTGTGACTTCCTGATTTCCTTCACTGTTTTTTGGTTATCTGAAAGAAAATCAAGACATAAACGACGTTAAAAAATCTTCCGGGGCTCCTCTTGTTTAAGCACCACTTCATGAATCCTTCGGATCAACAATAGTTCACATCAAAATTTGTTTTCATCTTTTTGAGAATCGTTTCTGTTTCATCAGCCATCAAGCTGCTGAACTTCAGAGCTAAATATAATGTAATAAATGCAGAACACAGAAAAGGGGAGCTTATTAATGTCTCTATTGATGCCACGTCTTTTAACCAACTCTGCATCTGCCCAGCAGACAGAAGCACTATGTTACTGAGCTTCCTGTCTGTCCGTACAGTGGTTTGTCTGTACTTTTCTTCAATCGTTCATTCATTACCTGGTTCATCCTGTTCAGGACCTGGAGTTAATCCTAACTGCCATCAGGGGGAAAGATAAAGTACACCATCATAACAGCCCTCTATTGTAAAGCTCTATTTTGCTGACACAAACTATTTTATTTTAAATTAAACACAAAACTAATTTAGATTCAGCTGCAAATCAATTATATTTTTGACTTCGCGAAGCAGCTTTTTGGTCATAACTGCAGAATCTAAACTAATGATTATGACTAAATGATCAATAAAAAAAAATGAAGTGGTGACATTTTACACCCAAAATAAAAAAGGTAAGCATACCAGTTGTGTCATTTTAAACTCCATAATTCGTCAGAAGATTATTTTGCATAAAGTAATATGCAAATGTTGACTGTAATCTTGGTAACTGTGGTGTATTTTGCCTGTCTGTGTGACCATATGTGAAATGTGTTGCATTTTAACATACGTTTTAGTCAAATATGAACACATTCAAGCAATGCATTTTTATGTTGCTTTATAAAATGCAGTTGCATTACAGAAAAACACAATTTTTTTCTTAAATTTAAATAAGCATTATAGATTATTTTGCAGCCACATGTGGCTAATCTGCTTTCAGGGAGCTTAAAAAAACAAATGTTCTCCTAAGAAATATAATTTTATGAAATTTCTTTAAAATCTTTATTTCACTGATTCAAGTGGGAATGATGTCACATGACCTTTAGAACTTCATCCAGACACTGTTTTAGGTTATATCTTGCAGCAGAATTTGGCTGATTAAACTCTATAATTTTAAAATGATGTTTGTTTCTTCGTTATAATTAGGTTCTTGCAATCCATGACATACAAAAACTTTGAAAAATGTCTAAGAGCCTTAATTATTCTCCAGGAATCAAAACTCATAACAGAGAACCAGAATTCAAATGAAGCAAATGTGCAACTTTATATCTTCCATTCTCCATTTATTTTATTTTATTCAAAAATATCATTTTGGTTTGATCACAAAACAAAACTTGCCCTTTTATTCTCAGGAGGGAAGTGCTTTTCTTTCACAGGGTTGCTCACCTTTTGATGGGTTTAAAGAGTCAGACAGTCTGGAGAGAGCAGGTGATCATTATCTGCTGCCCTGTGAACCAACAGGCTCGTTGTTCACACCTCCCTGCCCTGTGTGGGTGTAAGTTGGGCTCTGATACCTGTGGATCACTTGTCAACCTGCAGTCCACGGAAAAACCCAACCACGTGTCTAAGAGCTGAAAAAATGAGTGGAGCTATAAGAGCACATGTGTTGAAGAGAAAAAACAGAATCCGACTGTTTATCAATAGACCTTTTGTAGTTATTTTTAAAAAACTACTTGGAAAAAAAAGGTCTTTATATAGACACACAGTCAGTGGCATCATGAAATTGGTCATGTAGCCATAAAAAACGTTTTTTGTTCAATATGTGAATAAAATATAACAATAAATTACAGACATAGTTTTGATATTTGCTCAATTTAAATCAAACATCTGAAAATGAGAGGCCCACCTGTTGTACACAAAATGTTGGACCTCCTGCTTTGATGAAGCGCACCGCAAAGCGCGCATCTCTGCGTTGCTTCTAAACACAGTCCCGTGACCCTCGTTTAAACCCACACTATCACACACACTGCAGCGTGAGAAACCGTGAGATGAAAGGCGCCGTCCAGAAGTTTGAAAACAAGTGGGCGGGATTTCTGCACCTGCGGGCTCATTCATACCGCTGATTTGCTGCCGAGCGCACCTTTACTACCTGCAGGAGCTCTGACTCACAGACGACTTGAGGCATGGATGCGGAGGAGAAGCCCGTCGGAGATCAGGGAGTCCAGCTCCTGGACATCAGCTCCAACTCCGTCCAGCTGGAGAAGCCGCCGTTTTCATACGTGGCTCTAATAGCGATGGCCATCAAGGACAGTCCAGACCAGAGGGAGACTCTGAGCGGGATCTATAAGTATATCATGTCCAAGTATCCTTATTATGAGAAGAACAAAAAAGGCTGGCAAAACAGCATAAGACACAATTTATCTCTAAATGAGTGCTTCGTCAAGGTGGCCAGAGAGCACGGAGGGGACCGGAAGGGCAGTTTCTGGACACTGGACCCTGCGTTTGAAGACATGTTCGAGAAGGGAAATTATCGGCGCCGGAGGAGGGTGAGGAGACCCTACGTACACGCCAGTGGGCCCTACCTGGCCGGGCCCCCTGCGGAGTATCCTGAGTCCCTTTACCTGCAGCCGTATGTGAGCGGCTCCTGGGGACTGTGCCAGCCCAGCCCGCCTCAGCAGACTGGCTACCCCGGACGGCAGCTGGTCCCCGGGTCCACCAGCGGCTCGTACCCCCACTTCCACCACCACATGTACGGAGCTTACCGACACCCGCCGGTCCTGGTTCCACACAGCGGGTATCCCTACGGCGGAGTGACCCAGCCGATGAGTCCGGACGGCGGCAACGTGTCTATGGGATGCAGCTACCAGTTCACTTCCTACGGGATGCAAGCGGAGGCGCCACTGGTTCGTTTCTCAGACCACTAAGGCCTGGAGCTCCTCCAACCTCTGACTTTAAAGAGTTCATGTTTCAGCATTTCAGTTCTGCTGTCAGTTTGTCAGGTAAAATGCAATGTTTGATGATTAAATCTGGTATAAAACCGGACATATTTTTGTGTAGTTATAGTTTCACATACTAAAGCAAATGTTACACCTGGCAAGTTGGTTTAAAAATAAAATAAGTCAGATACAAACCAAAGAAGTTAAAATTAAGTTGTTTTATTTCGTTAGAAAATTGTTTTAGCTGATAAAATAATTGTTTTTGTGTATACTCTTTATTCATTGTATATTTTATTCATTTTGCTGTTTTGGTTTATGCTGTTATTTATTACTTTTGTCGTTTTTTCCCCTAATTTTTGAGCTGCTACATCAGTTGATGACACTGAGGCACTGGCCTTTTCAAAATTGGATTCTGAATGTGTCTTGATGTGAACTACATCATGTTTGTTCAAATAAAATGTTATTTTTGCACAAAATTGTCTATTTTTTGGAATCTCAGCACATATTTTTGTAAGGCAGTTTTCCAGTTTATTTCTTAGACATGGAAAGAAATTACGTTTAATATTATAAATCAGTGGATTATGAGCAGTCTGGTCGGATTGTCCATCCTCATAAAAGAAGTGTGCGTACCCAAATCTTCTTCTTTTCTGCAACTTTTCAGTAGGCTATATCATCAGCAGTCTTCATTGGATCGCAGTGCGACGGGCAAAATTTAGAAATTCCGGGCAATTTTTGAAGCCTTTTGTTTTGGTTACTATTCAAAACATACAGCAAGTTAGGTCGATATCATGAGACCTAACTGAGTTCCAGCCTCAGACTCCTCAGGGCCATGAGCTTTCATGCTGCGTTTGATGCACCTGGAAAGAGGAAGAATAAGTACCTCAAATATATGGAGGAAAGTTTCCTCCGTTTCTTTCGTTGCTTTAAACATCAAAAACTTTTTTACAGTTTTTAAAAATACTGATAAAACAAGCTACTTATATATTTTCTAAGGTACTTTGTTCAAAGTTTGATCAATATTGACTCAAGATTAAAGTTGTGTTGACAGTAAATTTCCCTTTTTAGACTACAGAAACATGAAAGGTTGTAAAGAACATGTTGAGAGATCTTGTCCGAATTTTAAAAAGTCAGCCACTAGCGTCTTCTTCCAAGAAGTTTTTCAAAGAGTTCCGAAAAACTATGTTTTCAGTCGTCATTGAATGCATCGTTGACTTTTTTCCCCCACATTCCAATAGTGTTATTCTGCTGTTGTCAAAAACCCATGAAGATTCAAATATACAAAATATTAATGAATAAATAAGTGTCGAAAATTTTAAACACATTTAAACTGTATAATTATATCAAATTGTGGGAAAAGATTTGTTAAGTAAAAAGCACACTATAAAAAAAGAAGGATACGAGATACGGAACGCGGCCAGGCAGTTACGCACCTTCCGTTTCCGCTACATGGGCGTGAACAAAAATAATTTCCCAGTTCCCACCGCGTGTACGCTCGCGCCTTGTTTTTGCTACTTGAAGTAAACACTAATATATGTACGAGTTATTTCTGTAAATATGGAAACGTTAAACAAGCTTTTGTTTGAATATCCTGAATTAATGTACAGTGGTGTCGGTGCTACGGCGGTCATTGCAGGTGGAGCGGTGATTTACAGGATTGCCACCAGGTAAATTCTGCTCTGAAAGGCGGCGTACATTTTTTCATTTTACTGTCGTGTTTTTTTCCCCTGTTAGTACAGTTATCAATAATCTAGTTTGACTGGTGTCATTTGGGACGACTAGGAATAATCTCTACAGGACAATAATTTTGGATTGAGTTTGTACTCCCAAATAATTCCTTAAATGCGCTAGCTTGCGTGCTAATTCTTCTAGCAGCGGCGCTAACCTAAAACCTGCTAAATCTGAAAAACACTCGCTAAGGACTTTGCTTTGTTGCCATTTGTAAAATATTATCAGTACATCTGATCTGTCTAAACATTTGAACACATTACTTGATAAGTGCAAGATTTTAGGACTGCGATTATGTTTGTGCACAGTCCACCACGTTCGAAGTAACAGGATAACAGTGCAAATTCAGTGAGATCCAATCAATGGTTTAGCTGTGTGTTTCACAGAAACTTTTAACAAAACGTCTGAGTGCTCTTTACCAGGGCAAACATCACTCAATTAGAGTCTTTGATTTCCATTGTCACACACACACATATATATAAATTTATTTATATACATATATGATTTTTTTTTTCCCACATGTTGTTTTGCCCAAATCTTTATAAAGATGTTGGTCTGTGAAACAAATAACAGTCGTTGTGTCAACTGTTCCTTGAACAAAATGAAATTTGTATACTCAACTTAAGCATACTTTGCATTGCTATTTGCATTTGCATTTCTTGTGTTGACATTTGGAGAGGTCATGATATGCTATTTGGTGGTCTCACCAGGGAATACATGCATCTGCAGGTTTGAATATCACTAATAAAATAAAATCTTTTTTACAGAAAGAAGCCCACTCATGCACATGTAAACTGCTGGTTCTGTAATCGGAACACAGTGGTGCCTTACGGAAACAGGAATTGCTGGGATTGTCCTAACTGTGACCAGTACAATGGCTTTCAGGAGGTAAGTTTATACAATTCTTCACATATTAAACTTTTCTTTTTTTTTTTAAAGCTGACATTCTGTGATTTACATTTTGTTTGTATGCTTATTTTCAGAATGGAGATTACAACAAACCCATCCCAGCTCAGTACATGGAGCATCTCAATCACGGTGTTTCTGGGAGTCCTCCATTATCTGAGACACCCAAGTCTCTGCAGTGGGTCAACTGTCAGATGCTGCTGTGCAGGAAGTGCAATAATAACCAATCAACAAAAATCAAGCAGCTGGCTTCATATATCCCCAGGGATGATGTATGTACTGTGATTTTATTTGTATAGTTTTAATTATTGCAGTAAATATTCTAAAGATGGTTCATATTTAAATTCCTTGTTTTGTTGTTTCATTTTAGGAGAACTACGATGAGGAAATTGAAGCCTACAAGCATCACCTAGAGCAGACCTTTAAGTTATGCAGACCCTGTCAGACAGCGGTAGAATATTATATTAAGTATCAAAACCGCCAGCTTCGTACTGTGCTCCTAAACCACCAGCTACGTCGCACCCGGGAGACTGACACAGGGTTTGTAAAGGTCAGTGCAACGCAGTCAAAATGATAAGCAAGTTTTTGTTTTGTTAACAGAATAATTAGCAGAAGCAAATTAAATTTAGCATATGTAATTTTTTAACACATACTTATTGCTTTATTTTTATAGAGCTGAGTCACATATGGAACAATAGGATGATTTTATTTCCACAAAACAAGAACTACAATGAAATAACTTTTTTTCTGTCACTTTTTGATATTCTTTAGTATGCTGCTGAGTTTGTGGGCAAAAATTTATTTTTAATGTTTGTTTTCATGCATGAGGTTATCTTTTGTCAAAGTGCGTATCCTATTAAGCTTCTTCCTCGTTGGAGCATTGTTGAAGGGATTTTTTTACAGGTTTAAATGTAGACGCATGTTTTCTCTCCCACAGAGCTCCCATTCTCTGTCCTCACCAGTGGGAGTCGTACTGTTAAGAGTCCTTGCCTTCTTGATATGTGCTTTTCTACTTGCCACATCGTTCTACGAAGTCCCACAACAGCCCGTCTCACCAAGTGGCCCACAGACGTTAAGTGGGGGAGTACCATCTCCAAAACCCACGTCCAACAATAGATCCACCACCCCCAACAACAGCAGCAGTGCAGTCCTGCTTGTATGGCAGGGTCTGCTGGAGGTTCTCCCAGACAAGGTCATAGAAAATGCCCAGATAGCATGGCGACATGGGGGGGACAACCAGCTGGCGGTTGTCTCTGTTGGCCTGTTGACTTGTCTCACAGCTATCTTCTTAGCAGGACCTATGAGGTAAGCTTTCATTGAGTTATTGTGTTTATAATAAGGTATTTTAGCTCATATATAATCAAAATCTATATTCCTCATTTATTTTTAGGTTGAGGAGGATTGATGCTGTAGCCTCCGTGCTGTGGTTCATCATCCTGTGCCTGTACCTGTCTGAGAGCTACTTGACAGATGCCTTGAGCTGGATGGACACAGTGAAGCTCGTCACCATCTCCCTCTGCTGCCTCGTCTGCTTTGCTGCTTCTGCAGCTACTCGCAAACCGCTGGGCCCACGAAGAACCAGATATCGAAGGTCAGAATCTGAGCAGTAATACATGTTCACATTGGGTCTGAAAGTTGGGAGCCTACAAATGGCCTTCACTCTGAGTGCTTTGTGTAATCAAATCATAATGCATAACTGATCAGTTCATTGTTTTCCCTCAAATAAAAACCTATGCTTGAGCTGTTGCTTAAGGTACCAAGCTTTCATTAGAAACAAGCTTTTGTTCATTCACTTTCTAACAAAAGTGAGACATTTCTAAATCAAATAAGTATAATATAAATGCTTCTGCCTTGTTTCCATATAAGTATGTGCTCACAACTGCCTGTTCCTCCTTATAGCATTTTCCAAATTCTCAGAATAATGTCTAAATCATGTTCTGCCTTTTTCCTACTTAAAGGTGTAAAGTTACCACATTGGGCTGTTTTAACACTCTTAGGTTTCCTACATGGTATCAGATAAAAACCTCATGATTTTAGTTGTAAACTTGTTTATAGCTGAGCTTTTACTGTGAAAAATGTGCACGCAACAGCCAAACGCACTAATCTGAGATGAATTAGAACAAATAAATCATGCTGGATGTTTGCAGCACAATATTGTGGAACTTTGTCAAATGCTAAATCCAGTACAACAAAACACTTTGAAGTGAATCCAAGTTTTTATTTGAGGAAATCCAGGATTTGTTTTGTCCTTTTTCACTTCACTGTCCTGTTTTACTCTGTTTTGTGAGAATGAATGACTGAGATAATGAAACCTGAAAGCTAAATTCTGAGGAGACGATTGTAAGACTTCACATGAACAGCTGGCAGTTTGTAGCCCCAGTTGTTGGCAACAGAAATGTGACTGATTGGATTATCTTCTCTTTCTCTTATTATTTATATTATCTAGAAAGCGAAACAGATAAGGAAATCTGTCAGTGATTAAATGAAAATAATTTACTAAGCTAACACTGGATATAAGCGACACATTTAAAAAAATAATTTCCTCAGAAAGTTGTGCTCAAGTTTCCTTAAAAATAACCTTTGTGAATTTAAAAAAGTGTTTCACCAACTCAACCATTAGAATAACCTCTAATAAGGTTTTGTATTTCAAACCAGTTTATCAGTATGTTGATGTTTGCCTTCCTACCTACAGTAGTATTAACTGTTGTAATCCACTACTGGAATATTTGAAAGCGTTCAGAATGTACTAATTTATTTAACATTTTGATGGAGTTTTGAGTTAAAATCTTTGACTAACTACAGATTATTGCATGAAACACCTAATTGTTAAGATATAGAAGGATGTAGTTGATGAAAGGAAAAGCTTGGATGAATCTGGGATTTTGTGAGAACTTGTTCACACTTCAGCAAACATCAGTGACCGTAAACAGAAATTCAGCTCTTGAATTTTTTGTAAATATGTAGTGTAACAATTAAAGGTTACTCATTGCTGAATTGACCAGGCAGAATAAATGGAGGATATCAGATTAGAGATCTGTAGAAAATATCAAGTTAAACACAGTTATTTAAACATAACACCGCTTGTGGTGCATTTCAGGTGTAGTCTAAAATATGTAAATCATAGCTTAGTTACACAGCATACCAGGATAAGTTGATCAGGTGTACAAGTTATTCACATGTCTGAGGAGGAGTGTGTGCATGAGGCTGCAGGTGTGACGTAAGATACGCAGGTAAAATATAGCATTGATTCGATGTTTATGCCTGGATGAATCTTGAGCACTTCCCATGTTCTAATCTTGACATGTGACCAGGTTTTGGTGCATTTAAAAATGTAATTTATTATTACCAGGAAAATGCTCTATACAAAATTCAGTTATAAGCTAAATGACCTTGTTTTGTGCTGTTTATGTCCACTCTGCATCTACACCGAAAAGCCTGTAAAACATTTATTTTATACAGTATTGTGCACAAAATTTAGATGGTAAATAAAGAAAAATCCAGGGCTTTTCAATGCTGTTGTAGATTACAAATGACGGATCTGCAGATTAATTTTGTTTTATAATCCTGATTTGACTGTATTTTTGTATAAATTAGAGCTCTGTGGTGGTCATACCAATTGCAGCAGGACTCAGAATTGTCTATTTCACAGTATTGTAAGTATAAACTGGATTTAAATAGGGTTTTGGTATTGAACTGAAGGCTGATGGATTGATGGGTACATTTGAGGGTTTTTTGTTGGTTTCTGGTGGATTTGTTGGATCAGTGCTTGAAACAAAACATTGAGGTGCTCAAATAAGAAAACACAAATGGTCCTTCTACTGTTTGCTTTTGCCTTAAGTTCATTTCAAATAAATGAAGAAATAAATCTAATTTTCATGTTTTATCTAAAAAAAATTTAAAATCTGACATTTCTCAGCTAGATGAGGTTTGTTGACATATTATAAACACTAAAAACATTGCAAGCACTAATTTTTCACTTCTCACTTGTTTATTACTGCTAGTTTGATTGACCATATTGAACATTTATTTAACAACATGAGACGGAGTCCTGATTAGTTTAGCTGGTTAGTGTGGCATTACTCAGTGTTTAAACTGTCTTGTGGGTTTTGGTGGCATTAGAGATGTAGTTCATACAATATTTTACAGTAATTATCTGAGCAAAATTAGATTAATTTTATATAAAATAGATTCAAAGAGTGATTTCAGTGCAACATAGTGAGTAAATGGACAAAATATGCATTGTTTAACTTGGATGTAAAATATTTAAAACATAAACTTCTCAGAACACTGTACCAGTGGAGTGTTTGAGTCATTTTGATGAAACAAAGTGAACTGAAATGGGTGCATGCGTGTGTGTGTGTGTGTGTGTGTTCTCAAACTAACCATAATGGAATATTTTCACAACTTGCCAAAGTTTTTCTTACTGTGTCCAAATGTTTTTGCCACAAATATCCATTCTCCATGTTTCTTATCCTGTCATATGTTTGTAATGTCTTTCCTGAATATTTCCTATTTTCTGCATGCTTTTCTGATAATGTTTATATTTACATAATAAGCTACATGAATGTTAGATCTCATCAAGTGAAGCATTTAGCTCTAAAAAGCACTGTATTTATGTATGATTAGTACATGTTTAAGCTACTATTTATGAGAACTAAACGTAGAATATTTAACAACGATGACTTCATTATTAAGTTTTAGTCCTGTAGTGTTTGTTTATACTGCTCTGTTATTGTGATTATTAATCTTGTAGCCAACAAATGTGACTTGAGTCCAAGCTAAATTGTGAACCCTCTTGCACAGTTTAGTTTGTCCCAGTTTATTGAATTACTATTTGGATATCTGTTGTTTTGTTTGTGTGTGAATTTAATGTTGAAGCTGAGCAGTTTGTTTGTAGCAACCTGAGACGCGAAGCTCCGTCACTGCTGAGGAGCTTCATGAAGCAAAGTAAACTTGTACTTCAGACCTAATTCTGTTTGTGTCAGGATCCATTTAGACATGTTTGTAGTGCTGCTTGCTGTGTCTGGAATATAATAAACGGTTAGAGAAAGAAAACGACTTCTGCTTGTTTTTCAACATAAACACACCTTCCTGTCTTTGTTCGTGTCTCTCATCAATTTCTTATTTCTTCCACTTTTTTATTTTGTATTGAATTTAAAATGAAAACAAAACTTGATTCTGTTTTGATCAAAAGAAAGCTGCAAACAGCATTCCAGTGATTCATTGTTGTTTCTAGATAATCAGTAGTAATTTAATGCTCACTACAGCTAAATGTTTGAGCTGCATGACAGATTGTTTTCTGATCTTATTCCGAAGGTCTCGTACTGGAACTTTTGGATTTCAGATTGTGTTGTTTTTTATGTTGAACATTGACTCCTTACAATGTGTTCAAATTTAAAATCCAATATTTTTCCTGAGCCATCTTTCAGGTCTGTGTAGTATTCTATAATATTACAGTAAAGTACAAATTATTTTAGCATGATTTCTCTGTATTATGAGAGTTTTCTACATCTGTTCCCATCTTGATAGCAGATAGTAGACTACTACTCTGTTGCTCTTGTGTTGCAGATACCTTGCAGACAGCTCTGCGGTGCCACCTTTCAGCAGCCTCACCCCCGACATGGCAGACTCCTTCATTCCCTCCCCACCCCCCAACCTCTCAAAGCTCATCAACCACCAGAACGGTCCTCAGGAGAAAAAGGCGTCCCCTTCCACCCTGCCTGGACGCCTCAGCAGAGCCCTTTGCCTCGGAACGGCCCCCTCCCTCACCAGGGCAGGTAACGCTCAGATTTAACCAATGACCCTCCGCAGCTTTTGGCTTGTTGCTTTTAGAAGACAGTAGCATAGTTGTCCTTATCACAATCTTTAGAAGCATGCAGGAATATTCAGCTCATAGTTAGTTCTGCATGACTTCACGTGGACACGTGTGAACCTGAGTAGCTTCTTGTAACCGTGTCAAAAAGCTCCAGTAGCTTATATTTTAGGTCTTATACTGTAGCATCTGACTGGTTCTGTCCCTCTTCTGGATCCTGTAAAAGACTCCCTGTTTTCTGATTCACAGAGACACGTTTTCTCACACCGGCTTAGTTTTCTTTACTCAAACTCGACTCATTTTCTATACAGTTTACAACAGTTGTGCTTTATTTTATTTTATTACATCGTTCATTTAAGTTTGTCTAAATATTTGTAACTTCTTCTTTTTGTGTCATTTATGTTCGACTATTGACACTTCACACAAACTTGTTTTGTACCAACATTTTAGAAAACTAAAGTTTTGAGGGGAAACATTTATTAGCTGTTCTTTCTAATTAAAGCTGAAAATATCAGGAAGAAAGTCTCAAAAAAGAGGGTAAAAATGATTGTGATCTCTTTTGTAAAGAAGTTTTTTAATTTGACGTATACAGTGGTTAATATTGTCCATCTCAGCTTGGATAAGTTGCATCTCGGTCTAAAAGTTTATCTCAGTCCTTTATAATGACTGTTGGTATGAAGTTGTCTAGATGTAGGCATAAAAGTTACTAAGATGTAGTTACAGTTTAATTTACAACAAGATGACTTCTTATTCTCAGTTAAAATTGATACTTTGTGATACGTTTTGAAAATGAAACGACAAAGTTAAGGGGAAATGAAAAAACTTGATGAAATCTGAGGATTTTGAGGAGTTGAATGGAATGGTCTTGATCCGTTGAGGATCTTTAACTTTGGACTTTATATAAAGGTGTTAAATCTATTTATTGAAAAGCTGTGTGTTATAAACACAGACCTGTTTAGATTTTTTTAAATCTAGATTAGCTGTTAGCATGTTGCACCCAGGCTTAAACCTTGCTCTAGGTTCTGGTGAATGTTGTGATCATGTTTGGTTTTTTGTTTCAGATTCTGGTTACCTGTTCAGTGGTAGTAGACCAGCTTCCCTCTACAAAGGCTCAACATCCTCAGGTACTAACCCAGCGATTTATCATATCCTAATATTAGACTAATATTAACATTTTCTCTCTGGTAGATTGATATTTCATTACATTTTTTGGACACAGATTACTTTTCTCTGAAGTCTGGGAGCCGCCCGTCCTCCCCAGGCCCGTCTCCGACTCCTTCAGTAGCTGGGTCGGTTACGTCCAGCTCAGGTTCTGCCAGACAGCGCCGCCCCCTCATCAGTCCAGCTCGTCTCAACATCAGCGGCCAGAAACTCCGGCTTTTCTCCAGAGAGCCAGAACCGAAGCTCATGTCTCCACCGCTGTCTCCGTTTCCTTTTTATGTAGAACCGACTCCTTCCATTTACAGCGGCTGCTTCTCTCCTGACATATCTCCTTTTCAAAGTCAAAATGGTAAGTACAGCTGTGGTCGAACTGGGAAAAGAAGCCAGCGTTATGATTTAGATTCGACACTGCCATTCATTATTCTACCACCAGATGGCAGTGTTAAACATCCTTCACTTAGTGGCTTTTCTTTTTGCTGCTTGATTAAAGTTGCTGCTTTCATTTGACAGATTTGAGCTCCTTATTAAAAGACGGCAGTGTGATTGAGGAGGAGGAGGAGAAACGAAGCAGCTCCTCTGAGTCGTCTGCATGTCAGGTTGGCACAACAACACAAAGTCCAGAGGGGTTCACTCCTCCCAGAGGTGCGTCTCCTATAAACCAGCAGGAATGTGGATGAGTGGAATTCTGTTAAACATTTTATAATGGATATTGTTTGACTGGGTTTAAATCCAATGTTTCAGGTTTTTATTGAATTTGTAACAACAGCTCAGCCAGGTTTACATGTCAGTAGAACACAACATAACGAGTCAAGTTTCAGTCAGTTTGTTTTCAGTTTGAATTCAAGATATGATGCTTTGACTGTGGTTTTATGTTGAGATGCTTCTGTAAAGGAGTGTATTGAAACAGGAAATGATCCTCAGAGTGGGCTGGTGGTTATTGGACAGATTAATGCTCATTGTCTTTGAGTTCTACCACGTGTTTCCAACTCAGAACACAAGAGAATTCTGATGGGAAATGTTAAAATCATGCACATCAATAAACCACACAGTGAACCAGCTTGATGCAGAACGATGTTAATGCTCATGAGATGATTCCATTTTGTGTCTCTAGGTTTTGTGAAGCGTCTCATCTGGCCTGGAGTTTTGTTTGTGAGCCTGACGTCCAACCTGCTGTTCGCCTGCTTCTACGTCTACCACAACTGGAGATGAAGCATCGTTCATCCTGCTGCTGTTTCTCATCAGCTTTAGGAAAGCACCGGGCTTCTGAAAACATACTTTTTATATCTGCACACAGTCAGGCAGTGGCGTCAGGTGCTTGATTAAAAACGTTCAGGAATCAGGCGATGCTCTTCTGATTTAATTTGAGTTGTGAGAAAAGTTAAGTGAAATGCTGTCTTTGAATCTGTGGGTTGTTTGTAGTCGCTGCTCCACTAAAGACAAGTACAGCTCATTTAAAATGTTCCATTTTTCTCTGATTGAGCTACTGGGGGTGAATCTATCCTCCCTCAACTGTTAACAGGTCTGGTTATAAACAATTTGAATGAAAGCTGAGAAAATTCTCACCTGCAAGGAATAGTTTCTAACATTAAATAGTATTTTCACTGATGAAATGTGAAAACCTGGGTCTGCTGCTGTTTTTCTGTATAGATTACTGGTGCTCTCGTTAGGTTAACATTCTTAATTCGGTGTTCAGCCTAAACACACACACAAGTCATTTACTGCTGTAACAAGTTCTCTCTTCTTCATTTTTAACATTCATTTGCATTTCTAGTCATTTAAAAATAAATTATTCTTTCTAATTTGACAGCTGCATATGTAATCTACAGCCAGACGTTTTAAAGCTACCAGTTTTGTAAACTGATGATCAAACATCTCGTATAAATCAGCCGTATGATTGTTTTTGGGGGAAATGTTTAGTTGTATTTTTAATATATGTTGTCTGATTTGAACATATTTGAGACGAGGAGTCTGGGTAATGTTCTATTAATAAGTTTGAACTTAACAGTCTAGAAGTGGGTTACTATGTAAAACATATTTAAATGAGAAATCATTTTGTTTGTGAGGTTTTTGTATTTTAGGCACCTTTTAATTTAAATTATTTTGGGGGTTTCATTTGTTTTGCAGTAATTTGGAACCAAAGGTTGAAATGGGGAAATTGTTGTTAAAATTAAGTTTCTAAAACTCTCTAAACTGTCATGAAGCAGCCTTTATGAGTGTGTGAATGTACTGTGTTCAGTTCAGAACTATGCATTTCTACTTGATTTGTAACGTCTGCATGTTTTCTTACTCAGGAGTTTGTTCATAACAAAACAAGTTACATTTGGGGGGGTCAAAATCACTCCATTAAAAATGTTGTGAAGCAAACAAACCTCATTTATCATTTGTTTTAAAATGAGCTTATCAGACTGTTTTAATGTTCTTTTTGGGATTTCACATCAATATTATCTCAGTAAATGTTTTTATTCTTAGACGTGATAAATAAGCTGTCTTTATTATTCACTACTGTTTTTGTTTGAAGGCTTGTTCTTTACTACTTCTTTTTAAAATAAAGTTCCCTTTTTTGTCAAATATCTGCATGGTTTTTCTTTTCAAGACAATTGATGATTAAACGTCTTAAGTCGCCCCCTTGTGGAGCTACAATGCATTGCAGATTCAAGTTCACTGAAAATAAATTCATTTGCATGTTGGCACAAACTCTCATTTAGCCTCACACAGCATCAGTCATGTATTAACGTTGCTATAGCAACCAAATATGGACTAAAAGAGTCCTGTAGATTGAAGTAACTTATTCTGCTGAGAACTTACACTGTCCTCTCAGATTTTAGAACCAATTTACAGCAGCAATAAGGATTGGTAGAATGATGTTCCTTTATAACAGAATATCTCCAGTCATTTCACTTCCCTGTCGTCTAAATATTGACTGAATGACATGACTTTACAGCATCCTTCACTCAGATTACTGTGTTTTTGATCCATTGCATCTATAATAAACACTTTTCTTGTTTTTTTTAAAGCCATCTCAAACATTCATTGTGTTAAACACCTCATTCCTTTCTATTTGTGTCTTTCTCTGGTTCTAATACCTTTTAATTTGTCCAAAATTAGCAGTCAAGTAAAATTTTCTGCTTCCCTTTTTACATGTTTGATTTGGGCTTTCTTCTCTCAGAATAACTTGTATTTAAATTCTCCGGCCTGCATCCTGGTGTGGGTGTCTGTGTGGTTCTGCCTGTTTGTTTGCAGGTGCTGATGGCTGGTTGAGGGCAGCTGGCCACTGGTCTGACCAGCAGAATAAAGACCCAGCTCTGCTCACAGGTTGGAGTCAACTGCCTGACTGAGACACACCTCACAGTCAGCAGAGAAGATGGGAGGAGAGGAGCCTGACTGAGAGCAGCTTCACCCCGGTGGACTGGAGATTTAGTTTTGCTTTAAAGTAAATTATTTCATATAACAAAACTCCCACGTGTCTTCCCATTGTTATGGCTCTGAGCCAGGCCGTAACACTGCTTATCCTCAAAGCTACAGCACATCATTTGTTGGTAACTGGCATAAAAAGGTCAAATGTTAAAAGTACAATTCAGCTCATAAAGTTAATCAATAATTAACTTAATTAATTAATTACGGTAATCAAAAACATCTCCGTCAATACGTGTGTGTGTGTGAGCGCAAAGTTTCTGTTGGAGAAATATAAACCATGCAGGCTTTAGTCACAAGAGCAACTTCCAGCCACTGAGCTCCTTTTATTTAAACTAAAGGCACAAATCAGTCTAAAAACAGTTATTCTATTAATCTAATTGTGCTAATTCACCACTAGACTTAGGTAATAAACTCAACCCCACTCAGTGTGGAAACCCAGCAGATTGTTTAAGGGTTGAGTGACTTCGTTGTGTTTTATCAGCCTCTCAGGTTGACATCCTGCCTTAGTGCTAAATTGGATCTTCCCCAAAATGTGTGAAACGGGTTCTTGAAAACTGCATCAGGTGTTAAATGAGAAGTTTTTTCGGGTTGCTTCAGTTTATTCAGGCTGCTCATCTCTTTAGTCTTTATTATCTCAATTGATTCCTCATTTTCAAACTTTGTATTAAAAATTCATACCTTATAATGCAAAAGTAGGAGATAAAAACACTTGATCCGCTTGCATTTTTGCCCTTTAAGTGTTTTTTTTTCTGTCTCATGTTATGTTGAATTTGATCATTACAACACTTCTCTGGATCTGGATGACTGATTCTGACCTCAGAGACAAAGCTTGGGACTAGAAACCCCTTTGTGGAAATGAATCCTGAGACAATCAACAGAGACCAAATTAACTTTAAACCATTAACATAAGGAGATAATAAAGATTCAGACTCATTCAATATATTTAATGTTGCCTACACTTGTTGTTCTGACCTTTCTCTTGTGTAAAACTAAACAGCCTCCTATAACTTGTGTTGATTCTATTTGTCTTGAAGTGGAGGAAGTAGAGACCCTCTTACATCCTCCACCACTGAACTGTGGTTAGCTGAAAGACTGTAAACAACAGGTCACATTTATGAACAGCAAGCACATGTTGTTGGAGTAAACATATTGCGATGTGGTCAACCAGAAATCTAACATTTGGTAAATGATCTGTTAAGAATTAGCATAAAGTTCTGTTTTTAGGTTTCCAGCAAAAGCGGTAAGAATTGTGTATTATTAGTGTCGACTCCGCAGCTTGTTTTACTGAGGGGGAACTTTTCAGCATCACAGTTGAAAATAGTTCACTGAGGCTTTAGAGAGAAAGGGTGGGCAGTTTCTTCATGCTTTGAGTCTGCCGATCTGGCCCAAAAGTTTCTCTTCTGCACGATCACTTCCTGTTTTCACCAGCTGGTCGGAGTTGAACTCACAAACTCAAGTTGCATTTTTTCACAACAGTCGATAAGATCTCATGGAGTAAACCCGATGAACGAAATCAGGTTTCAGAAACCCTGAGAGATAAACACCTGCTAATCAGACTTCATAATAAAGGAAATGCAGTTAGAAAATTCATTTTAGGAGTTAAGACTCACCATCAGAGAGTTGTAAGGTCACGTTATGTCATGTGGATCCTCCCTGACTGAGGCTGCACCAACATAATGTCATGTTGTTTACAGAGGCCCCTTCATTTCCCCTTTCTACTGTATGTTGTACTGTGGTTTGTGCTGTACTTCCATGAGTGTGTCACTGTTCACTACCTGCAATGCTCAAATCTCATTTTCAGGTAGAAAAAAATAAATGCAAAGAAAGACTGTTTCCATAACTTCAGTTACAACTTGAAAGACTTTTTTTCATCATGTTTCTGTGATTATTTTCCTTGTCGATTTGGATAACTGATAACTCAGCTTTCGTGCAGAAATGATTGAATTTCATGTGGTTATGCTGGCGTCATCTTTATCTGAGTTACAGGAGTTTTACAGAGAAACTCTGCTGACTGGTTCTGGGTCACAGTGTGTGAAGCTAGCAGGCAAAAACTGGTCATAAAGGACATGCTGTAACCATAAATCTCTTTTATGGGCCTATTTCCTTTTTATTTTGATTATCAAGAAGGACAATCTGCCCTAATTTGATTGTTTAAGTGATAGCTCGCTTTCAAAACTTGTGATTGAGTCTTTGTAAAATTTGAAATTAATTTCTTCATCAGGAACACGAGCATGATGGTATTTCATGTCACTTTTTAGAGATTTAAATTTTATTTTTGCTCAGAGAATTTGAACTGCGAGGCACTAAATTAGACTAGAATATTTCTGGTGCAACACACTGAACCCTAAAAGTCCTTTTCCATGCGTCGTGCAAAATAATATCCACATGAAGTTGCCGCTGTTCCTCTTACCAAACAGAGGAGGCTCAGTGCTGCCTCGCTATCATTAGAAACTCAAGTCTTTTCATAATAATTTAAAAAAAAAAATTCTTATACTAAAAACTTTTTCAGCATTAGTGGGAATTTCAGAGAGAGATTTTGTCGTATGGAAGCAAAGGAAGAAGGACACAAAATGCATGGGAAAACCAAAATAACAAAAGACTTTAAAAAATTAATAAAAAATTGGTAAGGTGGCACAAGATTTATGCACAAAAACAAAAACCTAAAGATGCACAAACAACCCGAAGGAAGCAGGTAACATCCAAAAGACAAAAGAGGCCATTAGGATCTGATAATGATAATCAGTGAAGTGTTTAGCTGTTGGGAGGGTGATTACTGAGTGGAGACAGCTGGGCTGATTGACAGATGAAGGACAGGTGTGCAAAGTGCAGAATGAGCTGAGGAGAAACAATGAACAGTGTTACAGAGAAACACCTGAGTGACTGGAATGGTAAATGGCCTGTATTTATAGAGAGCTGTCTACGCTCCCCAAAGCGCTGTACAACACAACAGTCATTCACACACTGGTGGTGATGAGCTGTAGCCTCAGCTGACCTGGGGCACACTGACAGAGGTGGGGATGCCATTCACCGGCGCCCACCAAGTCCCTCCGACCACCACCAGTAGGCAAGGTGGGTGAAGACTTCACACAACAACGTAACCCAGCCGGAGCTGGGATCGAGCTGGCGACCCTCTGGTTGCCACCGGCCACTCTACCAACTGAGTTACATGCCGCCCCAGAACATGACAAAACACTAAAGCTCCACATTGTGACAGTAATTTGAAATGCTTTAAATCAGGGGTCACCAACCTTTGTGAAGCCGAGAGCTACTTCATGGGTATTGAGCCAAAGGGCTACCAGCTTGATAACTAGAATAGATCAGAGTTAAACTAATTAAACATTTTTCAATGTTTTTTAAGAAAATTGTAGTTTTAAAATCTATATCAGTGCATTTTTATTTTATTATAGACTTGTGCTATTTGTAGAAAAGGCCTGTTTGGTTCCCGTGGGCACCAGGTTGGTGACCCCTGCTTTAAATTTTTTTTTTTATTTAGCATTTATTATACCGTTAAAAATATTTCAGCAAATATTTCCATTGATCCTAATGCAGATTGAAAAAAAATTAAATTAAAAGGAAAAACATAGGTGAAAAGTCATGTCAAGTCATTTAAAAGTCCTTCAGATTTTTGTGGTACATGTTTTTACAGACTTTTTGTGGGGTTTGAAAGGGGCCAAGAAGTAGAAACAATGTGCTTAGAAAAACCACCAATGTCCAGATCAGAGTATTTCCCATTACATGTACACACATTTGAGTTTTTTCTTATACAAATTATAATTTAAAAAGTTCAAAGAACTGTTAAAACATCTGAGAAAAGCCAGAGTAGAAAAGTTATCCAAAATTACGTTAAAGCTTCCCCCCTCCTTTAGTAATCCAAGAGAAAACAATGAGGTTTAGCTATTTGTGATTATTCCACGTTTTAATGAACAATTGGCAGTAATGCATAAAATTTCATGTATTTAATAGAATGTTTCTTTCATATTCCCTCAGCAGGGAAATTAGTTGCACAGCAGCAAAGTGATCAATTTATACACACAGGATACATTAAGCAGCAATGAATAAAAAGTATATTAAAAATAAACATAGATATAAAAGCAAAAATAAATGAAACATGAAAACCTTTGAAAACTAGCCTACATGTACTGAACTGACCTGTATGGTTGTGACTAAAATATAAAATTATATTCTTCTAGAATCAAAAAAGAAAATAAAACTTTATTTTAAATCATTCAGACTTTTCTAAAATGATGAAGCCGTTTTAATGATAAATCTTCACATTAAACTACTAACTGGGGTTATTGTAATACTTCACACCTCTGCTGGAGGGGGTGTGCGCTCACAGCGACACTTTGCGGACGGTCCCTTGACGCGGCGCGTCGCGAGGCTGCGCGCCGCCGCTCCGTCAGTGCAGCAGCGTCACCGCATGGATGACAGCGCATCGCAGCGAGCGAGGCAGGGAGACGCTTCAGCACCGCTTCACAGACGAGCCGCCGGTCGGTGCGAGCAGGTGGACTGACACCGGACGGCTTCCCGGTCACCCGATGTTCCAGCTTCCATCTCCGCTGCGGTAGAACTATGGAGAGGTGACCGGACCGGAGCGGAGCGGCTGACAGGCAAGTGTGTGCGCCAACAGGTTGGCAGCTTTCGCCGTCAGGTGCAAGTTGTCCTCAGAGAGAGCTACGCGCCGACTATGTTTTCTCAAATATGTAATATTCTCTTTAGGGGTTCAAAAAAAATCTCACAATTTACATCAAAGATTCGTGTTGATTTATAGGACTATGTCGTTTTCCAGAGAAGTCATGCAGCTTCCATCAGTCATTAAAACGAAGAGAAAGCAGCAGCGCACGTTTCCTCTTACCAAAATCAATAGGGTAGGTTTACATTCAGGCATGAAACTGTTCAGTCAGTCTGGAGGAAGCAGAAGCTGATTTCAAACCATTTAGAGCTTTATGCAACAAAATTCAGTCAAACTGAGTTTATGTACCTTATTTGACCCCTTTTTTCTTTCTGAAAGATCATTACAATTATGTAGAGACAACAAGCTGCAGACAAGAGTCCAGTATTACAAATGCTGTCGTTTCTGTTCATTTTAGTCTAATCAGAGCATTTAATCTTGTTAATCTCACTGATTTGAGGAGTCCAAAGCGAGCACCCTTTTGTCACACATAGTGAACCTGTTAACCCTGTGGCAGTGCTTCCTCTGATATGAGTGGACTTGTGTTCCGATCAGCAGCGGGGGAGCTGACAGTAAATGAGAGGCCATCACCATGCCCCCAGGGAAGTATGGGATGCAGGAGGCATGGGAGAAGGAGGGGGACCAGGAGATCAACATGGATTTCCTGCTGCCTACCGGGATCTTCCTCAAATTCCCAGTGTCTCGAAACGACACCATCAAAACCATCAAAAAGGTTTGTGTCCTCCCATGTCAAGTCACTGGTCAAAAACAAAAAGCTCATCACTGGTTGAGAATGTGTGTTGGATCATGAGATAACAAACTTTAACTGATTGACACGCTCTGTGACTCTGTGGCCACACTTATTACCACTGATCATACACTCTCAGTACGCCTTTGAGATAATTAGTCGACTCGTTTTTCCTTCAGACAATAAAGCGATTGAGATGCGCCAGAGTTTAAACAATACTGACTGGTTCTGATGTAATTATTGGAAGAGGAGCCACAGCTCACTACGGCTGCTCTTCTGCTTGATTTAGATTCTCTTGGAATGTCTGCAGATTATTACAAGATTTGTTGTTTTAAGGAATGTTCAAAACCTTTCAAAATGGCACCACTCGACACGAGCAAAGATTTTTCTAAAGAAAAAATATAAATAAAATTAAGCATAAATAACTTATGTAACTCATTAAGTCTTGTCACCTCTTCTCTTAAAATCCTATTCATAAAAAATGTCTGGGGAGTGATAGGGGGGCCAGTAAATGTATGAAGGGGGTCATCGCCCCCTTCGGCTCCTCTTAGTGGCACCACTGGGTTTTTAAACCACTGCATCTGTGAGTGTCTATTAGCTGGGCTGCTAAACTTTGCCGTCACCTTTTTGCTTCAGATGGTTTGGAAAAATGCCAGAACCGAGGCACTGTACTGCGGACTGGGTGACCCTGAGGGGTACGTGTTCATCTGCATCAACGAGACAGCGGAGAGGGAGGAGCTGGAGGAGGAGTCGAGGCGGATCAGTGACGTGAGGCCTTTCATGTGTGTCCTGAGGCTGGTGGCCAGGGAGGGAGACCGGGGGGAGAAACTCACCAACTCTCACATCAGCTCACTAATTGGGAAAGGTCAGCTGCATCCTTCTTTCATAAGCCTGGTCTGCTGCAAGAGCTGCAGTGGTTCCATATAGTGATGTAAGATGAGTAATATTCTGTCCAAATTGCAAAAGAAATTCTTAAAATTTGGAGCTACTTATCTGTGGCTGCTGTCTTTTGAATCATATTAATTAAGGAATAAAAGAAAAAAAAAGTGCATCTTCTGCAGTAGTAAATATAGTTTTCTTTATGCAACAACATCAGCAACCTGTTTGAATGCATTCTCTTAAGTTAGAACAAGATTTTTGTTTTAGTTTAGTTTAGTTTTTTCCCCAATTCATTTCAGTTTGCCTTTTATTTTAGCAGTTTGTATATTTTAATTAAAAAAAAGAAGAAACTCATGTCATACAGCAGTTTTTTTGGAGTTTAGGTTAACCACTTCCAGAAAGATCCACCGCTGAAAACACGTTAGTAGTGAGTAATGACTAGATTTTTTTTCTTTGTTTCTTTTTTTAACAAGGTCTGCATGAGTTTGAAGCCCAGAAGAACCACGAGGTGGATGAGTTTCGATCCAAGATGCGCACGTTTTGCGAGGACAAGGCTCTGGAGCGACAGAATTTGCCGTGGCAGCAGTGGATGGTGTACAGCTTCCCATGTGACCTGGAGCCATGCTGCTCCCCACCGGTCAGTGGGGGCACCAAGTCCAAAAACACCAAGAAGCTTTTCATCAATGTCAAGTTTGAGGCTTGTGATGTGAGTCGTTCAGCTGTGCTTTCAGTCATGTTGTGAATCTCACAGTTGAATGAGGCAGCAGCCTACAAAGAGCTGAGAAACTTTGATTTGAAAGGAAAAAAAAACCTGTTGTTCCACTTTAGAGTAAATCTGGAGGATGATTTTAAGTCAATGTGAACACCTTTGGAAATCCCCCTCCCACTGCATAAACCTCACATTTAATGCTACATTTTCCTCAATGTTCATTTTGATTTTTTTAGGAAAGCTTTATGCTGCAGCAGGACCCCCAGGACCTCCCACTGGCTCTGATGAAGAGCGCCTTGAAAAAGAGGGCCACTGTGTTCCGATCAGTCCGGCAGGAGCCTGAGGACTACACCTTACAGGTCAGCGGGAGGTGGGAGTTCATCTACGGGAGCCACCCGCTGAGGCAGTTCAAGGTGAGCTACGTTAGTGAAAATCCAAAAATAAACGTGATTTTTAAATTGTTTGTTCTGTCTGAGCATGTACATGAGCATGTTATGGAGGCTATTACAAGATGTAGGTTTAAGCTCTCAGTTCAGCATTAGAGCATAAAGTGTGTTTATTAGTTTTAGGGTTTTCCATTAAATACAGGGGTGGTGTTAGGATCCTGAATCACCGGGGCCCAGCCCGGCTCGGGGGTCTGAATTTTTATGTTTTTATCTAACAACAGTTAGATCATTTTTAAGTTTTGTTAAAGCACAATAATATATTTATTGGAGCAGTTGCTTGCATCTGCTGGCTTTAAAAAATTGTACTAAAAACAAAAGAAACAGAATAAATCCTCATGCAACATTTAGATCTTTTTATTGCAAGAGTAAACAATGAGACTATCCTCCCTCTGCGTTCCATCTCTCTGTAATTTATCTGCTCCTGTTCACTTTAGTGATCAAAAATCCTGTTCAGTTTCAGTTTTACTGCAGGTTTTTTAGACTATGCTTTAAAAACACTACATATTCGTTCATTTATCTAACAAAACATGTTCGAACACAAGTTTTACTGAAGGTTATTTCAATTTTAATAGCTCAGCTTTTGCTGTATGCTCAGCTAATTGCACCTGATATTTCAAAACAAGTTTAATTAATTGTTTTATTAAGAACCATTTTATTTTATTTTAATAATTGACATTGACATTTTCACCTCCCTTGCTTAGAGGAATTATTCTTGATTTCTGCAACACAAACAAGCTGTTGGTAGATAACAAATATCGTCACCGCAAAGTGCGTCCTTCCCAGGCACAGCTTGTGTTTGTAGGAAACGTATCAGCAGTTCAGGGATTCAAATTAGGAATTTTTTTTTTTTTTTACAGTTTTACATTCGAGAGATGGTCAGCAACACTTTTTACCTGTTTTGTTTCGTGTGTTTAAAAATAAATATCTGCAGAGGCAGTTCTTTTCTCCCAGAGAAAGAACAGCTCTGGTCCTCGTGTGCCTCGTTTGAGATCCAGGGTTTTTTTTTTCTTCCTTCACTCATCAATATCACCATGAAACCAACTCACGTAATGCCTGCCTGGTGGCGAGTTTGGCATGACTCGAACAGAGAACGAGCGGCTGTTTTGCATTATGCCGTTTTTCAGCAATCAGACGATCAATCAGAATGGAGGGGGTCTTTAGTGGAGGGGAGGGAGGGGGGTCCTTAAGGAGACAGGAGCTTAAACTGAACATTTTAGTCATGATGCAACATGAGAAAAATGATGAGTTTTGTGAGTATATATGTTATGTATGAATATTTAAAGACAGCACAAAGCAATAAGACCTAACTTTGTTGATTTTAGCACTTCAGTTTGCTGCTATTATTGCTTTCATGACAAAAAACACATTCTTAACCAGAAGGCATGAAAATAAATATCATATAGAAGCAACTCCCAAGCAGCCTTGTCTTTATTTTTAGGGGTTGCTATCATGCATTTCTTCTTTTATCCTCAAACTAAGGCCGCCTCTCCTCCGTGATCGTTTTTGCATTTTGCTGCGTTCGTTTCATCCTCTCGAGCCTCCTGGACCTGCTACAGCGAGGCAGTTTGCGCAGATGTCACAGTAATTTTTACAACAGCCACTCTGTGTTACCATGATGAAATGTCTCACAGCCTCCATCGCCCATGTTCCTTTCTGCACAGACATTACCCAGGCCCCATGCAGATCTTCAGCTGGGCCATTTTTCATGTCTTCATACTTAACGTATTTAATTTGTTCCTGTTGTCTTCATTCTATCGTTTTTGAACAGTTGTCTGTTCTGTTATAGATGCTAATATATAAGGAAACAGCAACTTAGAGTACTTCTTTCCTGCCGTGTTTTGTCATTAGTCAGCATGTGAGTTTTACCAAGTGCAGGTGGTCCAGTGTAGCAGAGCTGACTGTAAGATCAGAAGTGGGTTAAGTTAAGAATTTGGTGGCAGGAGTCTCCACTGTTGATTTAGAAACCACAGCGACCTGCAGGGGTGACTCATATCTGAAGAGCAGCCCTGCAGAGAGGAGCTGCATCCAAATGTAATGAGATTTCGACTGCATTAACCTACAGCAAATGAGCAGCCTTCAGGAGTTAGCCAGCGCTATCGGGGCGCTGGGAAATATCTATGGGTGAGCTGATTGATGGCTGCACCAGTAATGTGCCCCGTTTCTTCCTCCCTCTCTCTCTTTCCCTCAGTACATTTTCTCGTGTTTGAGAAATGGTCAGAACCCTCAGCTCACCATGGTGCACCACTCCACCATCAGCAAATTTCAGGAGGAACAAGGACGAATGAACAGCCAGGTGGGCAAGACCCGCTCCCAGTCCAGACCTCCTCCTCTGCCTGTGAAGAAGGTAAGAGGATGAGGACGTGAGGTGTAACTGTGGACAATTTATAACTTTCCTGTAAATAAATATGGCAAAATGAGGGTTATCGAAAGTGTAAGCCATTTTCTGAAATTGTTGCATTGTTGTTGTGCATCTTTTTTTTTGACAAGTTGCCAAACAGGAAACTGTAGCAACAGTATCATGAGATATACTCAAATGAGAGCCATGAATGTAAATTTATTTGGAATAATGAAAAAAAAAAAAGAATGTCCTCTTTTTTACTCTTTCCTGCAGCAAAACACTTCCTCTCTCTGGTCCATTAATGAGCCTTTCTACATTCACCTGCTGCAGGGCAGCCGAGTCAACGCAGACGAGGGGATGAAGGTTGGTGTGGTTTTGCGAAGGTTTTTCTCTTTGCTGCTCAATGAAATGCGGCATTCACTTGTTTACCAATATCTCAATTTCAGTTGTACAAACGGTGGAGATGACATGTAAGTGACAGAGGGGAGGGGAGGGGTCACATGGTCCAAACCGCACGTTTCCCATAATTCATCAAGGCAGTTGGTTAAAACTTCAAAACAGGAAGTGGGGAGGCCTATCTGGTTTCCATGTCTCATTCTGAGGCCTAGATTCTAAGAAAAAAGACAGACTTCATGCTCTTTCCCCTTCTCTTGCTCTCAGATGCACTTCTTTTTTCATTTGTACATTGCGTGCACTTTGTTGCCATTGCGTGTGTTTGCAGTTTGTCAGTGTTTGCAGGTTGTCAGTGTTTTCCCTGTAATTTCCCTGCAAATATCAGTGACAGGATGCATAAATATCAGTTTATTTCCCTTATCTGTTTATTTTTGGATACGTCAGACAAGAATAACAAACCTATACGTGTGCTTAGATGGATTATCAGGTTCTTTAGGTGCTCTTAGCTTTTCTTTTCATCCCCTGGACTCTGAAACCATTGCAAGTTGTTTACTTTAGAACGTGTAGACCCTTTGACTCATAGCTTGAGTGACACAGGAAGCTCTGAATCATCTATCGGCTAAGTCTGTTACTCTTCCACAAACAGTCAACCTCATGCAAGTGCTAAACTCTTCAGCTTCCAAACCACATGTCATGTCTAATCAACACCCCGTGTGTATTTCTGTCCCCCACCCCCTACAGCTTGTGGTCCAGGCCGGTCTGTTCCACGGCAGCGAGCTGCTCTGTAAGGTGGTGACGAGCTCCGAGGTGACGGTGTGCTCGGAGCCACTGTGGGATCAGAGGCTGGAGTTTGATGTCAACGTGTCTGACCTGCCCCGCATGAGCCGCCTGTGTTTCGCCCTGTACGCCGTCATTGAGAAGACCAAGAAACCCCGCGGCACTAAGAAGAAGAACAAAAAAGCGGTGAGATTGTCACAAACATCCTCAAGTTGTGACTGGGCGGAGAGGTTGGTGGGTGTATGTTTCTTAAACAGGCCCAAACAGCCCACACACACACACCATTTCCTCTCTAGTGTGTGTAGTGTTTGTGTGTGCTCTGTGGGTCTGTGTTTTTTCTGCTGTTGCATCTGGTTGTGCAAGTGTGTTCAGTGGCAACTTTGCGGTTAACATTTCATCCGCTTCAGCTCTTTTATCTGTGCATTATTCCAAGGAAGGAAGGAATTAGCAAACATTTTCAAGGAAGTCTAAAGTCATACTGAGGGCTGACGTCACACACTGAAGGTTTTACATTTCAACATTAAGGCTCTCACAGGGGACATGGTGCTGGCTTAAAATATTACAAAGTAGTTTTTCTCAGCATGGGGACTTTTTTAGACCTCTATCTGTAGCTTAGGTTCATGTGAATCTTTTGTTGCAAATTTCAAAGATCTTCAGGTTAAAGACACAAATTGAGATGTCTCGGTGAAACGTGATTTTGTGGCTTGTCCCTCACCAGCGCTTTAAGCTTGTCCATCTTATTCAGGAGAGATCTCACGTTCACATTATGATCCATTAAAGCAGTTTTTAACTACCGTAATTTCCGGGCTATAAGGCGCACCTGAATATAAGCCGCAGCAGCCAAATTTGGGGGAAATTGCAGATTTGTCCACACATAAGCCGCACCTAACTATAAGCCGCGGGTGTTTTAATGTTTAATTACCATATGTATGTGTGTGTGGGAGGCCACTTAGAGGCTACTCTCACACCCACATACCTTTGTCTGTTTGTATGTGAATACGGTTGTTGTCTGCTCTGAGGACACAGCCTACTGTTCGTATGTAAATGTTTTACCACCTTGGGCAGCTACTGATTGCTGCTTGAACTGAGAGAAAGCCGGAGCGGCCCAACCGGTTCCAGCAGCACTAGCTGGCCTCACTGTTCCTTAATGTTTAATTACTCTATATATGAGTTCCTGCTACCACAGAGGGGATTGTTGGGACAGAGATGACTGTTTGGGAACTATTGTATCAAAAATAAGCAGCCTACCGTGTCATCGTCTTCCTCCTCCTGCGTACTAAAACCACCAAAATCCTCATCGTCAGTGTCAGAAATGAACAGGTCCAGAATCGCCCCCTCAGCCAGTCTCTCTCCTTTGTTGTCCCTCTAAAAACCAATAAAATCCTCTTCCTCAGTTTCGGAGTAAAACAGCCTCCAAACAAGGGCTCCATAAGCTATTGCGTAATCCTCTTCTATGGCCGCGCGTCGCGTTTGTGCATGCGCACGTAATGAACGTGACTGCGAGGTAAACGCACGTACGTAAAACACGCAAAAGCTTTGTGAATCGCGGTCACGTAAATTACGTGCGCATGCGCAAACGCGACACACGGCCATAGAAGTGGATTGCGCAATAGCTGATTGAGCCGTTCGGAGGCTGTTTGATTCAGACACTGACAAAGAGGAAGAGGATTTTATTGGTTTTCAGAGCGACAACAAAGGAGAGAGACTGGCTGATGAGGCGATTCTGGGCCTGTTCGTTTCTGACACTGACAAAGAGGATTTTGATGGTTTTAGCACGCAGGAGGAGGAAGACATAACAAGGTAGGCTGCTTATTTTGATACAGCAGTTCCCAAACAGTCATCTCTTACTCTTCATCATCATCACGCAGCAGTCCAGTTTTTCAAAACATACTTTGTTGTGCGCTGGTGCTTTGATAGCGCCCCCTTGGTAGCCGTTAGCTGAGCCACAGATAAGCCGCACCGTTGTTTAAGGCGCAGGGTCCAAAGCAAGGGAAAAAAGTAGCGGCTTATAGTCCGGAAATTACGGTACTCCATCCTCTCTCCCTGCTTTGCTCCTGCTCTACATCCATGTCTCTTCTTCTTTAACTCATCTGGGATCATGATTCTCAGTTTGGGTACATTTTGCATGTATTGCATGTATTTTCAGAAACAGGTACACTTTGCAGATAGCTTATTGCAGCATTTAAAACAAAAATGAGTCAACTAATTTCCAAGGACATAAAGACAGCGGAGACTCATCAGGAAAATTATGCATTGACCTACAGAGATATTGTTTTTTTTTACTGACTTTCTAACTAAATTCTAAGCTTCTAATCAGACAAAACAAAATGTTTTAGATGACACTTTTTGGTCCTTTTCAGTTCTTCAGCCATGCAGAACCAAAGGAGATTAAAACATTAAAAACAGTGTCATCAGCTAAGAAACAGATGTGACACAATATAGGAGAAAGTCATTTTATGTTATTGTTGGAGAACATTGATCCTGATGATCTGAATTTAAATGAGCATTTTTATTCAAAAAGCCATTATTTAGGGCAGGGGTGTCCAAATGTTTCAACATTAGGGCCAAAATCACAAGTCCTCAAGGGCCACAAAAGTTAGAATATTTCTTAAAAGAAACAAGCAAAAAATATTTTGTTCTGCTCAAAAATTCATTATAAATGCAACATTTTAATGAACAGTCTTTGTCAATATGACACAGGAATCTCGTATGTTTGACTCAATAATAAAAAGCATCAAATTCACTGGATCTGA
The DNA here is from genome assembly GCA_006937965.1 of Callopanchax toddi. Lineage (NCBI taxonomy): Eukaryota > Metazoa > Chordata > Actinopteri > Cyprinodontiformes > Nothobranchiidae > Callopanchax > Callopanchax toddi. The sequence goes on along the minus strand of SSNR01000264.1, from coordinate 821,084 downwards.
TTGGTCGACTGTTTTTAGCTTTCTAGAAATGTTCCATCCTCAGCAACAAGACCAGGATCTGGGTCTTTCTTCAGTCATGTTGCTGGATTCAGTCAGGCTTTATGAACAGAGCTCACAAGTCTGCTTTTTGGTAAAAGTGTAGTCAACAAAATAAAGACTAGTTTGAATTATTTTATGGATATTTAGATCAAATATTTCAATAAAATCAAATGAAGTGTCTGAAAGGTTTACAATTATTCTTTAAAAAATCTCAAAAGTTCCTGAGTGCAGATAAAATGCATCTTGTACAAAACTTGTAAAGTTGGACTCATTCAAATTTGTCTCCAAACATTTCTGTCACTAAGTGCTGTGTTGTTTAACCAGGGGTGTGTTGTCTCGTTTGTTTGTTTAACACAAAGACAGTACAGTTCCTGGAATGGCTCATCTCCTGATGCGATTAAAAGAAAATGAAAGCTCTTCAGTTCACCTTTTATAAAACTGTCAACCTGGAAAAAGACACTAACTTTGATTTTTCAGGTCAATAAATTTAGACTTCAGTCACTCCTGAATTATTATTTCAAAACACTGAGATTTTTTTTTCTAAAATAGGACTTTATGCAAAATTCATACTGAGACTTCATTAATCTGGACAAGCTCCCTCACACCCTCTCTGCGAACAACAATAAATTCCCCTCTTTCTGCAGCTGTGGTCTCAACATCTTTTGTTTTGACAGCGTTGCAAGCAGCTGTGGGTACCATGTTAGGGCAGGCCTGCCAAACATGGCTCCCAGGTGTGTTTTAAGGGCACCGAGGCCACTTCTTCTTTTCTGAGCCACTTCTCTCTTCTGTTGTCCGGAAGAGAAGTCCTGCAGCCAGACAGCAGAGAGGCAGAAGGAAGCTGAGCTCTTTTAGCTGCTGTTGTTTACGACTCTGTTTTTAACTTTTTATTTTTGACTTGCTGAACTAATGAAATTATTTATTCAAACATGTGATTTAGTAGAAAAAGAAAGGTTTCAGAAACTGCATTTGGTTTTAATCCAGCTTTGACTAAAATGGCGGGGGGGTGTTAGTTTATAAATAAACCTTTTAGAATTTGGGTGCAGTTTACAGGATTTTCTGCCTCTATGTTTCCAGGACTGTCCGATCGCCTGGGTAAACACCATGGTGTTTGACTACAAGGACCAGCTGAAGACTGGAGAGTTCCTCTTATCCACATGGCCTTCTGTACCTGGTACTTTCCACCTCATCTTACATTCCCTCCTCTTCAAAAACTCTTCACACATTTGCATCATCCTCTTCATCCTCCGAGTCCTGTTGTTTGTTGGGTATAAATTAATTTCTTTCAAAACCCCTAGAAAAACATTTTACATGACTTTTTTAAAAAATCACAGATGACAAAAGCGACCTGTTGAACCCGATGGGAACAGTAGAGAAGAACCCCAACGTGGACAGCGCCGCCGGGCTCCTCATTCGCTTCGCCAACATCCGACCACACCCTCTCTATTACCCTCCGCTTGACAAGGTCATTTCTCCTGAACATCTTTGTTCAGCAACACAGCAATACGTTGATGATTAGTACTCCGATTCTGAATGAATATCCTGCTTTCAGATAATTGACGTGCAGGGGAACTGTGATGTCGTCGTTGCCAGTAAGGAGGAGGTAAGAAGGAATCATCAGATTGTTTTAGAAATGTTCTCGGAGCTGTTTCACTCTGACCACATTTGCTGTATTTCTCTGTTTTTGTTGTAGCGCACGAGGCTAAAAGAAATCATGGATAACAAAAATCACACCGAGTTTTTCGAGGATGAGAAAGATCTCCTGTGGCAGCTCCGCACCGTAGTCCGCGACTGTTACCCTGAGAGCCTGTCCAAGCTGCTCCTCATCACCAAGTGGAGTAAGAGAGATGACGTCATCCAGGTAGGAAACTCTTTAAATGCCTTTTTTCCCAAAAAACGTTATGAAAAATCTCACACAATATTAGAATACTTTTGCACGATCTGTTAGTACGCAGAGTGTGTGGTGGAGGACCCAACTACTACCACGTGAAATTTTAGCTCAATATTTGTAAAAGTAACAGAGTATTGACTTCAAAATCTAAACAACTAATAAAGACTTTCTGAAGGTTTCACTTTAAATCATCCTATGGTTCATGAGATTAAATACACACACACACACACACACACACACACACACACACACACACACACACACACACACACACGCGCGCGCACACACACACTTTTGATTGCTGTAGTTGAAAATCCTCCTCTAATTCCTCTTAGATGGTGAGTTTATTGAGAAACTGGCCGGACCTCCCTGCTATCCACGCCTTGGAGCTGCTGGACTACAGCTTCCCCGACCCATCGGTCCGTTCCTTCACCATCAGATGTCTCAGGAAGCTCAGGTACACACATCCTTATGTTTCCATGTTTGTGCTTTAGAGCAACACGTCCGTTTATTTAGAATCTGAGTGCTAAAGGCTGAACTAAACGTCTCTGTACACAGTGATGATGAACTGCTGCAGTACTTAATCCAGCTGGTCCAGGTTCTGAAGTACGAGTCCTACTTGGACTGTGATCTGACCACGTTCCTGCTAGAGAGGGCGTTGTCCAACAGGAGGATAGGACACTTCCTGTTCTGGCATCTCAGGTGAGAGGCTGTTGAATGAGTGCATTCAAATGGAGTTCAGCATCATGTTTAACCAGAGATTTCTGTCTATTTATTGTAGATCTGAGATCCACGTGGCCTCTGTGAGTTTGCGTTTTGGCCTGATTCTGGAGGCTTACTGCAGAGGAAACATCCACCACATCAGGCTGTTAACCAAACAGGTATAATCACCTCATGAGCTCTGATTTTAAGCTCCTTAACACGTGTCTCTGTTGCTCTAAACCTCAACTTTTACCTCTCAGAATGAGGCTCTGGGTAAAATGAAAGCTCTGAGTGACATCGTCAAGTCGGGCTCCCAGAAAATGACGATAGAGGACCTGAAGCTGTGTATCAGACAGGAGTCCTACATGGAGGCGCTGTCCAAGCTGATGTCACCTCTTAACCCCAGCATTATCCTGGCTGAGATCTGGTTTGTATCAGAAAAACAAAACACAAATGATCTCTCTTTGTAATTTTTACCTTATGCCATCTTAATTAAATATTTGTGAATTGTTTGAATTTCCTAATTAGCTCAATCTAAACCTGAACATCTCCATCGTGATATATTTGTTTTTTGTCTCATGATGCATATATACAAAAGTTTTACAACTTGTGTGTTTAAAGTGAGTTGCTTTTGCTTTGCAGTGCAGACAAATGCAGATTTATGGACTCTAAAATGAAGCCGCTCTGGATGATGTATAAGAACCCCTCAGAACAAGGAGACATGGTGGGAATCATCTTCAAAAATGGAGACGGTAAGAAGCAAAGAGGATCCGAACCACTTACCACAGATCTAACAGTGTGTTTTAGTTTAGAACACGATGGAAATACATTTAAAACAACCTATGACTGGATTAAGACATCTCCTAAACTCATAACAAAGTTTGAAGTCGAAAGTTTGGATTCAACTTTTTTCCTCTGGTTTCTTTCAGATCTTCGTCAAGACATGCTGACCCTGCAGATGATTCAACTGATGGAGGACCTGTGGAAGAAAGAAGGCCTGGATCTGAGGTATGGTTTCTTTGATCGTCTCAGAACATAAAGAGCTACACAAACTGAAGCTAACTCCATCCTGCGCTCCCAGGATGATCCCATACGGCTGCCTGTCCACCGGGAACAAAATGGGGCTCATTGAAGTGGTGAAGAACTCCGACACCATCGCCAACATCCAGCGTAACAGCAGTAACAGTGCTGCTACCGCTGCCTTCAACAAGGACGCCTTGCTCAACTGGCTCAAGTCTAAGAATCCTGGGTGAGTGTGATGAACTTTGATCCAACAGGAGCTTCTAGAAGCCTTGAAATGTAATCTCACACCCTTCAGATACTCTGTTGATCACTCTGGAAGTGATGATCAACCTTAAAAACTTCACAAATCAACCACTATGTGTATTGTCAGCACCAAAGTACTATTTTAAGCTACCTGAAAGCTACACTGTGGCAGTGAGGTTAGTAAATTCACCCATGTTGCCTTTTTTTTGCCTCCGTTCCACCGTAGGGCATCCCCAATGCTCCTAGGACATGTTTGACAGGCATGTTTGACTTATTGTACAGACGTTTGGGGCAACACATAATGTCTGTGATCAACACAAAACCTTTGTACTCCTGTACCTGTGTTCTCCAAGAGAAAGCAATAAACATTTTACATAAAATAAATGTTAGAGAGTTTGCTTATTAAGTCAAACATATTAAAAGTGTAAAGATTTGATTCAGTTAAAAACTCTGTTGTGTTCAAAGCTAAACAAATTTACAGAAAATGATTTTATTTTGAAATCCAGTGACGGAGATCAGTGGAAGAAATGTGATTTTATAAGCATCTTTGCACAAACCACATTAAAGCGGATGTGTATTTCAGTGCATGGAGTAAAATTACAGGATGAGTTGGAAAGTGAATTGTTTAATTATTCACCAATTAAAACTTTATGAGGGAAAAAAATACATAATTGTATTATCTTATGTGATAATAAAAGAGTTGATGATGTTGTTTGCAACTCCCTGAATCTCTGTGTGTTTCGGGTTATTAGAAGATATTTTTTCCCTGTGCTGCATTTTAATACAGTAAAAAAGCAAAACAACATTAAAAAAAAGTATGCAGGCAACTCCTGCAGCATTTAATGAGAGTAGATTTTCATTTGGTGCCAAACAGTCTGAAGGTCTCGTATATTCTGAAAGCTTCTCGGAGAATGTGATGAATAAGCCTTTGTACATCACGATGGCAACGCAGGCCCAGCTGACTGCACAACAGAACAGAGACGTAATTAGCCTGAAATGCTGCAGCGCCTGAGACGGAGCAGAGAAAATTAGTAAAAACTTAACACACTGAACCTCATGCTAGTGTAGACTGAAGGGATGTGATGGTCGATCATTAATCTGCCACAGGAACCCTTCTGTGAATAGTTCTTATATTTAGCAGCAGCAGGGAACACAGCATGATTCAAGGCTTGTTAGGATAAGAGAAACTATAAGAACTAAACCCACTCATCTTTTATTTCCTTGTTCTTTTTTGCCACAGGGATAAACTTGATCAAGCAATAGAGGAGTTCACGCTTTCCTGCGCTGGCTACTGTGTAGCTACATATGTGTTGGGCATCGGAGATCGACACAACGACAACATCATGATCAGGGAAACTGGACAGGTCAGGCTTATCACAATGAGAAATGTATTTAATAAGGTGGGAAACATTAGCTCTTCTTTTAAGGTTTGATTCAGAATTTGTGTGAATGTTTACTAAACATTGTGATATTAACTATTTTCATTTTCATTATTTCTACAATCATTGGTGGTCCTGTTTGATTCAAATATTGAATTTAGTTGCATGAAATAAATGTGATCTGTGAGTTGACATTTGTTATTGCAGAAGTATTGAAGGAGACAGAAAGACTCAGCTTAGTGGTTTTATCAAATTTAATCCAACAAAATTGTTCACAGGAAATGAGAGAACACAGCAGCAGGAATTATCTGACATCAGATAGTGAGAGAACGAACTTGTAAACTTGATCAGAGCTTTTCTGTAGACACGCTAAGTCCTGTCAGAACTAGAACACTGAATCAGAGGAGACTGATCAGAATATGATCATCTTCACATCCTTTATTAGAAATCTGTTACACGTAGTGAAGACGTGCCTCTAAATCGTATTTTTCCACCACACTTTTTAGCTGTTCCACATTGACTTTGGACATTTCCTGGGAAACTTCAAGCGGAAACTGGGGATAAACAGGGAGCGCGTTCCTTTCATCCTGACTTATGACTTCGTCCATGTGATCCAGCAAGGAAGGACTAACAACAGTGAGAAATTTGAGAGGTACAGTAATGACACACTTAGTGACCTGTGTTTATTTATTTTCAGTTACATGTTAACAACTTTTCCAGGGGGGCTGTTGGTAAATTAATAGCAATGTTCCACAATATTAATTCTATATGTACATTGCACATGCCAATAGGGTGAATGTGATTTTAGTTTTTCACAGATGCACACCTATGCATAAATCTGTCAGTGTGAAGAAACTCAGCAGCTCCTATGTTGAAACTACTTAAAACACTCTTTACAATAATTATCTGACTAAATGATTATCTGACAACAAACAGACCATAACCAATCCCACAAGTCATTGCTTTCAAACCAACGGTTCACAAGAGTTTTAAACATTTATAACTTCCTTTAGCAGCTAACTATGCTGTATTGCTAGTGTTAGCTTGTTTCTGTCCTCCTCTACAAAAGTTTTATAGCTAACCATCTTTTTCAGTATCTTTACTTAAAAACATGCTCTTTGCTGTATCTGATCTAAAGTTACGTTTGAGATAAAGTGGTGTCTAATCCTGATCCTGGAGGGCCGGTATCAAGCATGTTTTAGAGGTTTCTCTGCTTAAACACACCTGATGTCTATCAGTGACTGATTAAAGGCCTTCAGCAGAGCTTAATGACATGCAGAACAGGTAATTCAACCATTGATTCAGGTGTGTTAAGGAACTAAAACATGCTGGATACCGGACCGACTTCAGACACCACTGACAGAGACATTTCAGTCATTTTGAAGTGGCGTTTACCAGTTTTCTTTCTACAGTAAGTACCATACCTTCTAGTGACATCACCCAAAGCAAGCAGGGGCCAATAGAAACAGGAAGTCGTCCTCTGATTGGAGCAATACTCATGGCTAGCCAGATCTGGAGAGACACTGCTGCAGAATCGTGGCAAATTAGCAGCTATTTTTTAGGTATTTAAAGCATCTCTAACTCAAAAAACTCATGATGCATGGCATGTTCCATGAAGTCGTTTGTATTGTCTGTTTCAAATGAACCAAGTCCAAATTACTTTACTGCTGTACATGATGCTGCAACAGCATAAACACCCTAACTAAACAAAGACACTCATGCAAAATTGTGAAGGTTTACAAATGGGTAATATATCATTCTAATGCATTAGTATTATGTTTTGAGCAAGAGTTGTTTTAAATACCTGAAAAACAGCCACAAATTCTTCACATTTCACCAGCACTGTCTCCCCCAAGCTGGCCATGAGTATTGCTCCAGTCAGAGGACATCTTCCACTTTCTAGGAACTACACTTGCTTTTAGTGATGTCACCAGTGGGTGTGGTCCTTACTGTAGATATATAACTGATAAAACGCCATTTCAAAATGACCCAACTCTTCCTTTAAGTTGCAGTATCCTTCATACACCTCAAGGGGGCTGCAGGACCAGAGGTCACCCACTTCCTAAACTGGTGTATTGTCTGCTTTTTTTACAGATTCAGGGAATACTGTGAGTGGGCCTACAAGATCCTGTGTAAGAATGGGACTCTGTTTGTTAATCTGTTTGCAATGATGAAGGCAGCAGGGCTGCCTGAGCTCACATCCTCCAAAGATATCCAATATCTAAAGGTACACAACAATGATGCTGGTGCTTAGAATGATAATGAGGATCATGATAAGAGTGTTTACGTGATTTTTATTTTTATTTTTTAAGGATTCCTTAGCTTTGGGGAAATCGGAGGATGAAGCATTGAAGAATTTCAAAGTAAAGTTCAATGAAGCTTTGCGGGAGAGCTGGAAAACGAAGGTCAACTGGATGATGCACTCCTTGGCCAAAGATAACAGACCATAAAGAGCACTGCTTCAACAAAACCTGCCAAATAAGATTACTTTTAACTTATAGACATATTATGTGACAAGAGGCATTCAAAGACAGACAAATGTTTACACATCACTGGCTCATCTGTAGTACAGAACAACTAAACGGAGGCATCTAAAGACGACAAGAGGATCATTCCTCACACTCAAGGAGGTCCATCTTTCTCCCACCTACAAATGGATTGGATTTTCCAAGATGTCAGACCAGATCATAAATGTGTTTTTGAACCTTCAGAGTCTTCACTTGAAAACCATCTATTCATGCAAAATGAATCACTGAAACAGAAAGTTCATCCGTCTGGTTGCATTACTCATCAAGCAGTGAGCTGCAAACAAACAGATGACTCTGGACAGCTCTCAAAGTGCCACGACACAGCGGCAGTTTCACCTCAAGACTTTCACATCCCGATGGTTCTGCCACTTCCTCTTATCGACACTGCCTTGTTGCATTCATGTTTTATTTTGTTTTGTTTTATTTAACTTGAATCACTTGTAAAAGCCAGCAGTGATGTTTTTGTGTTGTGCGGTTTACTGCAGTAATGTGGTTTGGCATTGGAGTACTTACTGTTCTGGCTCTGGTGAGCTAATTCACATGAGATATTTTAACATTTATTGTGAAATGTGAAGTTCAGAGTGATATGTTGCTCTAGTACTATGCCCAGCAGACACTCAGTAAAGAGGTAATATGTATTAAAGCTGCAATGCCTCAAGAGGAGAAATCCAGTACCACTGTCTTGTCATATGCAGGAGCCAGCGATGTGCAGCTTTGCACGAATAGGAAACAGGTCAGTCATCTAACACGGTTCTGCTTAAACAAGCTGCCTACCTACATTTCTTTTTTTTAAATCACAGTTTATTGAGCTTGAAAGTAGTTTATCAATAAAGGCACAGCCAGGTTCCATGTTTACCTCATCAGCTTTTTTTTTTTTTTGCTAAGCTTAGCAGTCTAATGGCTCTTAAACTCTTGCACTGAGATAGATGTTTTATTCTCATTTTTACCTTTTAAAAAATGCCTTAACTGTTAATAACAAATACCACTGGCAGCTGGAGAAATAAATGACTTTAGAGACAAAATATTGAAAGTTAAAAGCCATTAACATGTGGATGTGATTCTCTGAATGTGATACAGGTCAAATGGCTTTTCTTGAATGTCTCAGTTTGCACAATATGAGCGCTCTGAGAAAATACTTTGTGTGTGTTTTCTGATATTTAAGGTTTGCACTGGAATTTGCATTGTATTTTTAACTTGATGTCAGGTGTCATGAGAAGCTTTTTTTGTCCGTTGCTGTCATATTTTGAGCTAAGTGTGTTTTTCTTTTGAAGTGACCTGTGGTTTTCATGTTTTGGTTCTAGTGGATTACTTTACACGTTCATCCTAAAAGAACCCCATGTCTTTTATTTTGTTTGTTTGACATAAAACTAATATAATCATTTTGAGTCTTTGTGCAATGATTACTTGAAGTGTCTGTGTGGATTACAAAACTCACTGAGAAATTTAAAGTTTCTGATCTAATAGGCTCCATTTGTTGCTTCTTTAAGCAAAATAGGGGAAAAACTTGTCATAACTTTTTTTTTTATTATTTCTTCAAAAACACAACTGCTGACAAACATTTTGTAAGGTGTGATCTGTCAAATGACACACGTCCTCAGAGGCTCAGGTCAGATTTTAATGTGTGAAGCCAAAGCAGACGGATTGTTTTTGTTGGTTAAATATTGTCTATCATTTACCTGCATCCTGTTTTTCTTTTTGCTTCACTCTGTTAAAAGGGAAATGCGCTCAATAAACAGTTTGCAACCACTCAGGCTTCCTAGAATCCAAGTTCAAGTTGTGCCTGTTTCTTTACAGCGTTAAACCTCTTAAATGATTAGATGAAAGCCACAAGTTCTTCATTGTTTTCCATTTTTATTTGAATGCTCAGTGTTTTCATTTAATAGCTTCCTGTTCAGATCTGTTGGGAGAACAAATTTAATAGAACAAATCAGGTTTCTGAAAACAAAACAATTTAAGATTTTTACTTATACGTTTGCAAATTAACAAAATTCCCAAATGAAATACCATTGTAAGTTTTCAGTGATAAGAAGTTGCATTAAATTTAATTTCTTTATAGTGAAAGCAAACAGACATACGGGCAGGGAAGGAGCTGGAGCTTGTGGAAGAGGCTGAGCAATACCGGCTAGATATAGTCGGGCTCACCTCGACACATAGCGTTGGCTCTGGAACCCAAGTCCTGGAGAGGGGTTGGACACTTTTCTTTGCTGGAGTTGACCCGGGTGAGAGGCGGAGGGCTGGGGTGGGCTTTCTGTTAGCCCCAAGACTCTCTGCCTGTATGTTGGGGTTTACCCCGGGGGACGAAAGGGCAGCTTCCCTACGCCTTCGGGTTGGGGAACGGGTCCTGACTGTTGTTTGTGCTTATGCACCAAATAGCAGTTCAGAGTACCCACCCTTTTTGGAGTCTCTGGGACGAGTGCTGGATAGCGCTCCTACTGGGGACTCCATTGTCCTGCTGGGGGACTTCAACGCTCACGTGGGCAATGACAGCGTGACCTGGAGGGGCGTGATTGGGAGGAACGGCCCGCCCAATCTGAATCCGAGTGGTGTTCTGTTATTGGACTTCTGTGCAAGTCGCAGTTTGGCCATAACGAACACCATGTTCGAACATAAGGATGCCCATCGGTACACCTGGTACCAGGGCAGCCTAGGTTACAGGTCGATGATTGACTTTATAGTTGTATCATCTGACCTGAGACCGTATGTTTTGGACACTCGGGTGAAGAGAGGAGCGGAGCTGTCAACTGATCACCACCTGGTGGTGAGTTGGATCAGGTGGCAGGGGAAGATGCCGCGCAGACCTGGTAGACCCAAGCGCACAGTGAGGGTCTGCTGGGAACGCCTGGCAGAAGAGCCTGTCAAGATGGTCTTCAACTCCTACCTCCGGCAGAGCTTCGACCGCGTCCCGAGAGCAGTGGGGGACATTGAGTCCGAATGGGCCTTGTTCCGCTCTGCGATTGTTGAGGTGGCTGTTGCTAGCTGTGGTCGCAAGGTAGCCGGTGCCAGTCGTGGCGGTAACCCCCATACCCGCTGGTGGACACCAGAGGTTAGGGGAGCCGTCAGGCTGAAGAAGGAGGCCTACAGGGCGTGGCTGGTCTGTGGGTCTCCAGAGGCAGCAGACAGGTATCGGCGGGCCAAGCGAAGTGCAGCGGTGGCGGTTGCCGAGGCAAAATCTCGGGCGTGGGAGGAGTTTGGCGAGGCCATGGAAAAAGACTACCGATCGGCTCCAAAGAGGTTCTGGCAAACCATCCGGCGCCTCAGGGGAGGAAGGCAGCAACTTGCTCACACTGTTTACAGTGGGGACGGGGAGCTGCTGACGTCAACTGGGGCTATAGTCGGACGGTGGAAGGAATACTTTGAGGAGCTCCTCAATCCCACCGACGCGCATTCCGAGGAGGAACCAGAGCTGGGAGACCTGGGGACGGACTGTCCAATCTCTGGGGCAGAAGTCGCTGAGGTAGTCAGACAACTACGCAGCGGCAGAGCCCCAGGGGTGGATGAGATCCGACCTGGGTACCTCAAGGCGATGGATGTTGTAGGTCTGTCGTGGCTGACACGTCTCTGCAACATTGCGTGGTCATCGGGGGCAGTTCCGGTGGAGTGGCAAACCGGGGTGGTGGTTCCCATTTTTAAGAAGGGGGACCAGAGGGTGTGTTCCAACTATAGGGGGATCACACTCCTCAGCCTCCCTGGAAAGGTCTACTCCAGGGTACTGGAGAAGAGGGTCCGGTCGATGGTTGAATCTCGGATTGAAGAGGAGCAATGTGGTTTTCGTCCTGGTCGTGGAACTGTGGACCAGCTCTTTACCCTCGCTAGGGTGATGGAGGGGTCATGGGAGTTTGCCCAACCAATCCACATGTGTTTTGTGGATTTGGAGAAGGCTTATGACCGTGTCCCCAGGGGCACCCTGTGGGAGGCCCTCCAGGAGTACGGAGTGGATGGTCTTTTGTTAAGGGCCATTCAGTCCCTGTACCAGAGGAGTGTGAGTCTGGTCCGCATAGCCGGCAGTAAGTCGGACCTGTTCCCAGTGAGGGTTGGACTCCGCCAGGGCTGCCCTTTGTCACCGGTCCTGTTCATAACCTTTATGGACAGGATTTATAGGCGCAGCCGTGGTGTGGAGGGGGTTGAGTTTGGTGACAGGAGAATTGCGTCTCTGCTTTTTGCGGATGATGTGGTCCTCCTAGCTTCATCGAGCTCTGACCTTCAGCTCTTGCTGGGGAGGTTCGCAGCCGAGTGTGAAGCGGCTGGGATGAGGATCAGCACCTCCAAGTCTGAGGCCATGGTTCTCGACCGGAAAAAGGTGGATTGCCAACTCCGGGTCGGGAGAGAGGTCCTGCCTCAAGTGGAGGAGTTCAAGTATCTCGGGGTCTTGTTCACGAGTGAGGGAAGGAGGGAGCGGGAGATCGACAGGCGGATTGGGGCAGCGTCTGCAGTGATGCGGACGCTGAACCGGTCTGTTGTGGTGAAGAGGGAGCTGAGCCAGAAAGCAAGGCTCTCGATTTACCGGTCGGTCTACGTCCCAATCCTCACCTATGGTCATGAGCTTTGGGTAATGACCGAAAGAACGAGATCGCGGATACAAGCGGCTGAAATGAGTTTCCTCCGCAGGGTGGCCGGGCTCAGCCTTAGGGATAGGGTAAGAAGCTCGGACATCCGGGAGAGACTCGGAGTAGAGTCGCTGCTCCTCCATATCGAAAGGAGCCAGTTGAGGTGGTTCGGGCATCTGGTAAGGATGCCTCCTGGACGCCTCCCTCGGGAGGTGTTCTGGGCATGTCCTGCCGGCAGGAGGCTCCCAGGTCGACCCAGGACAAGCTGGAGGAAATACATCTTCAGTTTGGCCTGGGAACGCCTGGGCGTCCCAGCTGAGGAGCTGGTGGACTTGGCCGGGGAGAAGGTGGCCTGGGCTGCCCGACTTGGAATGCTGCCCCCGCGACCCGGACCCGGAGAAGCGGAAGAAGGCGAGGCGAGGCGAGGCGAGGCAAACAGACATAGTTCTGAGTTTATATGTAGGGTTTTTTTTTTTTATTATTAACTGGATGTTTTGATGTTTTATTTAATCAAAAAGTAGATGTGTAGTTTTCAGTGGGTCATGTGCCTTTACCTGAGCTAAATGTTTAGAAAATAAACAAAAGGGACATCATCTGTTCACATTCCTTAACACTAGGTGGCGATATGCACTGTAATGCTATTCAACATCTGTAATTTCATACCATAGAAGAAGAACTGCCGAGTATGCAAAAAGGCAGGTGTGACACAGATTAGATAAAACAAATGTTCCTGAGCTGGTGAACACGACCTTAGAGTTGATTTATTTACTAGAACTTCAGAGTTTGAGACTCTTGTCAGGAAACAAAACTCACCAGTCTAGTGTTTCACCTCATGTTGAAATGAGTGTGGACAATGTTTTCCCAGATTTACATCCTGATGAGGTAATCAAAAAAAAAAAAAGTAAATATGTGTACTTTAATCCTTTTGAACTGTGCTTTTTGTTTATTTTGTATTAAAACTGATACAGATTAAAGGATTTTGTTCTTTGGTGCAATGTAAGTTTTTGAAGGTCCAGTGAGATTTCTTAGGTGTACATAATTTGATTGTTTTTTCTAATATTTCTCAGTATTTTAACTTTTTTATTTAATATATTTCACATGCAAACACCAACTGAGTCTGTTGCTGAAATGTACTGATTGTTCTGCTGGCCTAATGATTAATAATCACTGGTCCTTACACAAATCTAAATATTCTGAGAATTTTCTGTTGCTGTAGATGGTGTTATTAAATTAATTTTAAATTGATGTACATTTTAAAATTGAAAAGCATAGCAAAAGTATGTGAAGTATGTAAGTGTTGGCCCTCAGATTGTTTATAAATCTCTTGTCATATGCAATAGTGATGTACTGAGTTTTACAGAGGCATGTATTGACCAAAAACACTGATATTTATTCGTTTTTACCATCTGCCATTTTCTATTACTTTGGACAGGTCACCAGTCCATCATTGGGCCACAAAGAAACAAACAAGTCATAAAAATGAATGTAGAAGCATTTATTAGGTAAATAACTAAAGATAAAAACACATTCTATTCTCCCTGACTAAGGTCAAGCTGCAGAACAAAATAAAAATAATGCAGGAAATGATTCAGTCTTAAGGGTCTTAATGGTTACAATAACCAATATAAAACAATATACATTTTTTTAAAATTCTCGTTAACTAACAAATTGTGATATCTAGAATTAAAAAAAACAAATAAAATAGGGTTTAACTTGATTTAAGTGTCTAAAATGCTGTAGAATGATACAGCAGATCCCTCAGGCTAAGTGCAGTAGATGGATGGCAGTATCTGCTGAGTCGGTAGCGCCCCCAGTGGCCAGAAGCGGGACTAACGTATCAACAGCGGAGTGTCTGTTTGAGTCAGTCCGCCGGAGCTCCGCTGACTGGAGGGATGTGACCCCGGAACAGGACGCCCTCTTACAACAACACCCCATTCAAACAGATCACAGAAGAAAGTAAAGCTGGACCAGGAGGGGTGAGCATCTATATATGTTGTTATTGACTAGCCGCAGATTGTCAGAGGTTTTAATAGCGATGCGTGTGTTTGAATCGCAGTGCTCAGACTTGTCGCGGTGCAGCGGCACCTGGATGGTGTCTGCGCCCACAGGAACTTCATTCAGGCTTTTGTCTGGGGCATGCTAGCGAGCTAGCTTGGCTTGCTAGCTCTGACCGCTTAGCTGTGGGAAGCTCAGCTTTGGTTTAAAGCCTCAAATAAAACGTCTGTTCATATTAAAAGGTAGTCATTGAGGGTACGGTTCATTCACGTTACTGTGGCGGACGTAGCTAGCTTGGGAACCGTATGAAGATTGCGGTGGAAGCTCGCTTCTGTTAGCGTTGGGAGCCGCTACAGTTATGAGTCCGAGACCCGCAACATGATGACAAGAACCATTCAGTCCTGTCTGCCCATCATCTCGACATAAAATAGAACAATTCTGTTTCATTTAGCCCACACTGGCATTTCTGTAACTTTTTATACCCTGGTTGCCTTTAAGAAAACTGAAAATATGTAGTCTGGAACAATAAACGCTAGCAAAATCTTAATCTTTAACATAACTGTACTTCAGTAAAGGCATCAAAACAGATACATTTATCCTGTTTATCAATTAAACACCCTTCAGTCAAGGCAATACTCTTCCACTCTTGAGATATTGATTACTTTATATATTTTTAAATACTTTTCCTTCCTAAGTTTGTTACTCACTTCAGTCATTTAAAGAGGTTTTCTATTTTTGAATCTTGCCACCCGTAGATGCATTGTGCCACCCTGCCTTTTTCAGTGTTTGCTTTCCCCCACATGTCAGATCTCTGACAGCCCTTTTAGTGGCAAAGCTGGCACCATAGTGACAGCAGGACATTGATGATTGCTGCAGCCAGCAGGTGTCAGGGGTTGGCCACAGGCAAGCACTCTGAATCCCCCTGGCAACTGGCAGGCTTGGTCATGTACCACAGCATGCTGAAGCTGCCTCAGTTTGCACATTCTTCTAGCTGTGTCTGGATATTTTTTTCCCTCACATGCAGCAGGACAGGTTCCCTTCAGCAGAGGCTCAACCTCTAAGTCCTAAGGGGATATCATCAGCTGCCTGCATGGAGCAGATATTGGTGGAAAAGCCGTTTATCCTATGTTTAATTGCTCTATATTTGGCTCAGCTCTTGTTATCTTGGGCCTTTCACACCCAGTGAAAATTATTGAGGCCTCCACATCACTGCCAAGTTTTTAAAAAGATTTTAATTAATCAAACATAAAAAGTATAAGTATAGTTGTTTTTCCTTTTATCATTTTGTTTACATGGAAGTTACCAGAAACACTCCTATATTCTTGTCTGTTATTTATAGCCTCCATCATTGTTGTGTTGCAAGCACATTGATCATATATAGATGTTTGCTAATCAGAATTTTATGCCCCGCTTTGACACTGGCGCTTTTGAAAATCTCACTGCCACACCCCCAAGGGACCAGCTTAAGGCAGCAGCTTCTGTTTCAGATCCTTTGAGGGACCCTGAGGAGTGAGCATAGATGTTCTGTGATCACAGACTGGATGAGAGGCTTTTTTTCCCCCATATGTGATGCTCTTTGGAAAAACTGGGTTTCATAAAATTAGGTGTAACTGAGACCTTGTAATACCGCTGTGCAGCAGTAAGTAATATTAACAAATGTTAAAACCAGTTAGGTGCACCAAATGCTTTTTTTATTGTTAAAAGCAGCAGCATTGCCTTATGCCTTATGGTGTTAAAGTATAATAATGAAATCTATTAGCCTCTTAGTAGTTTCCACTATTGATGTAAAGCATGAATATATAGAAGAGTTAAGCACATCTAAAGCCCCAGCTTTGAGTTTAAGTTTGTATAGTTCAGCAGGATTGTTTGAGTTCATGCCTTTATATGGTGACAAGACATGACCTACTTATCAATCATGTTTTCACAATCTAGTTCATCACCACTGCCCCAAATACTGTAGCCATTGTCATAAACACAGTACACAAGAAGGGATGGCTGCTTACAGACAATTGATGAGTCCAAGTCAGAGTCTTTCTAGCCTTTGGTGTGTGTTGTGTAGGCTCACACTGTTTTAATGACCCCAAAGCTCCTATATGGAGTCGGTGTCAGTGAGCTGTTTGGCAGGTCTTAATAAAAATAATTTTTTGTGTAGAATATCTGTAAATTTTCCTTTCACTCATCCTGCACTCATGGAGCTCATAAGGCCTTATTAAAAATACATAATTGCATTAAATGTTTCACAGCTGTGAGTTTCAGTAGTTAATATTACATTTTTTTATTACAGTTTTTACATATTTCTTTGTCATTCAGTTTAATAATAATTCCAGTATGCCAGTATTTTTTTTAGAGATGCACCAGTTCTGGTTTTGACAGAGGACCGTTCTAATTCTTGTACTGCTCTGACTCACCAGCACTGATTTTGTCTGATTCTGATTTACCTTATCAAGAACTTTAATTACCATAGTAGCTTTTTTTTTCGGTTTCTGAATAATTTAGAAAATGATGATTCTTAAATGAAAAATGTCCACTTAAAATATCTTTTATTGCTGGTGTGAATTATAGCACTTAAAAACTGTGAAGAATAAAACTGGAAATAATGTCAAATTGGCAAATTAAGGTGATCCTGCTGAATTATTGGCAGATTTTGATTACCAGCAGATTTTTGGGGGTACATCATTCATTTATTGGGCCGTTTCATTTGCAGATTATTCTCCTTTGCATCCACAGCAAAGTTAAAACCTTTACACGGTATGACAATACCATTTAAAAAGTAGGTATATTTTCACAGCTTCTGTTTTAAATATTTTTTAATTTATTTTTTAAATGAATTTCTTGAAATGTTCAGTGGTCAGTAGGAAGTGTGTGTCTACCTACAGTAACACAGCTGCTCTGCAGGACCAGACCAGGCCTCTCAGCTGGCAGCCACACCAGGCTCGTAGCCTACTAATGTTTCTCACACATTTGCTCAGGATGTTGGAGCAGCTCATGACTGAATTCAAGTTATTTTTTCCTCTTAGTTTTTCCTCTCTGCTGTGGCTATCAGTGTCCAAGTCACATTGCATTTCAGTTCTGCCTGCTGTAGGAATCTGATTTGTAATTCAGACGTTAGACGTTGAGCAAGCAGCAGACTTCCTGGCCAATAGCTGTGTGTGAAAGAGAGAGGGAGGGAGATGGGGCAACTGTGTCAGTGCTCTCTGCCCTTATTGACCCTCTGTAGACCTGTGAACTTATCGCATTACACGACGTGTCCCTGAAAACAGACTCTTGTTGCTCTGTTTGGGCGTTTCACAAAAGTAGGAATCAGTAATCCAGGATGTGAAGAGAAAGTTAGAACATCCCAGTTAAACTGGTTTCAAAAACACCTTCCAGACTGAGGAGAAACAACTGATTTTGTTATGTTAATCAGTGATGTAGAACAAACCCATTTTGCATGTCTAACATAATAACATGAATTTTTTTGTTGTTATCATTGATGGCCCGAGCAACATTTTGGATATTTTGCATATTTGCACATCTTTTTGTAAACAGGCTGTCAGTTAAAATGTCCATTTTCAATTTTGATAACTGAACAATGAAGATGAACAGGTAATATGCTGCATTTTGAGGTTTTGTAATTACGTTTTTGCTTTTTTGTTTTAAAGGCCCTAAATCCTTTCACAGCAGTGTAACATCACCGATAACCCAAACGTAGCAGCCACCAGGTCAAGTAATATTCAGATTACAGTTCAATGAAACAAAAGTTTGATCGGCTACAAAAAACGGATTTCAGAGAGTCCAACAAGGAACAATATGCATGTATTTTTATTAAAGAAATTACATGATGTTTGTAAAAATAGTGGGTTATATTGTTGAACCATCTTGAATAATTGTAATTATAATTTTTGTCCCTAATTGACTTGACCTGATGTCATTGACAGCCGATATCTGGTCTCTCCAACTTCACAACACTGACTCTTACCAACTCTGGCAGACAGGGCAAAAGAATGGGTGGATCTCTGGGGGATTAGACCTAGATCAGCGTTAAAGAAAGCCTTTGATTATGTCTGGAATATTACCCGTATGAGTCGAGGCTGGCTGAGTATTCCTCCAGGGATTAATGCTGAGCCAGCCCATCTCTAGAAGCTAACCTCAGGCACATACAAAGGATCCTGACTGTAGTCCTATAAGGGCTGAGGGACAGGAAATGTAATAACAAGCCCCCCTGTTGAAATGTATAGTAGGAGCTGTTATTGTGTGAGTAGAAAGAATCCTATTTTCCAACGATGCTTATAAATTTGTAGGTTTGTTGTTTTGATCGTAGTTGGATCAGACACACCTTTGCACCTTCAGTAAGAGACTGTCAGACCACAGATTTAAAGAAGTGGTTACAGTTAAATGGCATGAAACATTAACTTCTAAGGGTGCTGTTCAAACATTTCTGCAAAAGCGTAAAAGTGTTTGCGAACATGAAAAATATGTGTGCAGTGTTTTATTGTGCATACTTTCTACATACCGTAACAGAATAAATAGGCGTTCATGTTTTGTTTTTGCACAAACTGTACTTGGACGTTTTTGTGTTAATACATTTTTGAACACCAGCTCACTACAACTTTTACAAATTTCACTGCAGCCTAATTTGTGGTGATAAGGAGCCATTTTGACGATGCTAATCAAAAGAAAGGGGGGATTTTTTTTGCTTGATTTTTTTTTTGGACAGTATTTGTGTCCTTGTGGTCCCTGATTGTTTATAACAATAAGTGTTTTCACTCAGTATTTCCCCAAAACAAGACTTTTTCTTCTTCTGCTCCTGGTTTGACTTGCTGTCTTTTTTTCTTTTTGCCTATTGTATCTTTGGCGCCCCCATTTTATAAGGAAGAGGTGGGTACTGCAGTGTGGTCCTGTGAGGGTTCTGGGGGGGACACTCCAGCTCCCACATTAAAAACTTTTAAACCCCACCTTAAATCTCATTTTCAATTCTTGGCTTTTAACCCAGCATAAAAACTTTGCCATCCCTGTTTGTCTTTTAGTATCTTGTTTAAAATATATATCATTTTTACTTTTTGTAAATGTTTATTCTTTTGTTGTTTAGTGATTAAAGTGTATTTTAATTTTCAAGGTGGTTTAGTGTTTCAGTTTTGCTGTCCATATCATGTGTGCTTTTATAAATTGGTTTGGTGTATTGAATTTATACATATTTTCTAAATTCATTGCTGTTTTCATAACGTACAGCTATTTGACAACCTTGTGGTTTAATATTTTAAGTGCTATAGAGTGGATTGGATTGGACCCTGTTACACAGGAAAGGTGACAACATTTCCAATACAAGCAAAGTTTAAACAAGTACGTTTCCTCTTTAAAGTTTTTAGGTTCAAAGAGATCTAGGAATAGAACAGATGTCCTTTGCAACCAGTTTTATTTGATTACCAGTAAATATTTGATTTATTTAGTTAGTGTATTTTAATACGTCAAATCAACAGAAATCTCCATGATCTCACTTCTCAGTGGTATAGGGATTCTCACAGTGGACTGCTGTTTTTTATTTTTTGCAGCAGATATTGCCTTGTGAAAGTAAATCTGTTTTAAGGGTGGTTAAAAATAAAATCTGCAGCACTCGGAGCAGGTTGAATCCTGGGCAGACGTGATGCTAAAAATGGACAGTTTTCAAGCTTCAAACGCAAACATCAATAGATTCAGAATGCCTCTGACATGAAAGGCATAATTATATCAGTTATTGTGGAATATAGAAGTATAGAAGGACATTTATGTCTAGTTACAGGCATGAAATGATTGTTGTCAACACTCAAATTTTATGCATCTTTGATGATGTATATTTGGAGCTTTCAGGGATCCTTAAACAAAAATGTTTTGGTAATTAGAGTAATCACACTCTCCAGTTATCCTTTGCTATTTTTCCAGATATATGCTGTAACCATTTGATTCACAGTGTGATTATGTGGAAGGCCGTTGAGTCTTGGTCAGTCTGCATGGTGCATGTCAACTCTCTGGAAGTTCTCATTGCGTGGAGTATTAGCTCTCCTATTTGTCTGAAGTGAGGAGCCTGGAGACGTGATCAAAAGTGTCACAGAAGCTGATCTGAAGACACCATCCCCCCCTTTTCATCATCCAACATCCTCTCTTCATCACTACCCCCACCCAAATGCAGTTCAGCCACCACTGTCGCCAATCCCTCGAAGGTTTACTGAGCAGCTGAACTGACACCGGCTAGCTCTCAGCCTTTTCATGTGTCTTGCTTTGAGTCTTCCGAGCAGCTCCAATTAAACTGCTCAGGTTGAAGTGAATACCTAATGTATTCATATGCTGCTCACTCATTGTCCTGCTACTACATTGTGTGGAACATAAGTCAAGAGCAAAGTGCTTGTTGCAAAAATCCACCAAAGGTTGCTCTAATTATAAAGACAAACCAGAACCGTGATGTGTAACTTCTCTGATTTGGATGAATCTTCACAAACGCCAGCATCAGAACGCCATTCTCTCTACTGGGTTCTGGAATAGGGGGATGGCGAGCTAGTTCCTCAATTAAATATAACCCTACATCAAACAGCCCGTCAGCATGCGTTAGTGGCCCTTTGTACAGATAAGAGGCTGAAATAAATTGCCAGATTTATCATAGTGACTCTCAAATTCTGAAATATTCAGGGGGAGGTAATCCTGACATGCATACTTATATATTCTTTCCTTTAAATCTTTTCAGCAGCTATTAATTTTGTTCTTCTCTGCAAATGATTTTCTCTGCATGTTTTGCGTTTTCAATTAGTAAACTTCAGTTGGATATCCAGCAGTGCCTATATTTGTCTCATGTTGTTAAGAGAGATCTGATGTGACAGCAGACGTTCTTGATGTGTGAGCACGCTATCACAGCAGAACCGATCTTTTTTCTGTCACCCACATTAGCTTTGGCAGCTCCTTTTATTTCCTGCTTTCCCCTCCCTCTCGTTTTTCTCCCCCTCTTTGCGTATATTCTGCATCTCTGCAGAGTGACAATGAAAATGGGTCATAGGCAGGACTCAGGAGTGAGATGTGTGTGAAAATTTCCACGCAAAATTAATGACAGGGTGGTGAAGAGAGCCAAACCTGCACTGAGACTGTACTGAGACAAGGAGGTCAGACGTCCAGAGGGAGCCTAGATGTGATTATTAAACTCTGAGCACTCTCTCAGACTTCACGCCAGATTTCTGGAAGGATAGTGTTTAACATTTAAAAATTCATATTACACCTGGTATTTATGTGGATTGGATTTGTCACAGGACTTTTGTAACACTGATGTGTGTGTGTGTCCAGAGCCACAGGAGCAGGGGGGATGAACCGCGAGGAGGCGCCAGGGAAGTCTCCTGAAGAGATTTACATCCAACAGAAAGTGCGGGTCCTACTCATGCTAAAAAAAATGGGATCAAACGTAAGAACATCCACTTAATCTACACAGATAAGTGTTCAGGTTTTAGATTTAGAATAGGAGCCAGAGATATGCTTCTTCTAACTACAAACCTGTGTTTCTATGCACTCTGTACTTGGTTGGGCCTCCATTTGCATGAATTACTGCATCAATGCAGCGTGGCATGGAAGTCCAGTCAAGCTCAGATGCTGATTCTCCAGCAGAACATGGCACCTGCCCACACTGCCAAAGGTACCAACAGCTGGTTCAGTGACTATGGTGTTACTGAGCTTGATTGTCCTCCATGCCACTCTGGAATGATGCAGTAATTCATGCAAAATTAGGTTTTTTTAAATTGATTTAATGTAATATTCAAATTTTTGATAAACTAAATTTGGGGTTTTCATTATCTGTACGCCATGATCATCAACATTACAAGAAATAAAGGCTTGAAATATTTCACTGTGAAATTAATCTGTATATAATGAGTTTTACTTTTTGGAATGAGTGACATAAAATATTGAACTTTTCCCCAATATTTTGTGATGTACTTGTGCAATATTTATAAGGAGACAAAGCAGCAGAACAAAATAACATATTTTATACCTGAATGTGCGGACTCATTGTGAATGGGTTTAAGGTTAGAGCTGTTTTTTGTTTTAGTACTTGTAGAGTTACTTTTTTATTCCTGTTTCAGCTCACGTCGAACGAAGAGGCTTTTCTCCGAACTTACGCAGGTGTGGTCCACAGTCAGATGAGCCAGCTACCGCAGCACAATATAGACCAGGGTAAGGCTGTGACACACACTGTCCCCCCCACACACACACACACAAACATGCACAGCACAAAATTCATGTAATTCCTATTATTCTAGGTTTGATCAAAACGAGATATATTTTCAGTAAAAATTCTTAGTTTTACTTCAGGTTTTTTTGAGTTTACATTTGTTCTTAAATCCACACAAAAAGATATTTTGGTAGAAGTGTGCAACACAAAGCAGCCCATAAGCTCCACCCTTCCACAACACAGAGGTGATGTTGTACACAGACTAAAAAAACAAGAGAGAATCCTTGCACACACATATCACTCCTCCTTGAAGCGTGCACCTCATCGAGCCAAGCGTTGTCCCTGATGACGACTCAGCTGCCCACCAGCTCTTTGAGATTACTCACACAGCAAGCGGCGTGCGTGAATGGAAACAAGTGACTCATCCTCAGCAGGAGTGCAACAGTAGTGTCGCCGTCACTGCTAACAGTTGGCCTGGTTGGGGGGAGACTGTGGCGGTGTTTACACTTTAAAGCAAATCACGGCTGCTGTGTGTGGCTGTGAAGTGAATGTAGTTGCTTTTCAGATTCAGACACTAGAGTGCACTGTTGAGCTTTCATTTTATTTCCTCTTTGGTTTAGCTGAGTTTAAACCTGAAGAGGGCGCTGCATTAAACAGTGTGATTCTTCTAGAAGAGGCTCTGCAGTTTCCAGAGAAAGCAGAAAATTGTAGATATTTTAGTGTGAATAGACCTCCAGTCCAAAACACAGTTATCAGACGGGATCCCTGCTGTGGCTCAGGTCTTCCTTTGCTTTTCATGGTACTCAGCACTCAGGGAAGATATTCTTTTAGAGAAAATGCCTGTGATGCCTTTTCTCTCATTACGTTTATGTCCTTGTCTGTGTCCTCCTTCTGTATAGAAACAGTGCATGCCAAACAAAAGTAAAAATATCTATTTTCTTGTTGTAGAAGGGCTTGAAACCTTTTGGGAGATGCTGTTTCTTTACTTTGCCAATACAGCTCGAACGAGTCCCATTAATTATAGAGGAACATAACAAGTGAGAGGTGCTGAGAGTGTGCATCATACATTACAAAAGCGACACAGTGAACGTCCTCGGTGAGTCCATGAATTATTCGTGGGTTACATCTTGTCTGAGTGATTGTGATTGGGCATTAGGAACATGGTGGAGAGTTAATCGTTTTTTAAATATTCAAGGCCGACTGGAGGGCAGCACTTTGTATGGATCAGCAGACGTGGGAGACTTTGAGGTGATGTAAAGAGATTTTAGCTGTGAAGAGAGTTAAAGTTCACAGTTTTATCTCATTTAGACTTGAAAATGGATTTTGAAGAAGTATTGTAATGGAAAGCAGCAAGTCAGGGTGCCCTTAAATGAAACTAAAACAAAGAACTTCAATCAGGAAATTGCAGATATTACATAATACTACATGCCTTTTGGGTTTTACGGTAGCTTGTATTTCTTCATCCTGTTGAGTTTAATTTGGTCTTATGAGTGTGGAGATAAATGGTTTTGTTTTGCTTTGCTATCATTATATCTCTGCTGCACACACTGATGTTGTAGCTGACTTAGCGGTGGGCAAAATATCACATTTCAAAACATGTAAGCCAAATAATGTTTTTGAAAAGATTTGAATCGGTTTTTGCAATTTTACAACAGATAGTGCAGCATGTCCATCTTACATTAACATTACTTTGTTAATTCATAACAACATTCACTCAGCAGAAATACTTAAACCTAAGGATTCGTTAGAATCAGCATTGCAGTGCTATGTAGTTAAAAAAAGGCAAAGGCATGCTCGCAGAACAAAGCTAGATTTAATCATCTTTAGCATTACTTCCTTTCATGAACACACAGCTAGAGTGTGTTGCATCAAAAACGGTCTGGACGGAAACTTCTTAAACATGTTCAGTTCTCTTTAGTTTGCTCAAAATATTTTTGAGTTTTCTGTCATTCTTTTTTTTGTTTTGTTTTTTTTAATGTTTAGTCTTCTACCTCCATGATGCTATTGCTGTAAACTAGTATTAAGCTATTTCAGTTTGGTTAGGTGTTTTCTGCTAGTTTTCATGGAAATCAGCAGGGCTTAAGTTGTGTTGAAGACCAATGCACCAACTATTCCTCCTGACTCTGGACAAGAGCTTTTAATCACAGCAGGGTGACGTGGTGTAAATTGGAGAAAAGTCGGATCATGCTAATGCGGGGTGCTGTGATACAGGGTCCTCAGAAGGTCTCGGCATTGAGCAGCGGTGTAACATGTCAGGTGGTGTATCATTGATCAAGTGGCGTCACAGTTGGGGGTCACAGAGGCGTCCATGTGCTGCGTTGGAAATCTTAAATAGAATCGTCTGAGAGAGCTCACAAACTTTATTTAGAAATAATCTGTTGCCATTTTGACTCTTTCTGATGAGTTAATGAGTTTACTGGTGTTGTCTGACTTATTTATTAGTTTGTGAATTGATCCATTGATTTGTTGCTCACATTGAATCCCTCAATCTCTGATATTGTGAGAGTTACTTTTTCTACTTCTCATAAGTCTATGGATCACTGGATTTGCATTTTGGCTAATTTTAATTGGCTTATTACCATAGACGCAAATGCTAAATTTTGGTTTGTAACTTTAATTAGTCCATAGAGGAATTATCTGCCAAAGCACTGAGGCTAGGGTTTTCTTTATTCAACCTTTATATTATGAATGTCTTAATATACAGACCAATTGGGACTTTGAATGGTGTGAGAGAGAACACACTCATTAAATGAGGCTTGTGTTTTACTGTAAAGTCACGAGTAATACTCAAATGAACTGTCGTTTGAATATATGTAAGCAGACATATTGTTTAATTATTTTGTAATTTGTTAATTTTGACAACTTTTTTATTTTCAACTTTCTATAAATGGCTTTAAATCCTGATTGTTTGAGCCCCTCAGAAGGTCAATAGGAAGTCAATCGATGTCCTTTTTGACTTATGAAGAAACGTAACTCCTCCCCGACCGCTGTTGAAGGGCCTCAGTAAAAGAGGAGAGATGAGGAGGCGTTGCCATAGAAACCTCAGTCGTCCCAGGAAAGCTAAGCTTCCCCTGAGGCTTTGGTGTTGTTGTGACGTGTTATATTTATAGAGTGGAGCTGGATAAATTAAAGGAGTGCTAATTACTCAGTCAGAGTGATACTCCAGTTTCTTAGTCAGTTTTATTTGTTTTGTTGATTCTTTCCTTAAGAAAAATCATATTCATTTATATTTTATTTTGTTTCCTGAAGCATAAAACTGATCAATGGCTCAGATTGTAAATCATAATTTGCCTGAGTTGAAGCTTAACATTTTTACTTTCCAGACAAATTTAAACAAAATTTGCAGTAAAAAAAAAAAAAAAAAAAGTACTTTTTTTATGAATTTACTCAAACTGAGTTTTGGTTTATCTCAGATAAAATGTTGCATAAATTCCATGCTCTTAATTTAATTATCAGCAACTTTAAGCCAAATGGTTGAGTTGTTTAACTGCTTTGGGTTCCTCTATCAGCAGAAAGAAGTTTGTACATTTATAATAAACACATGATTATATAAGTATAACGTACTTAAATTCAACCATTAAAAGATGTTTAATTTACCAGAAAGTTGAATGACTTATTATTTTCATCAAAAATTATTTATGTGAAGCTCAGTAGTTTTGAGCTGGAGTTTAAATGTAATAGTGGGAATTAAAGTAAATCTGCACCAAGGGTGAAGGATATTATTTTGCTCAGCTGTTACTAATAATAATGAAGTTATGAAATGTGAATATTCTTGAATCCTTAAAGGCCCTGATTGTGTTATGTAGCCCCCACAGTGTCTATTTAGTCAGACCACCCACAATCCCCTGCTGTTCTCAGTGTCTTCATCCCCCCACCTGACCCTGCACAGATTGTGACCTTAAATGCTGCTGGTGCAGCATCGCTGCTACACCGGAGTCATCGTACGGATGCTTTTCTGCTCCATCAATCTGCAGAGACTGGCAGGACGCAGCTGGATACCTCTCACATCAAACATGCTCCCTTTGAGGTTATTAAAAGATTTCTTATCCTCAGAAGTTTCGGTGAAGCTTTTATGTTTCTTTGTTCATTTCAAGCAAAAACCACACATTGATTTATTTTTTTCCAATCTTTCAGAAGTGTAAAAAACATGTTTATTCTTGTTGCTGCAGTTTATAGCTCAAAACCAGTGCATCAACAAAAATATATTTACTTGTTCATCTTTAGGTGTTTTTATTTTTGTAAGATTTTTTAAATGACTTTTAGGTATTTTTTCTTAAATATGCGGACAGCCAAACTGAGAAAATTCTTCACTTGGTGCTTTGAATTTGAGGTATGCTTGATTCATTATAAACATATTTGCAATATTCAAAACACGTTGGCTTTAGATATAAATACTCTAATGTTATTCTTCTATTTTGGGGGGAAATTTTTACAGTATGTAGAGGACAGATCTGGTGAGATGTCTTGTTATTTTTTTGTGTAATGAACCTTTATGAGATGTCCCATTCACCTCTGTTGGATGAGGAGAGGATCGACCCGAGGCAGATGAGAGGGTGAGAGAACGGCCGGAAGCAGAACAGCATCAAAGCGACTCGTTCACACGCAGCAGCAGAGGCGCTGATGCAGCCTGATTTTTATCTGTCGCTAGGCAACAGCATTAAGGGACCTGATGTTTCCATCTTGTTGGCTGCAGCTTGTTTTTGTGTGTGTGTATTCTTTCAGAAAGTGTGTGTGTGTGTGTTCGTAACAGGGCGAGGTTGGAACGTTTCTCTCAGATTTAGCACAGCCCGTGGAGGTATTTTAAGAGGATATTTGCTGGTTTTTGGCTCTGCTTGTTCACTGTTTTTCCTAAAAACTTCTTCACACAAGCGTCACACGATCTAGGCTCACATTTCTGTTCCGTTTCTGAATCATGACCTTGAAAGCAGTTTATTTCAGCAGTTCTTAAAGAGCATATATTAAGTTCTTTTTTTTTTATTATTCTGATAAAACTCTGTCCAAAAATACTATTTGAAATGTTTATTGAGGGTATTTTGTTTTACAATACATTTTTTAAAACCATTTTTCTAGTCCAAAGTGCCCCTTTTTGCAAAGCTTCTAAAAACGCTTTTTTTTTCATATGTGGACCTGTGACGTCAGCTAAGGGAGCTCCTAGCTAGGTGGCGCTGCTTACAGTGTTGTCAGATGTAGATAAATAAAGTATTTGTAGGATAATTTAACACTCTGTACGATCAATAATCCCATAAATATGATCATTTGAGCCCTTTGTTGTGTGGAGTTTGTGTAACAGATGCTTGTTTTAATCATTGTGTTAGATTTTTTAAAGCTAAACTACTTTAACATCTCAGACTGGCACCGCTCTAGTCTGCCAGCTGCCTGCTCGCTGTCGGCGATGAGTTGTTAGTTTTAGGTTAGAGCGCTCTTTAATCGAGTCGGTGTGTATTCATTTTAATAAAAAATGCTAAATTATTATGTTTATGAATGCCAATCGCCAGTCTGTCAGGACACTGAGTCAACAACGGGACGGCTTCCTTACCGGTACGGTGACTTCTGTTTGGAGACGAAAAACCCCGGCGGTCCTGGTCTAGTCCAGGACTGGATGTGATGGAGTCCCACATGCCGACGAAAAACATTCAGTGTGACTCTAAACAGGCGCCGTTACTTCGATCCATTCACCGGAACCGTTGTTAGCACTCAGCAGCTAACAGGAGCTAACGGGGAGACTTGAGTCTCGTTTCCATGCCAGGTTTGGTACGGTTCGTGGTGGGTCGTAATCCGGTACCGGTCCGCGATTTCATGAGAGCATTTCCTTCAGGTGTCTGACCCTCACCTGGCTGGCGGGGTACAGTAAAGCCATGCCGCGATGCTCTCCAGAGGGGCTTCCCGTTCCCAGCGGGGCTACCAAGAGGGGCTTCCCGTTCCCAGCGGGGCTACCAAGAGGGTCTTCACGGCAGGGTTTCCAGCCTGACCCGACACTGTTTCGGTCAGCCTCGAACCGTTTAGCTGTATCCTGTGAAACTTTTTATAAACCCTTTCATTTCTTAACAATCCACCTGAACGCAGCTCAATGTTTGGAGCTCTGATGATCAAAACCTGGTGCTAAACGCTGGTATTTTACCCAGACCCGAGTGAGGAGGTGGGTCACGGTCTACAGCTGGACCGACAGGGTACAGCCTTACAGGACTGATTGTTTTTATCTTTTTTTTTTTTTTTTAATCTTAATAACTGCTCACTATAGTAATAAAGTAATAAAATAACGGCACTCTGGGGGTTTGTTTTGCTCGTCACAAGTAGTGATAAGTGGATCAGTTTTCTATATAGAGAACGAACGGTCTCCCTGAACTGTCGTCACTTCCGGTTTGGTGAAAAAATTGACAATTCTCACAAAAACGAATCCAAGAGCCTAAATAAGCTGAATTTGTGTAAATTTTTATTCAGAAAAAGTTTCTATTATATTTCTCTAAACATTTGTTTAAGGGAGTGTCTAACTTAAAATATGCTCTTTAAATGAAGGTCGAGTTTCCTATGCGTGCTGATGCATAATCGTCTTGCATTCAAACTTTAAGATTTTTGTGTTTCTTATCAGCAGATTTCCACTTGGTTCCTGCTTTTGCCTCTTTTCATTTCTTAGCATCAGTAAGACCCCACCCCTTTTAAGGCTTAATTTTTAGAAGATTTAAAATATTTGATTCCAGCAGAGGACAATTTTAGCGAAATGATATTGTCTGATGAAAAAAGTCCACTTTTTTGTGCCAGAAGCTCACAGTCTTTGGCCTACTTTCATAAAACCATTAATTAAATTTTGAAAAATCACTTCAGAGCTGTGGTGAGAAGAGATTGTTTTAAGCAGACGTGAAGATGGTGTTGTCAGAAACTCTTCTCAGCCCTTCCTGAAGGTGTGGATCTTGGTGTTGATGATTCTTGAGTTTGTCTTTGTCAGGTGTTTTTACATCGTTACAGGATGAAACTGACTGCAGACTATCACACCTGTCATTTTATCTCCTCACTTCATGTTTTAATTTTAATTGACTAGAACCTGAAACTATGTGCGTACTTTACAGTCTAATGAGCAATTTTTGTTTTTTTACAGATAATTTGATTCTGTGTATCAGGCGCATTTTGTTATGTATAATTAATAATAATACTTTTCACTTGGCAGATGAGTTTTGACACATCTATGTTCTTTTTAACTAAAAATCTAGAGTGACATTCTGAGTTTTTACTAAAAATTGAGTCTGATATGAAGGAGCAGCTGCAGATTTGTTTGTGTATTTAATGTTACAAACACTAATAAGATGGAAAACTATCTTGGCAGGTGTGCGTTGGCTTTAATGACTTGATAAATTAGTTGGCGAGGATCTAATGAATCATTCCTCCCTAAACAAAAGGCGGCTGACAAAGTTTTATTGTGAATCCAGCAGGATTCGTAAGTCGAGGCAAAACAGGAAGCTGTAATTATAAGCTGAAGAAACTGAACAAGGCACCAAAGGCAAATAAAGAAACCAGACTTTAAGGCGTTTGAGTGTTTAATCTGTACTTGTTGCTTAGTGAGGTTATTATACAGACAGCCTCAGCTGCTGCTGCTGCTGCAGACATTTGAATGGCACCGACACCTCAGATCTGGGTTTTATCATGACGGAGCAGAATGCTGCTGTCAGCAGGCCACTCAGTGTGTTACCGGATCTCCTGTCAGGGCTCTGTGTTGGCAGCTAGTGCTTTACTCAAACAGGTAAAGACGGTTAGGAATGAATGTACCTGCATCCACTAAAAGGATTTTCATAGCAGGGTCTTCTGTCCTGGATTTACAGGATGCTGATCGCCAACAGAAAACCTGGCTTTTTTCAGCGAGAGTTTTTTATGATTCGATACTGGATCCAGAGGCTGGTCTAGGATGAAAAGGAGATTAATTTGAATAGAAATGCACCTTCTATTTAATGCAAGACAGCAATCATTTCAAAATTGTATTTTCTAGTTGTTTTTAATTTAAAAAAAAAAAACAATTAAGTAGTTGACTAATTATTCATCCAGTATTTGGCACATATAAAATCAGCTGTCACCCATCTGTTCATACTTTTTTTAACAAATGTGCCATATTTTTGGCAAATGGGAAAAATAACTAATCAACAAAATCATCATTGTATATCGGTCATTAAATGTCTTAAGTTTTAAAGATTGACATAGGTTTAGGCCATAGATGGTACAGTTTGACCTCTAGCAGGACCTAAATAACTTCATGTACAGTGATTCGCTGAAACCCAAAAGCCAGTGTAACATTCATACATTATTAATAGAAAGTCTGCTTTTAATGGTAAATGACATACTTGTAAATAAAACCAGTGGTAAGCTTGTGGAATATTACAGCAAGTGTATCGTTTTTGCACCAGTGTTGGACTAAAACCTTCTCCTTTTGTATCTTAGGGGCAGAGGACGTGGTGATGGCGTTCTCACGGTCAGAGACGGAGGATCGGCGACAGTGACCCTGGCCCCACCCCTACACACACACACACACACACACACTCTTCACCCCGCCCTGCACGTGATCCACAACAACACACAACTGCACAAACAACACACTGACGAGCTCAGGGGACGAGGGGCGTCAGCAAGGGGCGGAGGATGGGGGAGTGCAACCTCACCCTCCTCTCAGCCTTTTCCACGTCATCCTGTCCTCACACACGTCGACACACCTTTACTTGAGATGCACTCGAGTGGCTCACTGCAGGCTGAAACCTTGGTAACAAGGCGTTCTGTGAAAACACTCGTAAACTGTGTGGATTGTGTTTTTTGTTTGTTGGTTTGTTTTGCAGCGGTAGAGTGTTTGGTCTGCGTGGAGATGTTAAGACTGTGTTAAATCTGCTGCGGTGACTGAAGCTGACCAGTCGACAGATACCTGATTGTGTCAGGAAAGAGAGATTTTAATTATTTCTGCTTTTACCATAACTGGGATGGAACTGTTTTTGGTTTAGTTGTGTTTAAAGTGCTACAGTCTTGTCTGCATTCACTTCAGTTCAGACCAATAGGTTCAGCTACTTTGAGACTCCCAATTTAAATGTCAAGATCAGTGAGAAATGAAAGTATAGAGTTTAACTCAATATAATATTGATTTATTACTGTGTTTAGCTCACATTCAAAAGGAATGTTCAGATATTCTAAGGTGTGTTTTTGGGTAAAATATCTTTAAAAAGACCAAGAAAAATAGTGTTTGTCCTATGAGCTGAGATTCAGGAGTATTTTAAGATGGCAACAATCTATTCAGATCATATTGATGATCTAAAAAAGTACAGTCCCCCAAAAATTTGAAACGGTTCATGCAAATATTATCTTATAAACCTTTATTTACACTTCAGTTTCACATATCATATTTCAGCAGAAATACTCATAAATTCCTGCATGTTCAACAGAAGTGCTACATTTTGTTGCTGGTAATATTTACACTGGTCAACAATATGAGATTCTGTCTAAATAACTCTGTTATGTAAAATAGAAGGTGGTGTAAAGGTTTATAAAGTAACATCTCACAAATTGCTGACATTTTGGAGATTGAAGCTCTTATAAGAAGGTAGCAATCCACGTCATCTTGACTAGCCCTTAGCTCATCAGTGCCGAAGCTATTTCTCTAAATAAAGGCTGTTCAGACACATGTACAAGTCAGATAATTATTTATAGCTTTTACACAGAAACACACTTTAAAAAGCAGAAAACTCCTTTAAAGATACAAGTGACTTTATCAGAGATACATCAGCCTCTGACCTTCATCTATCGCTCTTCTGCTTCATCAATACACAACTGCAGTGTTGCAGGTATCATCGGTATCGATCACATGCTGCTAACTGCTGCTCATTTTCTTCAATCAGCCAGAAAATAGAACAAAAACAAAACGATTACACTCGATTGAATCAGCTGTGTTTTGTGATCTGAAAGATTTGAATCGTGCTTCTAGTATTGTATCGACAAGATGATTGATGCTGAAAACAGACATCAAGCCTGGAATGAATCATTCATGTTTAGGTCACAGTGTGGAGTAACAAGTCTGGAAAAATCAATATTTATAAACGGAAACCAAGTGAAGGTCAGGTGTTTTGTTTGTTTTTGTGTGCGTGTGTGTGGCATCGAGAGTGTATCAGTGAGGAAATGCACAAGAATTAAAAACACTACCAGACAAAATTCAAACATTAAACACATATATACACATAAAACCCAGACAAATATTTTTCTTTCCTTTTTTTGTTGTTGTGACATGTAAAACCTTATTAATATTTTTAATTGTACATATAGTTGGATTGAAAAAGCAAATTACATGTGCCAATTGTGTTTTTTAATGTAAGATAAAATGACCATAAGAGTTGAGACGAGCTGTAGATGTAATTTATTGCTCACTTAATCGTTCACCAGACACGTCAGCAGGTTGAGTTTTTAATGGAATCAGGCTCTTTGTTCACACTAATCTCACTCTCACTCTAATTTCCAACTACCTGAAAACCAAACACCAGAGCTGTGTGCTATTTTTAACTGTACTGTATCTCTTGCACTATTATCAGCGGGATATTTGCAAAAAATACATTTAAATATTTAGCACAGAGATTCCCTGTTTGGTTAAAAAAAACAACTTTGTAAACCCCGTTTTTTTGGTCTTTATCATTTAGAGAAGAAACAAACAGAACAAGACTTTGAATAAATGAATATTTGTTAACTGAAATGTTTTTCTAGTGACATGCTGAATATTTAATTTGTCTTAAGTACAGTTTATAAATTTGTGAAATGAGCGTGAGGTTTTAAAGCCGAGCATGTCAGCCGAGGATCTTTGAAGCCTTGCCATGATGACCATTGTTTGTACATTCTTGATATTTGTGGAAGCGAGTTTGAAATGATTATTTTTTCTGGTATGAATAAGTGTTAAGGCAATAAGTTCTATTTGAATGTCCTCAACAATCACCACAATGTAAACAGCCAACCGGTCTGTCGCTCTACGTTATGTTTACTTTGGTATAAAACAGTTCTTTTTGTCTATGCATTGTTTTTTTTTAAGTGTCTTACTGTACAGGGTTGTTCTACAGCCTTTGATCAACATGTAAAATAATGTGTGTGTGAGTGTGTGTGTATCATCTTTGAACTTTAAAAACTCCCTGTTATGATTTTCACCATGCTGGTGCATTGAGGCTTTTATTGTGTATCTTCTTACTGTGACTTCATGTTGCCTACATGTATTTTTTTTTTTTATATTATTGTTCATTTTGTTGTCTTGGCTTTGTATTTTATTTTTGATTAGTTGGTTTTGTTTTGTATGGCTGCTGACCATACTGATCTAATGCTTCCAAATCCAACTGAACCATTAAAGAACTTTTAAAAAGTCAAAATTGACCTTATTTATTTATTTTTTATGTTGAATTATAGCTTCTTCTTTTTTTAGATTGTAATGATTTTTTTCTTCCTTTTTAAAAAGGATAAAATCATAACTTTGTTTCTGTTCTGGATGATAAAAAGTGCAGATTTCTTATGCTAGTATTGTTTTTCTAAAACTGGCTAATATTGTGAAATCATTGACTTCTAAAACAAACGTTTTTTGTTAATTGCCTTGTCATCTTCCACTTTTCTTAGTCATGAGGGCAGAGCAGCCTAGCAAGGAAGCCTAAACCCATCCAAGGGTCATCCTTGAGAGGTGGACTTTTTTTTGGCCACATACGTATGTACCTCAGTAGAAACATAGAGGAATTTGTTCACTGCATTTGACTCGTCCCTGAGAAGCAGATGACAGACATTTTTGATGGTGCCCGGGAGGCAGTTGTAGGTTCAGTATCTTGATGCTTCGACACATGGCGAGGCTGGGGTTTGAACCCTGGTCTCACACATGGTAGATGGCCTCTCTTCCCCTGAACCACAGCTGCCCCATGGTCAAGCCTAAACTACCAAGACCCTCCCGAATGTCCAAGCTCTCTAAAAGACTGAGCTGAAACTTGATTTTGGCTGCTTGGATTTAAGACCTGATTTGATAAATCAAGAACTCTGCCTTCCAGTTAAGCTTCCTCTTCACCACAGACCAAGTAATCATTCAGATGCTGCTTTGATCCACCTGTCACTCTCCCATTATGTCCTCTCATGAACAAGACTCCAAGAAACTCTTCTACTTGAGTCAGGACCTCATCCCTGACCAGGAGTTGGCAATCCACCTATTACTGGTTGAGGACCATGGTCTCAGTTTGGAGGTGCTGATCGTCATCCTCGCTTTACGGTTGGCTGTACACCTCCCATACAGGAGTTATAGGTCATAGCTTGATGAAGCTCCTCCAGCCTTAGAAAATCTGACTGTAAATGTTATGAAGAGAACTGGTAACGAAGAGCAGCCCTGACTGGGTCCAACTCACCGGGAGCAGACCTGACTAACTACCGGACCAGATTATTTCTCCAATTAAATTATTTAAAGCTATTTAAATCTAGTTGGACTTTAATCTATTGTAGAGCTCTGGTTTGTGGCATCATATCACACATGTTATTGATCACATTCCCATTCTGCTGTTAATTGAGTCAGATGTCTAACCTGGGTTCAATTAGGCCACCAAGTTAGAAAAGCAACTCTATGTTTCATTGTGCTAACGATGAACATCTGTTACTGTTCTCCTGCATTCATACACAGATGAAGTAAAAAAAAACACTCCTTCAATTAGGAGGCAACAAGCTCAGGGAATAACACGCCAGCTGTTGGCCAAGATTTCTCTCTATGCATCATTTTTAGTTTGTAGCTATTATTTTTATCCATTAAAGTGATGCTCATTGTTTTGATTATGAATATTTCCCTCGCCTTGCTGTCTTCACACACTTATGTCTGCAGACCATAACTCAAGTCTTTCAGTCTGCTATGACCATAAACTCAGGTCAAGGTGCAGAACCAGGCAACGAATCACACCTCTGCCACCGTTTATGTTTCATTTTTGTTTATTTAGCTTTTATCCACTGTCACTTACATTTACCCTATCAGACATGTTGTGGTCTGTAGGAGAAAACCCACCAATGCATGGGGAGAATACTCGGTGGTGGTGGTACTGCAGATGGCTCTCCTCTTACGTTCTCCCTCGATCACTAAACTGCCCAAGGCTCTGACCAAGAAACAGGCTGCGCAACCAACCTCCACTAAGAAGCACCCAACACTCAATACAGTGTAAATATTACCAGCAGTTCCTCCCAAAGATTTCTTCCAAGCGGTCTTCCCATGGGACTGTCGGCTCCAGCAGCACAGCTTGCTGGGTAACTTCAGACAGAAGGACAATGTCTGATTTAAGGGAAGTGACAACAATATAGCTGGGGAACTTCAGCGTGTGCTAGAGATCCACCAACAGCTTCCAGTCTCTATGGAAGTCAGGATGCCTATAGGCACGGTATACCGTGCAAGGAGACTAGTGAGAGCATCCACCAGGACACCTATGACTACTCAGGAGCAATTACAAGATTCAGCAGCTGAGATGGGAGAGACTGTGTATCAAACAGCTGTTGTCCAGGTTCTTCACTGGTCAAAGCTTTATGGGAGAGAGGCAATGAGAAAGTCACTGTTGAAGAAAACTCATTAGGTCTCAGCTACAGTTTGTCAAAAGGCATGTTAGAGACTCCATGGTCAACTGGAAGAAAGTTCTTTAGTCTAATGAGACCAAAATGGAGCTTCGTGGCCATCAGACAAGATGTTTGACATCAAACACTGCAGACCACCACAAACACACCATCCTCACTGTGAAGCATGGTGGTGGCAGCATCATGGTGTAGGGCTTCTCAGCAGGAGACTCTGTCATGGTAGAAGGTAAAATAATCAATGCAGCAAAATATAGAGAAATCCTGGAGGACAGTTTGATTCCGTTCGTGAGAGAACTGCAGCTTAAGAGGAGATTTGTTTTCCAGCAAGACGATGACCTGCAGCATCCAGATAAAGCTGCACAGAGATGGTTTTAAGACGAGATGGATGTTCTGGTGTGGCCCGAGTCAAAGCCCAGACCTCAACCTGATAGAGAATTAGTGGCTGGACATGAAAAAGGCAGTTGAGATGGAATTAATGACAAAACAAAGATCTGAATCTATCTTCTCATGATACCCAAACATTATTTTGAGTTTTAATTTCACCTTTTAGGATTAGTAAGGCTTCTCTGAACAATTATTAACTCTAAAATTAAAAAACACTTAAAACTATTTTCTTAAATAAGTTGAAAGAATAATTCAATTTAAATTTTAAAAGATTTCCTGACAGGTCTAAGATAAAAGAAGCAGATGCCAATTTGTTAAAGATGAGGGATTTTTTTTTAAAAAGTGCTTTTATTGAATTTATTTAGTTTTTTCTTCACTATTAAACTGTCAGATCAACAGAGAAGCAGCAGCATCTTGTTTTCATTAAAATAATTGCCTGCTGCTGTCTGAAACACCAACAGAGTGCACCGTGTGAGAGCAGCTCGCCTCTCCTTCCAGCAGCATAAGCTCTCCGTCTCAGCGTACACGTGAGCCTTCACGCTGTGTGTTTATCTGATGTCAGACAGATCAGATGCAGAGCTCAGCGCCCAGCAGCTGGTCAGTGCAGAGCCAGCTCATATCTGCCACCAGCAGCACTGTAACGTCACGTTATGCAATCCTGAATCTGTTTCCTGGCTGTTCACTGCACCCATCTAGATCACACAGACTCTAACTGCAGTATGCATGATCATTTTCAATTTGTGAATTCAAGTTATTATGAAAATACAAGTTTAGACCTGGATTCTAACAGAATTGTTTAAAAATCTTGACAACAAATTTAAAATTTGTCCAATAACTTGAACTCTTGATTATATTTTCCCTCTCTCTTCTGTATTGTGACTTTGAGTTACTATTCTGGCTCCAACTATTCCTATTTTTACTCTTGCATAATCTAGCACAAATGTGATACATTGCTTTTTTTTACATACACATTCTGTTTTCCTTTCATGCTTTTTCCTTTCTTTTTTCTGAAAGTGTATAGAAGTAATCAGAATAAAATTCATTCATTCAAATTAAAGTCAGCAGATTTGCAATAAACATCTTTTAGAAAGAAAAAATAAAACACTCGTAACAACAGGAAATGATTGGAATCGGCTCCACCTTTCGTGTTCAAGGCAGGAGACGAGGTGAGACGCGTGAGCGCTGCAGCTTCAGCAGCGAGGGAGGCGTCCCTCCTTGTGACTCAACATATTAGAGCCATAAGCCAGGAGAAATCCAGGGAGGAGGAGGGAGAGGCATGAAGGCTGAGGGGGAGAATGTGGAATATTACAGCTCTGCAGAATCACTCACGGTCCCACACAAAGATGTGCACACTCTAAAATCTCATGAGTAATAGATGAGATTGGCTCATGTTTCCTTCAGTTTGCAGCATCTGAAATTTTCTTCACAAAGGAAACCTCTTTTAATGCATCAGATGCTCTGAAACAGCCTTGATAGGTCTTTTAGCTCATTTAATGTTCAATAAAAGAGAAATTCTTATCAGACATGCTGTGGGTTCTAAAAACTGTCAAATATTCAGAAATTAATCAAAATTAACATTTGCATTAGAAAGAGTCAGTCACATGTATGTTTTTAATGAATGAATTATATTCCAATCAAGCTCTACAGAAAGTATGTTTCACTAATATTCTGATTTAAGAAATCAGCTTTATTCTCCAGGCAAACGAGACATGCTTTTTCTTGTTTTAAATGATATGGACTTTTAAATATATATCAATGAATTGAAAAAAGGTTTTAAACAGAGATAATCTTATGCTATAAAATGATGGAGTTTAGCTGCTTTGGTCAAATCTTAACAGAAAAAAATGTAAGATGTTACACAATCAGTAGTGTTATGAATGACTTAGCTTCTATATGACGCCAAGTTTTAGTTTAATTTCTGCAAACTGGACGGAGTTAAAGCCAGTTTTTGTGTTTTCTGAGGTCAGTTGGCTGTAGTGGTCATATTGAATTGGTTTGACTGCAATAATAAATCACTTATAGATATACACCCAAAGATGAATTTCTGAGTTTCATTAAAGTTCATCCAGTGGTTCATGAGATATCTTGGAAACACCTGCAGACAGAGGCAAACACCTTGTTACCACTCCGTCATCTTCCTGAGGCTGGCAATAAAAAGCTTCAGAATTATTAAAACATTTTGACAAAACTAGCTGTAATTTTAAAAACTGTAAAACGAACCTGAGCAAAAACACAGAGGAAAAAACTCTTGCTGAATTTTTACAGTCATCAGTTAACACACCTGTGATATACGAGTTAATAAAAATGTGTTCGTGTGTTTTATTTTGCTAACACAGAGATTTGAGTGTAACCTCTTGAGGACTATTGTTACAAATCTGCCTCCAACCAATATGTGCTCATGACTGTTGGATAAAACTGTCTCTGTATCTGGATGTCTGTGACCTGGCAGCTCTGTAACGTCTGCCAGAGGGCAGCTATTTAAAGAGGTGATGGCCAGGATGGGAGGAGTCCTTAATGATGTGTACCGCTCTGCTGAGGTACCGTGAAGTGGCGAGGTCTGCTAGAGGGATCAGAGGGCAGCCGACAATCTTTTCTGCAGACTTTTTCACTCTTTGCAGAGCGTTTTAGTCTGCAGCTATGCTATGCAGCCTGCATACCACACAGAGATGCAATATGTGAAGCTTTGATGGTTGCTCTGTAAAACGCCTCCAGCAGCTTCCCTTCTCCGCAGTATTCGTCTTGAGCATCGGGAGGAAGTAAAGGTTTTGTGGTGTTTGGTGTCCATGAGAGGTACTCAGATTTATAGACTCCAAGGAATTGAATCTGATTCTGAAATGTAATAATGGAGTTGTATGAGAGAGCAGTTGTTGGTGTACAGAGAGTAGAAGAGGGGGCTCAGCATACAGCCCTGGGGTGTCCCAGTGCTGAATGGAAGAGGAGCAATGAGGGCCAGGTTCTACTTTCTGTGGGTGATGTGTGAGAAACTTTTTATTCCAGAAGCAAATGAAGGGGATGAAGAAATGAAGGATGTCCAGGATGACTGCTAAGCTGAAGTCAACCAAGAGCATCCTCCTCACATACAGCAGCTCTCCTGTTCTTCTATGACTCAGGGCAGTGTGCACCATGGTGACCAGTGTTCTCAGTAGATCATTTGGCCCTGTAGGCAAACTGATGCTGATTGAAGTGGAATGGAAGACTGGTTTCTCAAAACACTTGATTATTATATTAATTATAACTGTCATTACAGTGACAGGTGTGACTGGTCTGTAGTCATTGAGGTCTTCTGTGACTGTCCATTTTGGGTCCATTTTAGACAAAGTGGTACAACAGCTTGTGTCAAGGAGCTGTTAAAGATTTCAGTGAAGACCCTAGTGAGCTGGTCAGCACATGCTTGGAGTACTTTGTTATTTATGCCATCTGGTCCTGCAGCTTTTTTAGTGCTAACATCCCTCAGCATGCATATCTCACATCCTTTTCATGTAGCACAAGCGAGTGCACGATGTTGTCTAGTCTAGTGGAGGCACACACCCTGTGGTGAAAGACCTGTTTATCTAACCAACCATTCAACCATTTTTTTTCTGCCAGTGGGCTATCAGTGGCTGCAGAGCCATCAGGTCTGCCCTTGTAGTTTTTTAACTGCAGTCCTTGCAACAACCTCCATGTGTCATCATGTGCTAGGTCCTTAATCGTGGTCCTATAGGTCTTTCTTAAATGCCTGTCTTTAGTAAAGCTCTGGCAGTACTGTACTGTTGCCTAAGCTGAAGGCAGGCTGTTTATGCATCAGTCACCATGGCTGTAAATACACAAACCTCCTCCTTTGCTCTACCAGACTCCACGCTCGTCTAGCTGGTGCAGCCTGCTAGCTGTATAGCAGCATGAGGAGCATGAAGCCAGCTTTCCGTGATGGTCATGATGGAGCAAGTCCGAATGAAACAGTTGGAAGCAGTTCCAGTTCATACATTTTGTTAGTTATGGATCTGGCATCGGTGAGAAAAATGCTCTGCAGTGAAGGTTTAGTTGCCTGCTTCTTTAGCCTAGCCTGTAGTCTGCTTCTGCTTCTACTGTCTCCTCCGTCTGCATCGCCTGCCGGGCTAGCGTACAGTCTTCTCACCAGAAACACCCATATTATACTTAAATCACATGTTAACTAGTTCTGCTTGACAGAAAACTACAGCTGTTTTATATATTAGCCAATATTGATATTAGCCAATAAACAGCTCAGTTTTGATCTACTTCATTTTTTACTGATTATCTGATATTTTAGGCTTTAAACTTTTGATAAATGCATTTGAAAACTATCCAATAAAGCAAAGTGCAACTTTTGTTTTAAAATGTTCTTAAAAGCAATGAGCTATAGCTACACCCTTTGTCCTTCAGGCAGATGTTTGAGCAGCCTGTAAACCTAGGACTGGGGAGCAGCTTCTTCCTGAGGCTGTGAGGCTGAAGCTGATTTCTGTATTATTTAGGTGATTGTTGATAACTTTAGAGTATTTCTTTATTTGGCTGAACACATGTTGTTCTTCCATGTCTGTAACACGATGTTTACCTGTAATAGTCAATTATTTGTAACCCCAAGAAGCAGATTCTTATTTTCTCACCTGGATCAGCCGAGTTTCAGTCATCTCAGTTTATTCACACTAAACACGTGTTGTTGTCTTTTACATGAGAGACAGTATCCATTGCAAAATGATCTTCTGCTCTCGCTCTGTTGCCTACCTGAGCGCTACGACCTGCAAGCGTACTTACACCAGCCATCTGCTTGAGCTTTTTCAAGCTGCGATATCATTCTGACAGATTTTTCCCCCCACAATCCACTCTCAGGATTAACATAACTGTCCACCTCCAGGATTCCCACTCCTGAGCTTCCTCTGAGTGGGATGAATTTCATGTGTATGTCAGTGCCAAGGCGAGACGTACGGTGAGGACATCTCTGGTCTTATGGGACACCAGTGAAAGAGCAGAATTTAAAAATGCCTCTTGATAAAGAAAAAAAAATCCTTGCAGTTAGATGGCCAAGTTTTACTTTTTACCATAACTATAGAACTTTTGACATTATGTCCAACTTTTTCATGAAACTTAAATTTGGTTATTTATGCATCTTCATTAACAGTATGAAAAATATGAGCTGCTGCTCAAGTCTTAAAATATCAGCTTCAGTCCGTAACTGGGTGTCAGATTGTGAGAATGCCAACAAGCCTGAAATAACCAGCAGTGAACACTGTTGCTGCATGACCAGAATACATTTAGATGGTGTTTAGAAAAGAACCAAACACAAAAACAACGCAACACCTGCAGCCGTCTGCAGAGAAACCTCAAAACTAATCCACAGTTTTTGTCTCTGTTTTGTCATGAAAGGTGCACAGTCATCATTTTAATCGCAGGATGAATCTCAAAAAGCTGAATGTTAAAGTCACATTATTCCTCCCTGAAGAGGCTGAGGAGGGAGACGGAGCGATGCAGCAGTTCCAGCGTTGATTAATGAAACAGACCATGAGCTCTCAAGTTCAAAGCTGTATTTATTACTCCTTTCTGCGTCTCAGTGGACGGTGGAGTCTGCAAAGCATAAACTCTTTAAGAGTGACGGATCCTGCTCTGTATGAGTCATTTCCTCTGCTGACACACATTGACTCAGGTGCTACACATGATGAACCAATAGAAAACAAACAGATTTAATCATAAGGAGGATAAAGCATCACATATTTGACAGGGTGTTGAGCTTTTTGTAGGCTTTGACCCCAGATAAGTAACTGAAGCATGCTGCTGAACGCTGCTGCTGCTGCTGAATGAGTCAGCGTTCTCAGCAGGAAGCTGGCAGAGCAGACATCCATCACCCCACTACGATCATCTGTCGGAGCCTGCAGGCACCTGACGCCCGCTCTGTCATTGTAATTCTCCTTGTTGGCAGATAAGACACGGCTGCAGGCTGAGAAAATATCACTGAC
Organism: Callopanchax toddi; assembly: GCA_006937965.1. Lineage (NCBI taxonomy): Eukaryota > Metazoa > Chordata > Actinopteri > Cyprinodontiformes > Nothobranchiidae > Callopanchax > Callopanchax toddi. Next base: position 778,708 of record SSNR01000264.1, on the reverse strand, counting down.
CCTAATTTGATCAGGCGTTGAACAAGTCTGGGTAGAGTAATTATGAGAACTGGTCTAAATGTAAACGACCACATGTGTTTGAATACTTACTCCTATTTGTTCACCAGGTCAGATTTGCTTTTATTCAAAATGCCAAGGTTTGCGTATATATTTTTCCTAAAGAAATCCTACTGAAAGTGAGAAAAATGATCAAGCAAGGAAAATAAAAGTTGGAAATATCATCACCAAAAACATCGACACCTCAAACTCTTTCCCTCCTGTCTCTTCTTCCTCTTCCTCAAAGCTTCACAATATTTACTGAAAACAAATCACCTCTCACACAAAGCCTCAGTAACATGTTTAGACATAAAATATATATCAGTATTTAATGCACAAAAACTGATTTATACTAGTGTTTTGTCAAGCTTACTGTTCTAACTGCTTCAACTCCAAACTTAAAGCTATATATTTTTGGCATCTTGTTCACGTTTTGTGCTTGCCCCTTGTCACTGGACAGCACTGGGATCATCTGCAGGTCAGCACCTGGCAGTACATTCTGCAAAGAGCAGCATCTCAACCTGCCAGCTGAAGGACGATCTCTGCAGCTGCTCATTAAAATGCCCTGTGTGTCCCTTTTGCATTGAAATTTATAAATATATGAGCCAATAATTACTGATATTCCCACAGGTTCATCGACAGGAATGGAGGAGAAGCAACGCGGCCAAAGAGTTTCAGAGCATCAATAGTGGGATGCTAATGAGCTGGATCACCTGTTGGTCTTGAGTCATGATGATTTCAGCAGCTGAAGACTTTGTTTACAAGCTGATTATTTGCAGGATCAGTGGATTTGTAAACCTCAAGGTGTCTGTGTGTGTTTTCACAGTCTTCTCACAAAGAAAGGGTCCCACCGTGCACATGTGTGTGCATGCTTTCCTCCGAACATGGGTGTCGTTGCCACGGCAACAATAGTTGGAAATTGTCAGAGCGAATCATGAATTGACTGTCCATCCACTCTGTACCTCTCAATCAGGTTCAGACCTCCTCAGGGCTACTTGGAAAAAAAGAGGGACAGAGAGAGAGAGAGAGAGAGAGAGAGAGAGAGAGAGAGAGAGAGAGAGAGCATCCAGCCCTGCAGTTTAAAGAAACACAACTTTTTAAATATCACTGGCTCCAGTCTCTCAGCGTGACACCAGAATCCGCAGGCCCTGCACTTAAAATTAGAGGGCAGCTGTCCCCGGATCTTTTCCTGAGACAGATTCCTGAAATGTCCAGGACAGAATTATCCCGGGGCTGATGCTGAGAGGAGACGTAAATATCTGTTTTTAAACACTGTCACTGATATGGCAGGTATGAAGGTTTGTTTGTTTGTGTTGAGACATGAATCTGCCAAAGTGGAGGCGTCACACTCATCCTCCCGTCTTGGAGCGTCTATCCTGGGGACCATATTAGAACCGGGGTTGTACAAAGGTCAGAGGTTGGAAGTTAGGGAATGGAGGTTATAAATAAAATGTTATCTTATGTGTTTACCTGTCTGTCTGTCTTAACTTTAAATTGATGCTATTTATCTGATTTTATTTTATATTTTCTGAAAATTAATTAAGCTTTTCTGCAGCCTTTAATTTTTTATTTATTAATCATTCAAAGCACTGCACAAGGTGGCAGCCTGTTTTAGTAGCTCTGTCATTACCACAGATTTTGGGATTTTTTTTCTTCATCTTTTTGATTGAAGGTATTGGTTGAAGAGTGATTTTTTTTCTGTTCTGAATGCTGTGCTGATTTTAGGATATATTTGCTGTTAATTTAACAAATAAGCAGTTAAATGGCATCTCAAAAGCTCAAATACAACCCAAACTGACCCTAAACCCCAGACAAGTCCAAGAGGAAGTGGATGAGCAGGAGCTAAGCAGAAAGGAGGAAGAGGAAGTTTAAAGCATCTCTTCCATCAATCATAATGGGGAATGTGAGATTGCTCATAAAAATGATGGATGAGCTTGAAGCGCTGATGAGAACCCAGGCAGAATATCAGGAATGCAGTATCATGTGTTTCACTGAGACATGGCTGCAGGATCAGATCCCTGACTCTAACGTCTCTCTGCCCGACTTTTGTACGATACAGACAGAGATCTGAAGAGGAACAGGAAAAGCAAAGGAGGTGGATTAGCAGCTGCTTGTCAACAACAGATGGTGAAAAGTCCACAAGAGAGACTGCTACTGACCCACCTGAACGAGCAAACAAAGAACTTTTGTGGTCCTTGGTTTGCTTATTGCTGTTGGAGTTGAAGATGCCGTCACTTCCTTCAACAAACCCACAGTGAGGATCGTGTACTTTATATTTCTCCAGATACATTATGTAAGAAACTCCAGTAGACACAGGTAGACGCCTCCACAATCACCTGGATTAAAACCTGACAAACAGACCTCAGTTTGTGAGACTGAGGAGTTATATGTCTACAGGTTGTGAGCATCACAGGAGCATCACAGGGAGCTGTACTCTGTCCTTTCTTTTTTACTCTGTACACCTCACATTTTCAGTCCTGTCATCAGAATGGACAACTGAGCAAAAGACAGAAATTCAACAACACAGCATCTTCAGTGAGAGGTTTCTTCAAATCTGCTTCAACTCAGACCGCTACAAGATCCTTCCTAAACACGATAAAAGGTGGGCACTAGGAGAACTGATCAGCTAGCTTTAATGGGAGAGAGGGGAGAAATAATGTGTGCACCTGTACACATGCATGCAGAAGAATCAGTACATAGTGTAGGAAAGTGAACGTGTGTCTGAAGGTATGTGAATAAATGTGATGTAATCAACAAGAGCAGCAGTCAACTATAATCTGATTAAGTTTAGATTTAAAGATTGTAATAGATATAAATGTTGTAGTTTAAGGGTGTTTTGTAAAGTGTTTCTGTGTGTTTTTATTTTTTATAAAAGTTGAGAGAGAGCCTATTTACAGAAGTGTCCCAGAGAGCCGCGCTCTCTGGAGAACGTACCCCCCAAACCTCTTGAGTCGAGTGCCTCTTCCTCTCTTCCATCCCTGCAGGAGCTGCATCTCACCACGAGAGCTGTGCCACCATCTCCTGAAAGAAAACAGTATTTTTGTTCCAGATAATGTCATTCATTCACACTTACAACTGAGGGAAGGTGTTCCTCGAGATAACGCAGATGGAGAGATCTCTCATTCATTTAAGTCTGAGCTCCAGCTGTACAAATGCGCCAACACGGTGAGTGTGAAGTGTTTGATTAGACCATGTGAGGCTGTCACTGCTGGATTATTGATGCTCCTCTGCTGGGCTCGTTTCTGGCTGTCTCAGAGGAGGAAAAGGTGCGCTTACTCACCTTCAGCCAGGATGACAGTCAGGTATGAATTACCTTCCTCGATCTCCCCTGCTGACACCGCAGCTCACAACCAGCAGCTACGCATTTCAATATGAAGACAAGTCAGGGAAGCAGAGGAAAAGCATGTGTATAAATGTGTTTGTGCATGCGATTCTTTGAGGGGTTTGCACTGGAGGAAGAGGATGAGTCAGGAAGATAAATTAAAAAAAGATTAAAAGAAGAGAAAAGATAATGAAATAAAGGAGAAGAGAGGGAGAGATGATGCCCAGGGATTTGAAAATCAATAATTAAAAGGTCATGTGAAAGAGGGAGACGGTTCCTTAACTAAATAATACCTTAATCCAATATGAAGCAGAAACGTGCCTCTTCCTCACCTCCAGAGGTGACAGAGAGTGCCAACACCAATGCATTATGGGATATAATTACTGAAAAATGCCTCCTTCCTGTGGACACACACAGAAGAAGTTCTGAGGTTGCATCCTCCAGGTCAACTTTTAAATACATACTAACACACAAACTGCCCACAAGGAAGTCAGTTATACTGACTGATTTTCTCTTGGCAGATGATTAGAGGACGATTAGAAAAATATAGGAACTTCCACAGCGATGCACAGTATGTGATGTGATTTTCTGACAGAAAGGTTAGAACTTAGCACAAATTAAACTTGTTTTCACACTTTAAATCCAGAAATATGTGCAGAGAATCAAGTTCAAACACTCTCGAGAGCTGCCTGTTCACACACAGACTCCACAGCTTCAGAGTGAAAACAGTCTGAGAATAGACGGCAGAGGCATAGAGGAGGAGCAACCTGGGCATGCAAAAGGGTAAAGGTGGGTCATAAAAATGCAATGTTATTTTTTGGTCACAGATTTCCATTATGAGGCGTTTTGTGAGCTGATACACTAGAGATCACAGATATAAACACACACACAAAGCACATTCAGACATGTAGACACACAAACACACCCACAGGACATCAAATTATCTAGATAAATCAGTTAGAAGTCATTATTTTCAGTGTGTATATTTTGTTCTATTTTGGCTTTTTTTTTTTTTTTTTTTTTTTTTTTTTTTTTTTTTTTAGTTTAGTGTCACTTTTTTCATATACCTCCCATAAATTCATCAAACTAAATTACACAACAGAAGGAGTATCTGGACTCTTCCTGATGTGCTCTGACATAATAAGTCACTGAGATCCACCATTCGATCAGCCTGAAATGGTCAGAGCAGAGCAAAATCCATAAAAGAAGAAGAAACCTGCAGCATTTACTCCAGTGCAATGACTTGCTTTCTTATCATCTTTTAAAGTGGTCTATGAAGAGTTCTTCAGACTTTCTGAAAATGTTTTGGTGTTTCTTTAAACTGTGGCGACTCTCGGACACCTCCTTCAGGGAGCTTTGATACATCTTAATTTTATTTCCCAGTAGAACTCAAAATTGCTGGGAATTCCCCAGAGGAGGAAGTGATGGAGTCAGGGAGACTTACTGGTCCTCTCTGTAAACCCCAGAGGAGCAGTTTTGAGAAACCATGAATGAATTTGCTTCCATTTGACTGCACTTTCCCTGTTCTGTGTTGTAGTTGTTGTTTTAAGCTTTCCCTCCAGGCAGTGATGTGAGCACACACCCCTCTCCTCCTCCTCCAGTATAATCAGTAAGTGCATCACCAGCCCTCCACTTTGGACAAGAGTCAAACTTTTGTTTTTGTACAGAAAAGCCCAAGCTCAACAAAATCAGTAACGACTGACCATAATTAACCAAATGGATGCGCTGGGAGCAGTTTTCACACAATGCTGATCATCAGCTGACTCAGATGAGCTTAGCTACAGACTTTTTTATTCTCGTTTAATTGAATAAAATTCCTCTTTAAAAAATCAAACATAACATATTAGGAGGTTATGTGTCACATTCTATCAAACCTCAAAGTCTCATCCGGCTGCTTGAGCTGCAAACTGATGACTCTCTGTCTGATGAGGTTGTAAGCACTAATCTGAGTTATTAGCAGACTAATTAGACTGGGAGGAGGACAGGAACACAGAAACCTCAATCAGAAGATGACTTTTGGACATTTTTGAACATCAGCTGAGCAAAAATGAAGACTTTCTTGTTTCTGAAGCTTATATTTCTGGGTCATCGTGTCCCCAACACTGCACACACTCATTATGAGATGATGGAGTTCACTGCTGGCTTTGAGCCATTTTTAACCTCCTCCACTCTCATATAACCCACTCACCATATGAGCCTCCTTCAAGGGTAATGAGGGGGCAAACTGCTGACTTCCTCTGTCTGGACAGCAGGTTTTCAGGACACAGATTTTAATCACAGACTAAATTCAACTTGGAGCATTTTACACTGGGTGGGCTGTGTGTCTGGTGCCTGTTATTACCTTTATCTGTTATGTAGGCGTACACAGACCAAATCTCAATTCCCCTTAAGTAATAGACACTAAAACTAAGGAAAGATCTGTAGAAAGATTAGATGTGTATGGTAGGTTTATCAGTCCTACATGTCTGAAATGTTCAGGTGAAACTTGTTTGTTCATATATTGAATCTTAGAAATCTTTAGAGCAGTTTTGTTAGGTTTGAACAAGGTTGGAAATGTCAAATCAAATCAGTCAAACGATCATCTTAAGGGGTTTGATGAGGGTGAATCATTCAAATTTGTTTAAATTACATTTAGGGAATCTAAAAATAAACAGGAAGTCGCATCAATATGATTTCTAAGGCAAAATGTAGTTATGAAGATCAGACAAAGGAAACAATATGAGGCGTTCAAGCATCTTGGTGTTTTGTTTCCTGAGTGATGATAGGATGGAGTGATCGATGGACCAACATCGTGCCTTCATCTGTAATGAGAGCATCACTGTTCAGCTGATTTACTGGTCTGTCTACTTTCCAACCCTCATCTTGTCATAAGATTTAACAAGATGTGATTCCTCTGTAAGGAGGCCGGGCTCAGAATAAGCTTCATCAGGAGGGAGCTGCTGCTCCTCCTCATCGAATGGAGTCTGATGATCTGATGAGGATGCCTCCTGGTCACCTTCTATTGAAGGTTTTCTGAAGATGTCCCACTGGGAAGAGACCCCGGGGGAGATCCAGATTTCATTACTAAACAATAAAAAACTAAACATGCTGCAGGACAGGAAATCCAAAATGATGAACAGATATCTATACTGACTGGATTTAAAACCAGAACTTCACAAAAACAAAGCTAAAAGAAAAAAAACAAACAATACATATAACTCAGTTTTGACACCACAGACTCATGATTTCACTTGTGGTCTAATAACTGAGGGGAGAGGTGTGTGGTTTTAAAAAATGTGCCATTAGTAATGTTATGAAGTTATTAGGGGTTTTCACAGCGCTGGTCCTGTAGGCTCCTGTATATACATCATATATAAACAAAGTGAAGTTCCTTTTGAGGTGAAAATTTAGCTTATTATATTTATTATTATTAAAAAGCCTCAACGTACTCCCACTGACTTGATCTGGCTGCATTAAGGTTTTTAATTTAGTGAAATGGAGTATTGAAGTGGCAGCAGTACACGAGCTCGCCAAATTCTCTAAAACGCTGAGTAAAGACTCTTCCTTTAATGTATCCATAAAGAAAAAAACACTGCCTGGGTCATGCTCCGTCACAGGAAATGGGATGATTTCTTCTCACAGTTCTTGCCTTTTTAATGTTTCAAAATTACAGTTTTTAAATACAGACACAAGATGATGAGGTTTTCTGTGAGTTTGAGGTGTTTTTATGACTTTATATGAATAAATGAATGAATTAAGTTTTATTTTAATTACTTCCAAATGGCAAATTCCATACAAAAGAAGATAAAACAATGAAAACAAAACAAAAAAGTTGCTCCCCAGCAACACTTTTCATCCAGCCAGGGTCTTCTAAGGAATCTTCCAAGTGGGATACACTAAGATCAAGCAAGCACTCAGACGCAAACTCCTCGCCTTATCTCTAAAGTGGAGCCAAGCATCCTACAGAGGAGGCTCATTCAGCTGATCATCTAGTTCTATTGGTCACAATCCAAACTTCATGACAAGGTGAGAAACGGTTGGGATAGATAGATTAGTAAATCTTTGTATTTTGACTCAATTCCATTGTTAACTCACTGACACACCTCCCAACTTTAATCACATCATGATTCTGATACCTGAGGACGCCTTAAAGGATTTTTTAAAACAATCTTTACCTGTTACAGTTGCATTAAATGTAACTTATTTCCTCTGCAAATGATTACTTTTATGTTGATTTTGTACTTTAATACTTAAATTAAATGAACTCAGTTGATCTTTGTGTTTTTACTGTTATAAGAATAAAAAAGTCTATAATTTGTTCATGGGACAGTTTGCATCTTTTTACCTTTTTTTGCTAACTTCAACATTCTTGTAGGTTTGTTTATATGAAGTCTCAAGAAGTGCTTTAATAATTTCATGCAGTAAATGTTGTTATGGCCTCAGAAGCAGAGTGATTCATTTGTGTATCTGGTTAGAAAACCTCTGTCTGCTCCATATAGACATACGATTGTTGCTATCACTTCATTTACATTTGAACGGTCCAACTTCACAATGTCCAACATGTCCAAATTCATCAGCTGCCATCCCCAAGGCATTTAATTTTCAGAGCTCAAAATGAGAGTCTCCAGGGAGCCGAGAGACCTTGCCCATCACAGATGACTGAGTGGACGTGTTGTGACAGCCACGACGGAGCCCCCCCGCCCCCAAACTCTCCCAGGCAATAAAGCCAAGGAGGTGAGAGTTTGTCACCAGTTTGACCCCCACTATGAACCCTCCCAATCATGTGTCAGAGGTGACCTTCTGTGGGGTTCAGGGGCCAAGCTCTTAAAAATGGAAACATCAAACTCGTGGCACACACACACACACACACACTTCTCGGAGCAACCTGATGCCCATCTGGAATCCACCACACACACACACACACACACACACACACACACACACACACACACACACACACACACACACACACACACGGGTAGCAAATGGAGTTACTTTAGAGTTCTATTCAGTTGATTTAATTAAATCAAAGGGTTTAACATGTGATACTGTTGATACAACTAAAACACAGCCCTGATGAATATGGATGTGTGTCAGTGTGATGATTGACAGCTTTAATCTGCAGGCTCCGTCAGCCCCGTGGAGAGGACTGAAGTAAAGAGAGGTTATCACGCCTCCATCTGCCTGATTCACTCCTAACATGCGTTTTAGCTGCTTTCACTCAGCAACAATTCACACTGAGAAATACTAAGGAGCACAGAGGAGCACTGGGTGTTGAAAAAGTGCTTAGAAGCTTTCAAATAAGTCATTTTTCTTGAAATCTGTATTGCATGAAGGAGAAGAGAAATAAAACAGAAAAAGATAAGGAATCAGGGGTTTATTTAAAAGCAATGGGTGCACTAGTTTACAGAGCGTGCAGACAGAGAATAAACATAACTGGCGGTTTCAGCTGACGGGTAAATTAGAGTTTCTTAAGTTGAGGAGAATTCATCATTGATGGTATTAAACACAATCCTGCTGGAAAATAGTGTGAATGAAATGGCATGTGCAGTTAAAAGGTGCATAACTGCACACCCAGACCCAGAGGCTTGAAAATTCTTCATCTGAGAGATTTGGATAAACTTCCAAAGCGAGATTTAATTTCCCCCGGTAGTGGATTTAAAAAGACGTCCACACTCCAACAGATAAAAGATGGAAGTCCAGCTCTATGTGCAATTGAAAACTGAACAAAAATATTCTGTAAAAATTTAGGATTTTAATTCATGAGGTAAAATGTATTGATGTTTTTCTGAGTGATATACATATAAATTGATTGGGATAAAGATTTCAGGTGTTTTGGCATGCAGGGCTATAATCCTCTGAAATAACTTTTCTGAGCTCTTCCCCTGGGCCATTAAATACTCAAACATGTTTTCAAAAGTAAGCTTCGCCTTTGTAAAAGACACTTCAAATATTTTGGTCTGTACACATTATTAAAATAAAATCATGTAGGAAGTCATTATGTAAAGCTTCAGGGACTCCAAACATTAGACCTTCTGAGACTTGCAGCAAAATCTGAGCTTTTTAAAAGAAATCTAGGACAGTTTATGGTGTTTTTGCATCTTTTGGGAGGTAAAAGCAGTAGTTATATGGCTGTCTAGACACGAGACAGGAAGGGGAATATTTAATCTGATGTGTGCAATGGTCACTTTACTTTGAATCCCACGATAACAATCTTTATCATGCTCTGTTTGCTGCCAACCTCCTGCCTTGAGTGCAGCCCACATTAATGTCTCTGATAAAGTGATTACTGATGTTTAACTCCCACTGTATCCTTCACATACTGAGACAGACAGAAAGAAGAGGAAGAAACTGAGGCCTTAAACTTGTAAACTTTGACAGTCATAATAATGTGAAGCATCTATTAAATTAAATCAATGGCTGCAGGCTGGAGATGTTTTTTTATTGGTAGATTAAAAGAGGGAAGTGCTGATATGTTTTCACATCTGTATAAAAATGCAAAAGTTAATTTTTCAGTGTTTTAAGAATCCAAAGCTGTAAAAGTGTTTTTATGGACATAAACTGAAAATGTCATGTTTCAGAACCTGCAAACATCTTAAAACCTTTAAAAATATTTCATTTATTGTCTAGATGTCGAGAAATGTTCCACTGACTGATTCACTATGCATATTACGTATATACTGTAGGATTTTTGTGCAAACAAAACAACATTTTTCAATATAAAGTCACATTTTTTGTGTGTTTTTGTTTCCAAGGAGACGAATTCAGGCTGTTTACAGTGAAAAGACTTAATATTTGACACGCACTTCATTTTTAAATACACTCAAAAAAGCAATTGGCAAAAGTGATCCCCTTTAAAATACATTTTCTAAAACAACTCAAGTTGTAATGTTGCTTTAACTGGTATGATGTTGGATATTAATTGAAAACCCCTCTTATTTGAGTTTTCATGTTCTTTGTTGTGTTTTGTTTTAATTTTATTTCTGTCTGTTTAGCATTTCAGTAATTGTCTGATCATTCAAACGTATGCCTCTTGATTTATTCAGCTTCCATTGACCTTTTCAAACATTTTTCCTGCCTGATCGGACTAAAATACCTCCTCATTTAGTCACCACTGCCCGTATTGTTCATTTAAACCAACCAAACAACTCAGCAAAACATCAGTTTCATTTTCTGAAAGCAGTAAACAAGTTTTAAAGTAAAGAAAAAACTGTTGATTTGACTTAGAAAACGGGTTTCAGGTTTATATTTCAACTTCTACCCTTTTGTGAGATCTCACCCCTGAAATCCTAACTAAATCAGCCCAGGTGATGCTATTCTGGCAGGTAAACTTAAAGTATCAGGTGACGTTAAAATCCTGCTTGTCACTAAAAACTCTGTGATCCTTGTTTATTATATTATAATAATCTCAGCGACAGCTGAATTATCCTTGGGCAAGGAACTGAACCCCGACTGTCCTCAGGCCTCCTTGGAAAAGAGGTTCCTAACCCAAATGGGACTTTACCTGATTAATAAATAAAGGTAAAAACATGAAAATCCCCACAGAATAGACATTCAGTTAAGTAGGTGAGATGTTCTGGAGGAAGTAACACTCATCTGAAAACTCAATGATGTCTCACACCTCTTTGCTGCCTGCTGTTCTCCAGAGAAACAATGACAATGGTTGCAATCTCTTCCCCAGAGTGTTGGACATCTGTGACCGCTTCATGTGTTGCCAACTGCAGACAAACAAGGCTTTGTGTTTCTGCTGCTGCCCTGAAGTCCACGGACTGTCCTTGTTTATAGACCTCATTGTGGTTCATTCTCTGCTGTTTACAAGAGGTGACTGCTGCAGCTAAGACGGTAGTGAGGTCTAATTGTTGGGCTTTTTTCATAGATAAATATATGTGGGTTTTTGGTTTTTAAAAAATCAGTTATTTTCTTTTTAAAACCTTGTTTTTGTCACTAAACAAACTTGTGCCTAGAAGTACGTCCACTGAGATTAGCAAATTTCTCAGATTTGTAATAAAATATTCTTTATTTAGGTGACAGCAGCAACATCACCACAGATCAGTATGTACACATTTAGCTAGATGTGCCTCGGTAACTCTTAAGTCAATGCATCTCCTTCGCCTCAGGGGTGCCATTTATGTCAGAGGGTGTTGATTAAAAAGAAGCCTCCAATTTGCAATTCAAGGAATTGCTTTTCTCACATGTGTTGCTGGAGGAAGGCTTGGTGGGCTCTGCAAGCTTGACTTGTGACCCCAAATATCACAAAATTACTACAAAAAACAAAAAAAACAAAACAAAAAAAAAAACAAAGGAATTATGAAAACATAAACAGCTTTGCTACTCATTTATTTATTAGCTTTTATATAACTTAGTGACTTATCTGTCAGCTTTATTTGATCACCTCAGGACTTTAAGCTTATATTTTTGTGATCCACAGTGGGATCCTATATAAGGCACACAAATCATTTTTTAAATCATTTTTTTCTTTCATTTTTCATGTTCTATATTTTATCCAACCTTAAACTTTACAATGAATTCTTGCTCTCTACCCCTGCCCTGGGTCTCAGTTCAACCGTCTGTGCTGAAGTGGATGCATGCTCCTACAATAACAGCACTGACGTCACTGGCTACCGTCGGATACGTGTTGCCTTCAGGTTCACATCCTCAGCTCAGATTTTGGATCACTTTTATTAACAAAATGCCCTGAGCTGAAAAATTAACACAAGTTAGTAGCTATTTTGGTCTGCTTCAGGTATTAAAAATACTGACTAATTTCTAAATGAGCGAGTAAAGAGAAAAAGAAAGCATTAAATCCAAGCATTTAATGTAGTCAAATTTCTTAATAAATAATAAGAAGAAATGTTTGATTTGGATTTTTTTGTTTGACAGTATCTTAAGTTAAAAGCTTTAAAAAAAAACTAACTAAATAGACTAAGTAGAAGATTGCAAAAATGTTTTTTGTTTTGTATAGTCTAAGCAATGCCTGCACTTGTTATAAAATATGTGACACTGGCTGTTATTTTACATATAATTGCTCCAATGAATGCATTCACAGACTTAAAAGTTGGACTGCATATCAAGCTGTGTTATGTTAAACTGAATGTAAACACTCAAAATGATTTAAGTTTACTTTGACTAAACAGTTAATATGTTTTAAAAGCATGATACTATAAAACAGGTCGTCTTTATGTAACCTTGTTTCAATTTATGTATTATCCCAAAGGTCAGAATTTATACAATTTGATTTTCAGGCATGCCACAGTTGGATGAACTTGTCAAAGTTTAGTTTATAGAAATGTGCTTATTGTTGTTAGACCAGTTCCTAAATTTAAAGTAATTATTTAATAACATATTTGATTGTTTCCATGTATATGTTGCCATTTTTTCTATATTCGTGACTAAAGCAGGAGTAACACCTAAAACTGGGTGGATCAGCGCACCTGAACCTGTCGCCTAATTTCCCACAGTCCTTGAATGCAGCTCGCTCCGAGAGCAGCAGTGATTGAAGGGAGAGCACGGCCATCTTAGAGCTGCCGTGGTAACAGACACTCATCTTCTCTGGATTTTATTTTTCTTCTTAGAGAAACATTCAGGCTGACTGGCGAGGGAAGAAGAAGGCTGTGTTTGACTTCGCCGCGGCTAAACTCGAAGTCGGGATGCGGTTCCGAGGAGAAAAACGATTTGCATCCGCTGTCGGACTGGTCCTCGGACTATTATGTGCGGTGGAGGCAGCTAAAGGTAACTAAGCTGGGATTTATATCCCACTGCGTCTTCTTGTCTGTGCGTGTCTGACAGGTTTATTTGTGCTTTGTAAACATTTGTACTGGAACTTCGCGGCCTCCCGGCTCTGTTCGGGAGCTGGAGGTTAAATAGAACCAGCTTTTCGCTGGTTCTGGGAGCTCCAGAGGGGATGTAGAGACCTGTTCAGGGATGGTCAGCCCGGTCTGGAGCCGCAGCGCAGCGGGGGGATGTAGAAGTGTCCCGCCGGTAGCAAGTGCATTCTTTCGATATGTTGTCTGGTTTATGGTAAAACAATAAAAAATATTAAATTTATAAACTACGTTTATTATCTACGAATAACATGTAATGTTAAATTTCATTTGCTACTTCAGAGGGAATATCAAGGTTACGAGACGACCCCTTCTGTCATTTGCTTTTGTTTCTCTATTAGGATCTTTTCTCTTTTTTAAGGCATCTTTACTCTTATTTTTTTTTAGAAATGGAAGCCATACCTCATCCTCTGCAGAGTTTATAAATTATTTTAATTTTCCCATCCCTGGTACTCCCTGTACCTGCCCTGCTTTTGTGTATTAGGCATTTTAATGGTCGTTTTAGGTTGTTTTTTTATATATATATTTGTTTTACAAATAAGTTCAATTTTAGTGTTTGAAAACGGGTTTATTCAGCCAATTCAAGCCCTGATACTTGGATCCTGGTCGCACCAGGATGGAGTTTGCTTGGCTACGCATTGCAGATCCTCTTCACGTGTCCTTGGTTTGTCGGTGAATTTGAATATTTATACGATGTGAAGCTCAAGTAGAAATCCCCTTGTGGACCTGTACCTTCTTATGACTGGGATCTATATAAGAAGTCAGCGTGTTTGTGGTCCCTTCTTTTGCAGCATGCCTTTATTTGCTGCAGGGCGGTTCTCTCTCCCCTCCTCCTCCTCCCTTCTCAGAGATAACCCCCCACCGCTGTATGAATTTATAGACTGTTTTAACCTTAAACTCAGTGCACTGACTCCCCAGTGTCAGCTTTCTGATCCAGGGTGTGTAAAGGCAGGTATATGTTAGTCACTCACTACTGGTCATATCAGCAAGTCTGGGCAGCCACCAGAGCTGCAGCCCAGTCTGTGGTGTTGTCTATTAGAGCTACACCCATTTTAAACCTCTTGAACAAACTACAAAAAGGGATGAAGGTGCTTATAAAAGTCTGCACAGGCTTTTATCCTTGCTGTATTTTCCCCAGTTTCTGTGTGCACCATTTCTTTTTCATTAATCACAAGCACAAAACGTGTTCGTGCTGGAAGGTGCGTGAATGTGGCATGTTATGATAAAGCTCAGTGTGCAAAGTGCACCTGCTGCTTTTCCAGCTCTTATCAGTAAAGAAAACCTGTGAAATCAACATGAGCTTATCTCTTATTTACCAAAGGTTACCTGCCTATTTTTGCACCACATCATAGCTTGTTGTCTGTCTTTTTTATTGCCAACCATCTGGGCAGTAAATGAGCGAGCTGAATACTCCCAAGGGTTTTTTTCCCCAATGGTTTTTAGTTCTTGAACGCACCACTTTAGATGTGTACAAATGAATCTTCACAGAAGCAGATTGAGATAAAGGTTCAGTACAGAGGTCTGGTATGATTTATTTCACAACTATTAAGAAAACGCTGGAGTAAAAATGAAGCGTGGCTATCTGATGATTTAGAAGAGACACTTTTAGTGTTTATCTTTTCTTCATTATGGTGTCTAACTAGTTTTCCAGGTGTCACCCCATGAAATTTATTTCTTTTTCTGTAATCACCAGCAGCTGCTGGGTGTTCTCATGTTGTCGAGTCAAACATTAGGTCTGCTGAGATGCAGGAGTTTCCTCTGCGCACACAATCAGACAAAGGAAACGCTGGCTGCTGGGAAGTTTCTTGGCTCATTCATCACTGAATTAAGTTATTCTAGTCAAACAAATTGGACGCCCTGCTTTGTGTGGCGTTAACATATGCGCTCTCTACACATAGCTGAGGCATGTTAGAGACACAAGAGTTTACTCTCAGACCTCCACGTCTGAGTGTTGGAGAAACCGCACTCATAAATCTCTGATGAACTCATAATTAAAGGTTAGCTACAGTTGGAGCAATCGTTTTCATTTAAAATAGAATGTGGGCACCATTAGCAATATGTATTTTATGTGACAAGTCTTCCTAATTTATTTTAAAATTGACATCTATTGTTTTTTGTAATAAAAGTGAACTTTCTCTTTTTTTCAGGAAATCAGCAGATTTACCTTATATTCTACATCACAGGTTCTTTGGTGGCTAAATACAAACTTTATTTTAAAAAGTAATATTGGTGCATGCCTCCTGCCTGACTTATGTAATGCTCTGATCCCAAAATTATTAGAAATATATTACAGCATCCCAGAAACAACAACACAAATAGATGCCACCTGAGAGTTATGGATGCTGGGATTATTTTAAGCCTTCAAGCTATCGCTGATTCTCTTGCTGTTTTGTGGGTATTATAACAATGTGAATGCACAGAGCTGACAATGACCACATTGTTTGCCTCTTCCATCCAGCTCTAGTAACATGTTATTTACTACACAGGGTCAGTTTTCATGTTTTTCTTCAACGGTAAACAAATGTCAACAGAACAATTGTTTAGAGAAATTCTTTTCATAAATCTTGTGTTTCTCTCATTAAAACAACATCAGCTGTCATCATTGTTCAAGTTATTTGATAACTTTAAACAGCACTTCAGTTCTGCCCATGAATTAAAAGTAAACATACTCATTATGTAGTTATATGACTTCCATCAAGAAGAGTTATGCACAGCTACATTTGTGGAAAATGCCATTCATGTCTTTGAAGGGTAGAAAAAAATCCAAACAAGTAGAGGAAAAACACAAACACACAAAGCCAACCAACAGGTTTAAGCTCACAATTTTTTGCTGTGAGGTAAGATATTTACCTCCATGTTCAAGTTTTTGTTTCATGCCCAAAAACAACCCCAGCCTGACAATTTTAGTCAGCGTTGTTTATGATGTACAGCAGATTTAATTGAAATCCGTTGCACATTTTTCCAGATATCATGAAACATTACCATCCCAAATGGTACAATAAAAGCGGGATATTAGTTTAGATATTGCCACTGTGCAGACTGATAAGAACCATTATCGTACATCTTCCACTGTGTTGCTCTGAGTTTATTTGCCCATCACTGCCTCGGCTCCCACAAGTCAAATACTTCCCAGTATTTATTGAAGGATTTCTCAGAGTCACGGTTTGGATTTTGACTAGAGAGATCACATCTCAAGCCCCCTCAAGAATGTGTGTATGAGATAATCCCCAAGTGCTAAGATGTTGAAGCATTTTGATTTGATAATTTGATTCTCAGGTTATGAGACTGACAGAATAAATTTGTGTCGCTGGTGACTTTCCTCTCCTTGGTGCCTTTTACGAGCTGAATGGAGTCAGTGAACTGTTAAGAAAGGGTCATTCAGTTGTAAATATTAAGTTGGCAAGACGACTGGGAAGTTGTGTCAGTCACAAAGAAAGGAGTATGCATTTAGTTTATCTCTTTGTCATGTTTTAGAACTAGATGTGCAACTCTTCTTGTTTATTGCATTATTTTCTCAGTTTTAAGATAATATTACAATAAAGCATCAAAGGGTGAACAAAATCTAATAGTAAAATATTTTTTCCTTACATAATGTCAAAGCTGAATACCTTAGCTCATGAAGGAGTAGCCAATAAGGGAGGGCGCATTGAGTTTTTTTGTGTTAAAAACGATTAAATTCAGCTCCCTTGGCTGTATTACCATCTCCCCTGAGTCTCATTTCTTCCAGGAGAAAGAAAAAAAGACCACGGCAGAGCTATTCTTGTTTGGGTGTGCTCACATTAAAATTCAAGTTCCATGGGAAACAGGTAACCAGAGAGCATATTACCTGCAGCAGGGCAGCTACACCCGAGCGTCTGTTTAGAGCTTCATCGTCTCACGCTTGCTCATTTACTCTCACTGGAGCTTTTGTGCAGCTCACACAGAGAGGTGATTGAGTTGCGTTCGAGGCTCCAAAGCTCCCAACCCCCTCTGCAGAGTGCCGCCGCGGTCTTCCAGGGTGTGTTCGCACTGTTGGGCGGACGCGACTGCATGGAGGACAAACAAATGTTGTTGCCTGGCAGGGGAACTGAGAGGCTCTCCTGTGTGAGTCTTTGGGATTCAGGACCTCTGAAGCCTGGGCTTACTTTACGAGTCCTTTAGGCCTCTGAGAACAGTCCCCACTCTGTGATGGAAGTGGCTTGCGTCAACAAGCCCAGTAGTTTGCAAACCAAGACAAACAGAGAAGTGTGCCTTCTGTTTTAGGTCGTGAGCAGATTGTCCATTGATTATTCCTGGTCCACTTATCAGCATAATGAAAGTCATTCCTTGACTCGGATTTGCATGCATTGCATACCTTCACCTATTTGGCTGCAGTGCTTGTTTGTCTTTGCTGAATGTTTGACTTAAATAAGGCCTAAAGCTGCTTTCTAAGCTGCCATGAAGACACCTTGCAGTTGTTGCTGAAACACATTTGTCTATGTTTTGCAACCACAGAATCATTGAATATTTAAGGAACCATTGAGAATTGAGACATCTATAATTGCTTTATTTTTCATTATCATTTTAGTTTATGTTTTACACATTGATCTATTCAAAATGTCCTAAATTTTGTTTGTATTCTTTGAGCAACCTTAATTTTCAGTGTGCTGCTACAGCTAATAAGACGAGTCTGAACAACCAGGCAACAGAGAGGCTTTATTTAGTCTCAAACAACAAGACCGTCCGCGTACACTGGAGAGCATCATGCTTCGTCTAACGCTGCCCTCAATTAACAGTTTTTGCTCCTAATTATTCTTTTGTTTAGAATTCCAGTTAATCAAACATTTTCTTCAGTGTAGATTGAATATTCAAGATATTTTATCAAAGTTTAACCACGTGAGATGCTCATTATATCTAGTATGTAAAATAGATGCATGTTATATTTGGCTTTCACAGGCTTGCAGTTTCGTCCTGCTTGCTGTTACTGTGCTAGTTTTTGTCTGAGGTGGATCTGATTGGTGTTTGTTTTAGATAAGTAATATTCTGTGATGACCAGCCTCATATGACGCGTGGTTGAGCTTTACGTTTGATGTGATCAAAGCCAGACTCCTGGCCATAATATTGGAGTTAAATCGATGAAACAGAGCTCCACACAATGCTGCAGGCGTGACACGTGACTGCAGCATCATCATTACACAACAAGCCCTTTGAGGTTCCCTGATAAGCCTTCATCTGATAATCACAGGCCGCTGCTACAATCTGGACAGCTTTGTTATTTCTCTGAAGCAAACAGCAGCCTGCATACAGACAGACTTGCATCATGCATTTCGTTAAATAGAAAGGGTCAATGTATTTAAATAATAAGTGGACATCACAGTTAATCAAATTGGTATTTCAATGTTATATTCAGCTTCAAACAACCTTAACAACAGCATAATAAAAACATTATTATTAAAATTGCTTTGTCACGTTCTGCTGCCAAAGCATGCTCTGATTTGTTGTTTTTGTGCACTTCTACCCCATCTGAAGGCTAAACTCCCATTCATCTTGTGGTGTTGGGCAAAATGCATCAGAGGGGTAATAACTTGCTCTGTGGTGCAGTGTCAAGCAATATTTTTCCATAAAGTTCTATTACCAAGCATTGACGCTCCTAAAAAGCACAACTTGTTTTCACTTAATCCCCTCTTGGATATCCAGGTTAACTTAGCTGCTCTTCTCTGCTTTTATAGCAGAGTTGTCTGTCTATGTGACTGATGGTTCAAACTGAAAAACTTAGTTGGTGTCTGTGTTTCATACTAATGGTTGACTGTTACAAAAGTAGGTATTTGATATATTTATTATGCTGAACATGGTAGTCTATATAGATTCTAGTACTTGAGTAATTTTGGTCTCATAATAAGTTTTAATCACCACTAAACAGCTCAAATGTCACCTGCTGATTTAAGTCAGTTGCTGCAGACTCCTTAAAATGTGAACTCTTGATACTGTTTACAATAAGTCATGTTAAGCATTTATGTTATTAACCAAAAGTATCATGAGGATGATTTTTCCCTCATAATTAAACAGTCCTAAAAAATGATTTGAAAAAGAGGAACCCATTTTTAAATGACTTTTAAAGAAATTGTCTGATTCATGCTATCATCATATTGTACACTTTATGTGATGGAAAAGGAGGCGTCACAGCAGTGCTACTGATGGTGAGGTGGTGACCTTTTGAATCTCAGGATTACTAAGACCTATTGTGACTTTAACATTCTCACAGGAAGTGTTTCACATGGTTAACAGGTCAGACTGTATAGGTCATTCTTCAGTAAAGGAGCAATAATGCTGTCTTTGTGTCAACAATCCTTACATTACTTTTTTTCACTGGGGGGCCAAAGGAAGTCTGCAGTGGTTTAGCACCAGTTATTATGAACCTTCAGACAGAAAATTATGAATCCTTCATGGTTAGCTTGAAATGTTGATTATTGCGAATGAAGGATTAGAGGGCAAAAATCCAATTTGAACTGAAGATTTATAACAAAAATGCTAATTTCACATGTTTGTGATTTATCCCTGATAAGGGCAAATTGCTTGATAATTTTTCATTCACACTAAAATCTAATCAAAAAAGGAGAGCAAACAGTTTTTATATAATCTGTTTTGCATCAGTAACAACTCTTACATCCCGTTTCTGTATAAAACGGGGCAGGTGGCAGAGCTGATCATTAGATAGTTTGGCACACACTCCTAAGTTCTTTATCCTTGTCCTCCTTTGAAAGAGGTCACCTGAGCATCCATTCATCTCTTTCCAAAATATTCTTTGTCCTATATTCAGCTTTTGTTTATCATTTGGGCATCATAAAGTAGAGTATGTTTACTTTTTACCACTTCTCCCCACATACACACAAACTTAGCAGGTGTCTTCTTTGTTTTATTTGATAACTCTTATTTGACCTAGCGGGTAAATGAAGTGGCATTCCATTATGGGATTAAATGTTATTGGCTTTGTTTGCTGTGTAACAGGATTGCATACCACTGTGTTGCTGGGCTGTGAGGACGTTCAGTAGCCCACCATCTGTGCTCTTGAGAGTCACAGCTTGATATGTGAGTTTGAACCCAAACAGCCTCTACATTCATTTCTCTAAGGCGTCTTCATCGTTTTGGGGGTGTTTTGTGTGTCTGCCATGTTGTGGTAGTGGAGTTAATATTTTCTGTAGTGGATATGCTTTCTGCTGGTGTACTGTGTGTGTACACTCAATAGTAGTTTGTGGGTAGTGCTTGCTCTTCAAGGTAAATTGCAATAAAAGCCTGAGTGGTATATTTAAAATGTAGATGTGTTCAGTAGCAGACTAGCAGTAAAAATGGCAACAGTCTCGCTGAAATGTGGTTTTTAGAAAGCAGTATTTCACACAAACACAGTTTAATTTACACATCACCATTAAACCGTTTAGATTTACTTTCTCACATGTCAGCATCTGTTGATTTTGGATTTTTGTTCCTTTTTTGCCATTATACATGTGTGTAAAGCCAGCTGATGACTGGTTAAAAATGATTAGTCACACTGAATAAAAATCCAATCAGCTTTTTAATTTTGGGGTCTGCTGTTTTACCTTTTCATTTTCCAGAATATATTTTTTATCGATGATACCATCTTGTGTTTTTGAGAACTTTTTGTAACTATTTTCTAATTTTTCTTGATCAATTTATCATAAATATCTATTACAAAGAACATGTTCTGGAAATACTGGAAATATGAGTTGAAAATATAAGCTTTAATTTCAGAACACATTAGATCTAGAGATGGGGTTTTCATTTTCCTAGGTTTTTGATAAGATGAGACATTATGCTACAAAAAGATTTAATTATTTCATACAAACGAGTCCCAGATTGTCTTGATTATTTTGTAAATCAATGGTTGGGTTTTCAGGATATAATTATGCTTGGTTTGGTTTCTTAATTTAAATGAAGACAACTGAAATATTCTTCCCTCTCATGCTTCATTGTTTCAGAGTTCTTTTTATTCTTATATCCTAAAGCCTCCCCTTTTGACATAACTATTCTCCCCTTTATAATCATAGCAAATAGGATTTATGAGAACTGCGTGACATTTTCTAAGAATAATACTGTCTGCGTTTGTGCAAATTACATTTTTGTTCCTCTGTGAACAAATCATAAAACAACAAATGTTATCTCTATTCAGTGGAGCATTGCAGGGGTGATGAAGCTGTCTGTCAAAGAGGCCTTGTTGGCAATTTCACACAATGCATTTGAGAATTTCATGCTTTTAAAAAAATGTTATAGGTTTCATTTCATGCGATGCGCCTATGATTTAGGCTGTCTTTGATTTAACCAACATCGCAGAGCAGCAGACTGTCAAAAGCTGTGTGAGTTTGCCTTTTACGTCAACATAATACCCACATTTTCCTTGTGTCACATCACATGTTTCAACAGTTTGGCATCTGTGATCGTATCTGCATTAAGTCTTGTTTCAGTTGATTTGCGCTGCCAGTCATGCTCCATTCCAGAGATGGATGTCAGATATCTCTTGCGTCAGAGCACTAGGTTGACTCTTTTTGAGACTTATGAACAAAAAACTCATATACTTTTATCATTGAGGTTGTTTGCAAGTTCTCAGATGTCCTGCACATAAGTGGAACTTGTTAAAGTTAAGATTGATTGTCACACAAATAGAGTAAGATAAATCACATTAACATAGATGAGATTGAACTGGCACCTGGGTCAGGTTGAAAAGCTTTCCTCAAATGTGTAGTAACTTTACTCTTTGGTATTATTTAGTATTGTTCCCAGTTCAGCACACCTAAGAGGTGGAGGCCATGAAAGGCTCGTGGTCAGTTGCGAGGCCCACATGTGACCCGGCTTACTATGACTGTGACTCTGGTGGAAACTAAAGCAGATTATTGTAGCAGTCTGGCCCGGCAATCTGTCTAAAGACATCCACTTCAGTTCAGGACACGAGTCACTTAGCGGAGTGATTTATTGGGCTTGATCAAGTCCAACTTTGTGGCAACAAGCACAGCAACATCTTGTTATCAAGCACTGCTTTTGTAGGACAGAATTTAACCAGGGATGTCAAGTCATGTGGCTTTGCACTGTGTGTTTAATTTAATCTGATACATTAGGTTAAGAGAAAAACCCAAATCATTACCAATCCCTTACAAGTAGGTTGTAAATAAATTTGTAATCAATGTTATTTAAACTAAATTATGTGATGACACAGCTGTGGTGCTTTGCTTCACTGATGCTAAGCTTGTCAGAGTGATATTTAATGTCCTTTTTTATTTGATCTAGTTGCTGTTTGAAGCTTACAGTGTAATTATAATATAATACAACTGTAGGCATTCTCTTAATTCTTGCTGTAACTATAAATGTAGGTGATTCACTTTGGCTTAAAAATGATGTGATTCAGTGTGGATTAAATTATGCGTCTCACATTGGGTATTATTGTTTCAATGCTGGATTGCATATTGTGTTAGTCATGGTAAAAGAGCATGTTTTTTAGTTTGAGTTAAAAAGAAACAAATGCAAGCTTACTTACTTGTATAAATTAAATGGCATTTTTATTGATGGTCATTTTGCTACTATTTCTGTTCAACATAAATAATGCTACTAAAAATACTTTTAGGTGAAATCTTTCTAAAGTTCTCATAAAAATCAGCGTCTATTTTTCTTAAAATCATAGTTCTTATGATCAGAGGCCAAAATATGCAGGATAAAGCTTTTAGTAGCCTCATAACAACAAGCTGTTTGATGCTTTTAAATGGCCGTAGTTATGATAGTGGAATCAAAAATAGAAAAAATCATTAAGCAGGTGATTGTTGTATTTGTGAAAAGCTTGTATTGGCCCGTGTGTCTTTTTGCATCACAAAGACATAGATCTTTAATTAAAACAAATGTATATAAATCTACTTCCTGCTGGTTGAGTTGTTGGTTCTCATTGACTCATAATTTGTCTTCATATTTGTTTTGGTAATTCCCAAGTGCTGCCTTTTAATCTATCAATCCAAAGGAGAGCTATGATATAATTTCTAGCAATTGATTGTAAATCATTAAAAACAACCTCGTTAACTGCAGAGAGATTATGTCACTGCACAGCATCCTGTGTAATATTTGGCAACATTGCTGCTCTGTGGTCAATCATTTCCTGTCATTGATTGTTTAGGCAATGCCAGCAGGTCATTAACATCTATGGTCGGGTCGCGTTGAATGTTACACGAGTCATCTGAATAAGAACCACGAACACATTTTAGTGGCTTAAAAAACAAAAATATGCATTTTTTTTAATATAACAATGAAAAGTAAAGCTCTTAATGTGTGGACTAAAACTGTTATTCCAAACGGAGTAATGTGGACTTGGTTTTTGTGTTTCCTCTGGTTTGCTTACCTCATCCAGTTTATCTGTTCCCCCCACACTGGTTGTCAGCCAGAGTTAGCATCACGTTTGCAGATCAGTAGCACAGTAATCCCATTGTTTCTTCTCTCTGGAGTGAGTGCATATTGGCTGTAAGAGAGCTGCATCTCTCCTGCATCGACGCTGTTTTCTAAGCCGGCCCAAATCTTTCACTCACTGCAGCTTTTTCTGCTGCCGCCTGCTACCACAGACTGCAGCTCAGATGATTTTTAGGCAGACGAGCGCACAGAGTCTCAAACAGCTCGAGTCCTGCTGCACAAAAAGGACCTGAGCGTTGTCTTTGTTATCCTACTAATTACCTGATACTCATTTTGGGTTTCTGAATATTAGTGCTATCACGGTCTTATCTTGAAACAACATATTATTATTTTTTACTTTTATGCAGTTTTCCAATAATATTTAGGATGTGGTTTAATTATCAACACACCAAATATTACACAAACTAATTTCTTTCCTCTGCAAAGCTGCACCCTCTTGGTTGTCTTGGCTCACAGTTCCTGCTGCAGTTTATCTCTTCGTTTTGTGTTAGTGCTTCTAAAAATAACATTAAAAGCATCCCTAACCTCATTAAAAATGTATTTTAGCTGCATGGGGGTAGGGAAGAGATAAAAGTCAAACCATCATATGAGGAAACGCATAAGAAATGAGATCATTAAAAACACAAATCCCTAACATGTGAGTTGCATCTCAGTTCAGGTTATGATCACATCGTTTTTGTCTCAGGACAGAACTGATATCATGAGACGTTGTTTTTCTCCTTATCTGACATTTTCTCTCTCCTTTTCACAGTTAATAAGCACAAACCATGGATCGAGACAACGTACCATGGCATCGTGACGGAAAATGATGACAAAGTTATTCTGGACCCTCCTCTAATTGCACTGGACAAGGATGCTCCTTTACGCTATGCTGGTAAGAGAAAAAGTGTAATGCTGCTGCTTATTTACAAAAAAAAAGATCAAAAGACAGAATTTTAAATAATTTTCTGACATGTTCAAACTAAAATGTTTAAAACAATCTTTAAAAATTAAGACTGTTTCACACATAAAGGATGGAGATCTGAGTGAATGAGGCACTTTTTATAAACATGTCAAGGATATTTAAGTGCACTTCTACAAACTGATGATCTGTTTGCTAATGAATTATTTATATACCAAATTAAATAGAAAGACAGCTGTACTTAACATGGAAGTAGAACCTTCAATCTATTCTGAGCTTCAGGCTTTGAAATCACAAACGCATCATGGTTAATGTATGAAGGTCTCCCTCCCCGCAGCATGTTTTAATATGTATAACTCTTAATTCCTCTCATTATAAGTGTTATATCTGAAATAAACTTTGTATTTTTTTTACATATAAAATGGCAGTAGATACAGATTTAAAGTCTCTTGCATTTTACCAGATATTTTTGATTCATGGTTGAATCATTTCTGGTAGGACACATGTTTAATTCAAAGGCATTTTTATTTTTGATGTTTATGACTCACATTTAATACCGAGGGACATCTGGCTGCCATATCCTCCAAACTGTCCCATTTGATAACCAGATCAAAACACTTTTCAAGTTTTTTTCCTTCCAATGAAGAGCCACAATTAATATGTTTTATGTTCAAAGAAAACATTAGCTCTTGAGGTTTTTAATCACATCATCATAGACGTTGGCTGGGGTTCAAAGCTTCACACTGCAGTGAAAATGATTTCTTACTGTTTCACCTCATGAGTTGTGTTAGATCTCTCACTAGACTCCATATGACTATTTAAATCTTGCTACTCTTAAACGTGTGTAAGCTTTTAACATCTACACTTCAGCCAAAATAAAAGATGCCAAGTGGAATTCAGTCATGAAATTAAGAAGCATTCTCTCTAGAACCGATCAGCGTTGCTGTTTTTAAGGTCTCAGAAAACAAAGCTCTGCGTGGTGTTTGTGCTCCTTTCACAGTGAATTAGTGCTGAATACAAAGCTTGATGCTCCCACTTTTTAAATTTGAGGCCCCCCTTTTTGATCAGCAGCATTTGCGAATGGACTGTGTGTCTCTGTGAACTAGTTTCCTCTGGAGACAGTGAGCAGTCTGGCTTCACGTGGCAGCAGGGGTGAGCAGCTCCATCATGCCAAATTCCCTCCAATTGGCCCATCTGTGCCAAATAAGAGGGTTCACTGTTAAGCCCAACCACGAGCCATTCAGTTGCCCAGTCAAAGGCCAAATAAATCAGATATAGAAAAATAATTGTTTGCTGTGGAAGAAGAGGTTGAAGGAAGCCAACAAAATGAGCACAATGTTCATGGATGGCTGTGTCCTAAAATCAATAAGTGAAACTCAAATCAGGGCAAATTATTTTTCAGTTCTTGTAATTTGAGAGCGAATTGAGATTGTTGGTTGTCTTTTTAATATTCAGTATTAGCAGTGAAAAGGCCGGTGTGGACCAAGATGAAATGCTTGGTCCCTGCTGAGAAAGCTTTGAGACTAATGAAAAGCTCAGGAATTCTTAAATCTCTGGTGTGAACTGATCATTAAAGCTCTCATGACCACAGAGGCTGTAACTCCTGCTGCGTGGCAGGCCTTAACAGCAGCCTTTAATGTGAAATCCATCCATTAGCCATGCCTGCTTGTCCTTCCTAATGTGAAATCTGTGCCTGATTGTTGCGAGTGTGAAAATTAAGTGACCACATTCAACCCTTCAAAGACTGTGAAAAAGGTTCAA
The DNA here is from genome assembly GCA_006937965.1 of Callopanchax toddi. NCBI lineage: Eukaryota > Metazoa > Chordata > Actinopteri > Cyprinodontiformes > Nothobranchiidae > Callopanchax > Callopanchax toddi. The sequence continues at coordinate 752,481 of SSNR01000264.1, read as the reverse complement.
GACAGTGTACTAAGGAAAAACTCAGATTGGCTACATCAGGATAAACTGAAAATGATTAAATGAGTTAAACTTCCCACAAATGAATTCACCAAAAAACATGCACTGCACAATAAAATAAAGGAAGGATATCTATACCTAAATGGAATGGGTAATGTGTTAGAAACAAAAGGATGCCACGTCATTTAATGAAATTGATGAAGAAGATGCAAGCTAGTACAATTTATTGAAATTTCCTTAAATCAACTCTAAACTGTTCTCAGTGGTTTGTTTGGCTTCCAAGTGCTTGTATGAAGGCCTGACTATGCTGGGTTATGAGATGATGGACATCTCCTCCCAGATCCTGATCAGGGGACATCACTGAACTCCTGGAAACTCTGAGGTGCAACCTGGCCACGTCAGATGGACCCAAACATGATGATCCAGAGAGTTTCTATTGGATTCAGGTCAGGCCAGCACAGAGGACAGTCAATGGTATCAATTCCTTGATCCTCAAGAAACTGCCTGCTGCATACTGTTACCACATGAGGCCGGGCATTATCATTCACCAAGGGGAACTTAGAACCCACTGCACCAGTGAAGGGTCTAGCAATGGGTCTAAGAATTTCCTCCTGATAATGGTAGTCACGTTGCCATTGTTTATCCTGTACAGGTCTGTGTGTCCCTCCAGTGATATGCCTTCACAGATCAGCACTGACCCACCACCAAACACATCATGCTAAACAATGTTGCAGCAGCATAATGTTCACCACCGTTTCTTTAGACCCTCACATCTGTCACATGAGCTCAAAGTGAACTTGGCTCTCATCTATGAAATGCACAGGGCACCAGTTCCGGACCTGACAATTCTGGTGCTTTCTGGAAAATGCCAGTGGAGATTCAGAGTGCTGGGCAGCGAGGACAAAGTACACTGGAAGACATCAGATCCTCAGGCCAACCTCACGAAGTCTGTTTCTAATGGTTTGGTCAGGTTCACCAGTGGCCAGCTGGAGGTCACTTTGTAGGGATCTGGTATTAGTCATCCTGTTCCTCCTTACACATCTGTTCCTGTCCAGCTCTCCTAGAGTAACTGCCTGTCTCCTGGAATCTCCTACATTCACCTGAGACCATGCTGGAAGACACAGCAAACCTTCTGGCAAGACATGCATGTGTCATCCTGGTGGAGTTGGACCGCCTGTGCAACCTCTGTAGGGTTTAGGTGTCACTTCATGCTACCAGCAGTGACACTGACCCAGGTCAAATGCAGAAAAGTAGTCAAATATAATGAGGAGGGAAACAAGTCTGTGGCAAAACCATTCTTGTTTTTGGGATTGTCTTATTGTTGCCCCTTTGTTGCACCTGTTGTTAATTTCATTAACACAAAACATCTGACGCTGATTACCAACTCCCTCTTCTACTTAACTGACCAGATCAATATCCATTTGACTGACTTGATTCCAGACTCTGGTTAAATATTATTCCTTAATTTTTTTGAGCAGTGTAATAGTGTAATAATGAACACTGAAGGCCTCAATCTTCCAAAACAAACACCAGAATAAGGAGTATTTTTAAAATTGTAATTGGATCTTTTCACTAGTTTAATTGTCCTGTCTGGAGATAATTGTGCTGTAAAGTTTGTCTAATGTTGCTTTTAAAAGTCTTCAGCTTGAGTATGTCTCTTCCTTCTCAATTTGTCTTCCTTGGGCTTCTAACTCTTTTCTTATCTGGGTTTATCTTCTCTCCCCTACATGTAGAGAGTTTTGAGGTGACCCTCACCAAAGAAGGTGATCGTGGGCTTTTTCTTCTGCTTTGTGCTTATTTTTATTATTTTATTTTTTTACTAATAACCCACTAACGCAAATGCAGCATCCACACTTTTACATGGAACCTCCTGCCATGCTCTGTAGTTTCCCCATTTTGATTTGTCTGGACCTTCTATTTGTTTCCTCACCTTAAACGTTTTTTGTTTTTAGAGTACCAAAAGCTGGATGAAAAGTGTGATGTGGGGGCTGACTGTTCTTAGAAATATCTGTGCATGAGACATCCATTGCAGTTTGCAGACCCTAACAGTTTTTCAGCTGTCGCCTGGGAAAAAAAAGCTGCCTAAAAACAGGAGTTCTGAGTCACTTTGTTGACATTTTGTCCATTAATTTCAAGAATAAAAACACGAAAAACATGAAAACAGTTTTTGTGATGCTTAGCGATGAAGTCAAATCTAGAAGCCCGTGCAAATTGATTACTTAATGTTTTAAATTTTATGGTATTTGCAAGTCAAATTGTATCCATAACTTAAAAAGGAAATATGAAAAGAAAATTACTTTCTGACTGTTAATCTCTGCAGTAAGAGTGACTCCTGTAAACCTCTCTGAAATTATTCAAATGAGATTGCTGAGATTGTTAACTAATGCAAACTCTTCCTGCTGCAAAGTTTCTGTTGTTGCATCTTTGCCTCAGTGAATCTGTTGAGTTGATTCTCCGCCACTAATCTACCATTAGCATGGCTGCAGATGTCATTTGATGTGGATGTCAAGCAAGTTGATATTTCTAACCCCAGTTCTCATCCAGTGCCTTTTGTTTTAATGCGGTTACTGTACTGGTTCAGTTCTCTATGATTTGAAGACTTTAATTCGTTTTGCAGCAGTTTTGAATGATGAAAGGCAGGTAAAATTACACAGGAAGACTGTAATCGTGCAAAACTATTATTATTTTATTTATTTCACATATTTAATTTATTTTTTAGTTGTAATTGGTTCTATATGACCTTATCACAATGCTCTCTACTCTTTTTTTGTAAAAATATTGTTTTTTATAATACAGGTTGTTGATCTGTGTACGTTTTTTGAACTTATTTTCATGATTTTGGTTTGTAGTATCCCAAGTACTCCTGTGAAATGCCTGTCCACATTTTTTTTCAGTTTCTGCCTGCATGACTGGATGCACTGGTTTCAAGTGGCTTGGAAAAGTATAATGATACTAAATGTCCCACACCCTTTCCCAATTACTCACCTATCTGAAAGTGCGTTTTGGCTTCTTCCACAGACTCCATGCACTTCAGCGTACAACACCCTGGCTCCCAAAATCTGTGGCTAATATTATTTATTTTGCGTGAATGTGTTTGTTTTAAGTTAATCCAAATTTTCTTTTTTGCTGTTGTTATTTAAAGAGTAATGTTACAGTTTTTTGTCAGGTGTTCTGAGCAAACTCTCTTTGACATGTCCAGGTGAGATTTGCGGCTTCAGGATCCACGGGCAGAATGTCCCCTTCGAGGCAGTGGTCCTGGACAAGTCCACAGGTGAGGGGGTCATCAGGGCCAAGGACAAGCTGGACTGTGAGCTACAGAAGGAGCACACCTTCACCATCCAGGCCTACGATTGCGGAGAAGGTCCTGATGGTGCCAACATGAAGAAATCACATAAGTGAGTCTCTTTACATGATCTGATCTTTGAGTTTCCATTCGTCTGAATCAGGACTTGTTTAGTTGGACTTCCTTACTTTAATATAACCACCTCACTGGAAAGGATGAAAGAAATATTTAAAATTAACCCCTACCCTTAATTTTGAAAGAGTATAATTTAGGGTGTCCAGGAGTTTGGTGTAGTTCAGTTTAAAGGAAATTAAAAGAACAGCAGGATTGTGTAAATATAGAGACAAGTGATTTTTCTACTGTGAACTAAAAAAATATAATCTTTATGCTCATTAGTGCAGCTGTCAAGGGCGTTCTGTTCCAGCTGATCCATATAATTATCTGTGATCACGAGGACTCGTGTGGGTGTTTTCACTCATCCATCACTGAATGAAAAGTCCTTTAATGAGTTACCTAATGGATATGTCATCTAAAACAACACTGAATGAAATGAAGATCATTAATTTACTGTCATTACTTATGGCATTTGTTATTTGATTTGTCAGTAAACAGAATATTAAGATTAATATACCAACTAACATTTACATGAATCATTATGTTTGGGGGTATTTTGTGGTTATTTATTCAGAAAAATACATTTGACAAGTCAATTTGTACTTTATGAAATATTAACCAGCATTTTTATGTGGCATTGTACAACATTTAAAAAAACAACTAAATCATTACATTTTAGGTATGTTGACCTCTGTTTGCTGTGATCTTTGAATGTTTATAAATGCTTTTTTGACATTATATGTTTTTATAACAATCAAAAACTGACCATAATAATTGCTGTTTTACTAAAACCCTCATGGTTTAATACCTAAATTGTGCTGTGTCCTTCTCAGGGCAACTGTCCACATCCAGGTGAACGACATCAACGAGTACTCGCCTGTGTTCAAGGAGAAAACCTACAAAGCCACCGTTATCGAGGGGAAGAAATATGACAGCATTCTGAAGGTGGAGGCTGTGGACGCCGACTGCTCCTTCCAGTACAGCCAAATCTGCAACTATGAGATTGTAACCCCCGACGTCCCCTTCACTATTGACAAAGACGGTAAAGACCTTCACACACTGTCCTTGTCACTTTGCCTGTTTCTAGCTAGCCTGGATTGTATTGACACACAACACAATGTTGTATCGATTAATGCGAACATCAATGCTTCAGAGCTTCCATTTAGAATTCACCTCAGGCAATGGCAACCTTCTGGAAATGTCACTCAAACTGGCAGGTGAAGGACTCAAAGATTATAATAATCGTCACATATATAATTATAGATCCAATAAAAAGGCATCAGATTTTTTAAATCTGGCAGATACGTTTTTATAAAAGACAAATAGCAGATACACTGTAATCCATGGATGAGGTTTGAGGTTATGATTTCAAAGTAACAAGTTGAGGAAAAACTCATTCTAAATATTGTAAGAACACATAAAGACGTATCAGTCAGTGTTAAGTGGACCCATTCTGGCTTGACAGGGAATGATTCAGTGGCAGTTTTTCCTGTTTCATCTAAAGACTGAACATTTTGGTGTCAGATTTTCCCACTTTTGCCCTTTTTCTTCAAACTGTATTCATTTTTCACTTAGTCAAAACTAGTCAACTCACTTAAGGCTTGTTTTTATTTTTCTTCTTGCTTCATCAGGCTTTATCAAGAACACAGAAAAACTGAGCTATGGCAAAGAGCACATGTACAAGTTGACCGTGACTGCCTACGACTGTGGGAAGAACCGAGCTTCTGAAGACGTTCTGGTCAAGATCAGCGTCAAGCCCACCTGCAAACCCAGCTGGCAAGGTATCAAAGCTTCTTATCACAGCTCACCAACTTCTTCAAATGTCAAAAGTGACTCATGGGTGTGCTATCATTGTTAAAACGATCATTTTAGCCTGAAGTCTTTTATCATAATTAAAAGAGTTGAATTACCAAGCTATTGTTTTACTTCACACCCATTATCACTTCTTTTTTTAAAACTTATTTTATTCTCCTCTCTGTCTTGTTTTTAGGCTTCAATAAGAGGATTGAGTATGAGCCTGGCACAGGTAGCCTGGCCCTTTTTCCCAGCATGCACTTGGAGACCTGTGACATTCCAATCACCTCCATTAGGGCCAATATTGAACTGGAGACCAACCACATCGGGAAGGGCTGTGACCGCGACACCTATTCTGAGAAGTCGCTGCACAAATTGTGTGGTAAATAATATTGAAAATAGTTCAAATTAATATTTAGAATCAGAATTCCTTTAGTGAAAATCAAGTATGCAATTGTTAAAAAACAAACATAAACAAAAAACAAGAATACTTTTTCTTTATTTACCATAACTTCACCACCGCCTTGGTTCTTCAGGAGCCAACTCCGGCACCGTGGAGCTCCTGCCAGCACCAAGCAGCTCTGCCAACTGGACCGTCGGACTGCCCACGGACAACGGGCATGACAGCGACCAGGTGTTTGAGTTCAACGGGACCCAAGCCATCAAGGTTCCTGACAGTATGGTGAACACCAACATGAAGGAGCCCTTCACCATCTCAGTGTGGATGAGACACGGCCCTGGGGCCCACGAGAAGGAGACCATCCTCTGTAACTCTGACAAAACAGGTGATGACTCTCAAGATGAGTCAGATAGTTCCATGTCCTTCTGTCTGAGGTAAACATGCATTCAAACGGTAGAAGTTTGATCAACTTTTGGGATTTACAGTAAATCAGCAAATGTTTAAATTCCTATTCAAGCATTTGCAAATTGTTTTTACTTTAGTTTTGATAAATACAAATCTGATACAAAAACTGTTGAATGAACATCTACAATAATGGCTTTGTATGGTTTGGAATAACTAAGACATAAAACTGATATCAAAATATCTGTTGTTTGTTGAAAAGGTCAAACCTGTGATCAGTCGTTTCAGGGTCTCATTTCTGCTGCACATGTGGTGTCTGAAAATTCACCTGATTAAAATAGCCATCGTAACTCAGGCCCAGTCTATAATAAGTGTTTGTGCTCAGATGGCTGTCTAACACATAGAAACACACTTCATTTTTTCCTCTTTCTTTCTGATTACTCATTGACCACTCCATTTTTGAAAGTGGTTTTAAATTCAGTCACATACTCCTTGATCTTATTCTCTGTAAGTCCTCTGGCGTGCCGAGTGAGTGGGCGTCTGTTCATCAGCTTCAGCGTGGCTGCTTATATAAGAGGGATTACATCAGAGCGGCTGTGCCCTGGACAGGATGCTCCCAAACTCGTGATCTCATCACACCATCCATGACCTCCGTTTAACACAGAGTCTACGTCACAGAACTCACGTTCTGCAAAATCACTCGATGACATTTGGTGCTCTAATGAGTGCAAAACACTTCAAAAATACACATAGGAGCTGAATACATTTGCAATTGTTCTATCATAAATTGATGCTATGGCTGTACTTTAATATGCTGATAACAAAATGGGCTATAAAGGGTATTGTAGTATTTTTTCCTTAAATATCAAAAAATAACAGAGCCGTCAAAACGTTTTGTTTCTACTATGTTCATCTGTATAGGCCGCCGTTTGGTCCTAAAGCTTTTCACAAAAAATTAAAAAAAAAACATCTTCAACTAAAAAAACTACTAATTTTAAATTTTCAGTAAAAACTTTTAACACATGATCATTTGCTGTTTTCTTGATCATATTTCTCTCTGTAGATATGAACAGGCACCACTACTCCCTCTACGTCCATAACTGCAGGCTGATCTTTCTGCTGCGCCAGGATCCATCTGAGGCTGAGAACTACAAACCAGCAGAGTTTCACTGGAAGCTTGACCAGGTCAGCTGCCTCTAAAGCTGAACTGTGAACGTCAGGGTAGTCTGTGATTTCCATTTACAGACTGTTGGATTTTTCAGGTTTGTGACAAAGAATGGCATCACTATGTGCTCAACGTGGAGTTCCCCACTGTCTCCCTGTTTGTGGATGGCACCACTTTTGAGCCCTTTATGGTCACAGAGGACTACCCTCTGCATGCCTCTAAGATCGAAACTCAGCTCACAGTTGGTGCCTGCTGGCAAGGTAGGCTTACTCTATTTTTTACTTTTAAAAATGATTCTTCTAATGAGATGTAGATGTTTATCAAAGAAACTTGATTTCTTCTATTTTGTGTCACTGTTTCTTCTGAATAGTTATTGAAAAATATTCTCAGAATAAAGATTTGTTCAAGCTTATTTTAATAAATTATGTATGCATAATTGAGACCGTATTAACGCTTTCTTAGATTATTAATTGCAGATGAAGCATGACCTGTTTATGCAGGATCTGAATCCTCAACTTTCCTTCCTGTGTCTCCCTGCTCTCTCGTTTCCGTCCTTTACAGAAAACTCAGGACATGACAATGACACTGAAACAGTCCCTGAGACCACCTCAGGTCGCTCAGTCTTTCGCTCACTACTTAGATATGTCCATGTGTCCACGGTGTCCCACCATGTTAACAGCCTAACAGCATCCTCATACCATTTTGACATTTTAAACATTAAATATTTAGTATTTTTTGCTATTTTTTTGGCATGAGATGGTTTTTGATAAGTGGTGTGATGTAATATTACATGTTTTTTTTTCTTTATCCTCCATTTATTTGCTCTACAACCCTCAGCAGCCATAAGATTTGTTCTTGATTTGACCTGATACATGGCAAAAAGCAGAACAGAAATAGTTACAAAAATCAGCCTTGGCTGCAGCTTTTTGTCCACCCTGGCTTTTCTTTCAAAGTGTGACCTTGTAGCTAGAAACAGAAACTCCTACATATCAGATAACAAACCTGCAGCAGTACGCAAACACACACATCACTGAGTAGATGTGTGACCTTGAGATGTAGGATTTGATGCTAACACCACGTTCAGATGGATTTTTGTTCCTGCAGAAAGACGTTACATAAAAACTCTAAACTAAAGGTTATATTACTGTCTTCTAAATCTTTTGTCAAATGAAGTTTAAATTGTCAGGCTTTTCCTCTTTAAGTTTCTTTTTTTGTCTTGAGACTTTATCATGTTTCAGGCAGCAGTTCACCTCATTATTTTAAATTTTGCATGTGCTGATGGCGTACATAAGCTCATCCATCATCTGCTTGTCCCGTTCTCTGGGCCTCGGGCCTTTTAGGGAAACACATACTAACTTGCATGATCTTCATTCATGCCAGCTTTGCTCATTCAGAATGGCATGCTTAAACAGTCAACCTTAAAAAGCATTTTGAATATCATCTTAAGTAATTTACTTGTTTTTGTGTGGTGCTGTTTTGTTTTAATGGAACCAGGTGGAAATGCCCGGATGGCTCAGTTTTTCAGAGGGAACCTTGCAGGGCTGATCATCCGCTCCGGCAAATTGGAGAACAAGAAAGTGATTGACTGTTTGTACACCTGCAAGGAAGGACTCGACGTGCAGCTGCCTGAGGAAGTAGCGTCAGCTGTCAAGGTGAGAGCAGCAGAAGGCAGTTTTAGAGTGTTTGTGTTTGGAAAAGGTTGTAAAACAGGCAGAGATTGGCAGGAAAACAAAAGAGGAGAAACAGAATCCTATTATTCTAGTCGTTATTAAATCTTGATGGTATTTCATCTCTCAGGTTGAGTTCAACCCAAACCAGTCCTCCCTGACTGTGGAAGGTGACGACATTGATGCCTTTGATAAAGTCATGCAGCACATCTCCTACCTGAACTCCCGTCAGTTCCCGACTCCTGGCATCAGACACCTTCGCATCTCCACTTCTGTCAAGTGAGTTTCTGAATAAACATCAGCCTGTTACTGTCTGGTTATCTCAACATTACAACTGTTGTGGTAAAATAAGAATGTTTTAAAGGTTTTCAACATCAGTTTGTTATCTCATTGTAGATGTAATTTTTACTATTTTCATCAAACCACATCTGGTCCTAAATCAACCAGATGGAGTATTAGGATAATACTTTGATCAAAAACATATGGTGGAGGATTTAAAGGTGGAAAGTGTCCATTTTATTTTTAAACTGATTATTATGTAGTTGTTATATTCATATTAGACACAAAACAACAATTATTTTTTTTAATTATTTTATATTTCAGGCCTTAAAGGGTTAACTGGTCAACTGATGGTTCACATAAAACATTTTAAATTTTACAAACAAAACCTGAAACTATCTTTAATAAAATTAATCACAGGTTTTCAATTGTTTTGTTGTTGACTGTTCAATCTCCCCCAGATGTTTCAACGAGGACGCCTGCGTGACAGTGCCCGATGCTGAAGGTTATGTGATGGTGCTGCAGCCAGAGGAACCCAAGATCAGCTTGAGCGGCATTGACCACTTCGCTCGCAGTGCTGCTGAATTTGAGAGCCAGGAGGGAGTGACTCTGTTCCCTGAGCTTCGTATTGTGAGCACCATCACTCGGGAAGTGGAGGCCGACACGGAGTCTGAAGCTGCAGAGGGCGCTGATGATGACCCCACTGGTAAGAGACCTGAACTTAAAAATCTTTAAATAACCTTAATTAACTGATATTCCCATGAAATTTCCACTGGATTGTTGTTTAATTTGCTGCTTTTGAGGAAATTACCTCAGACTCTGAGTGGACCTGAAGGAATAGTTGATATCAGTGTAGAAATACTTGTTATGTTGAGGATTATGTCTGGGGGGTGGGATTGGACACACAGTGAGAGGGAGGCGAGGAACAGATAGGTTGTTTATTCTGGGAGTGGTAAGTGACCAGCCGAGCCATCTGTTAGGCTTGCACATGATTTAAGAAGAACGAGGACAATAGACATGCTCAGAGGCCGACACAGATACAGAGAGATCCGGTGTCCTGTCGTGAGCAGCAGATATATGGGACAGAAAGGGTTTAGAGAGATCAGTTGCTCTTACCTGCTTTAGCCTTCCCCACCTCTCCTGATGGGCACAAAACAAAACATCACAGTAGATGATAAAGAAGTGTTCGATAGCATTTCCATCTAGTCAAAAAGTACAAACTTTATAATCCATGAATATTAATTTGTCTCATAAAAATCAGAAAACGGGCAGTAGTTGGTTCATACTTGAAAAATAAACAATAACATTTACCAAAAAATGAAGGAGACCCCACTATGAAAAATAATAAATACAGTATATGCTGTTTGTAAAGGATATACTGTGCAGCTTTTTAGGAAGAAGAATGATGAAAATCTAAAACTTTGAAAATTGGATAATCAGATATTAGATTTATACTAGATATTTTTAACTTTGTGAAACAGTTGCTCATCTGAGAAAAGTCCTACAGATTCTAAGTCACTTTGATGTATTTCTTTCAGTCCAAGAGACAGTTGTGTCTGAGGAGATCATGCACAACTTGGACACGTGTGAAGTGACTGTGATTGGAGACGAGCTGGACGGAGAGCACGAGAGCCTGGAGGTGGAACAGTCTCAGCTGCAGCAGCGCGCATTAGAGATGAGCTCATCCAACCTGGGCCTCGTCATCATCGGTACAAACCACAGCACTCCTCTGGCAGTGTACTACAAATATGTGATCATTTGTTCTTAAAGTGTAAACATCGAAGCAAGAAAATCACTTGAAACTGGAGGAATGCAAACCCTTAAATCAAATTTATTGCAAGCCCATGCTTGATAAATGTATCTGTTAGTAATAGGCTGATGGATCAGCCTTTGCAGAAGGTTTTTATTTATTTGTGTCCTTTCAGGTGTGAACACCATGGCCAACTATGAGCAGGTCCTGCATCTTATTCGATACAAGAACTGGCACACCGAGGCTCTCTTTGACAGGAAATTCAAACTGGTCTGCTCCGAGCTCAACGGTCGCTACATCAGCAATGACTTCAAGGTCGAGGTACGACTCAGTATGGTCAGGACTCCACGCTGGAGCCTGGTGGTGCTGAAACTGTTGTGTGGATATTTGAAACAGAAATACTTGACAGGAGGGGTTCTGTTTTCCTTTCCTTCAGGTTAATGTGATCCATACAGCCAGTCCCGTGGAGCACGCTAACAACGCCATGATGCAGCCTAATTTCATCAACCCTGTCCATCATGCTTCAGTGGATCTGTCTGGACACAACTTGGTCAACGCCCACCAGGCCTCAGGTACCAAAACACAAGCATGAAAGGGAAAATATGAGCTCTAAAAAAGGAAAACATTTATTTCTTAGCATTCTAATACCTAAAACTTTTTTATTTTATGGTTTGAATGTAAAACCGTTTTAATGAAATGTGTCTGGAGTCTTAACCCTCATTTACTGGGATTAGTATTAACAGGAGACTTCATTTGGTTTAGAAACTCCCCCAACCCCCAGTTACATGTCTGTGCTCTGTGTGTTTCACCCATATTGACTGGAATTAAATCCTCATATAATTTCAAGGCTCTTCATAACAAAGACAGGGATGCTGTTATAAGCTTTAATATACATTGAAAGGTGCTCCTCGCTGCATGGCGTTCATTTTCTAAAACTGGGTTTATGATTTTAAGCAGAACAAACCTCCAGGATTTATGGCCAAAAGGATTTTATTATGCATTGAGTATATTAATGACACAACAATAAAATAAGAGCGTGTTTAGGAGGGAATCGAAGCATCATGACATACGCTGTACCAATTGTAATAAACATGTGATTCAGCTTTTAAAACTGCCAACTTATTGTCTGTGTGTCATGTGCTGGTATTAACACAGAATGTCAGAATCAAACCAGTAATCTGCTTATTTGTAGCTGTAGAAAAAGAGCTGGTCGGTTTAACAGGGAGCTGATGGATTACGGTGCATTAAGCAGAAGTAGGGCGTACATGAAACATGAGTTGTTTTCATTTTTTATGTTCATTTCATGGCACTAGTTTAGGGATTACACTTGTGTGTAGTCTGGGACATCCGTAAAGGCCGTGCTCTGAGCGCAACCTTTTATTCTGGCCTCGGTAATCTTCTCTGCTCACCAGGATTGGCACAACACCGAAGAGGCCCATTCCTGATCGTGTGAGATAAAGTGGAGCAGTTTGGCGAGAGACAGGGAAAGCTTTTTAAAGAAAGACAACAGTCCTGAAGCTCTGACACAGAGTGAAGCCATTGTGTTTTCCCACAAATAAAACAAACTATCACAAGGGTTTTTATGTGCAAATATTCCCATCTGATATAACCTCTCATTTTGCTTCTTTGTAGTGGTTCCCAGTGCTGCCACTATTGTCATTGTGGTGTGTGTCAGCTTCCTGGTGTTTATGATCATCCTGGGTGTGTTCCGCATCCGAGCTGCACACCAACGCACCATGAGAGACCAGGAGAGCGGCAAGGAGAACGAGATGGACTGGGACGACTCGGCCCTCACCATCACAGTTAACCCCATGGAGGTAACAGAAAACAAATGCAACAAATACGTAACGATTATTAAAAATACCCTTTTAACAAAAAGTGTTTCAGCTGCAACCAAGGTGGAGTTTCAGTAGCACATGGTTTCTATGTGACAACAAGGATCATTTCAGTCTGTAGGTCCAACATCGTATTTGTTTTATGACATTTTTTTGTTTATTAAACTATTTTTCTGCAGAAGAAATAATTTGAAAAAAAAAATCACTTCTAAGTTTTTGAAGCCAGAACATACATTTAACTAACTTTTATTTTCTATTGCTGTGAAATTTATCTGTCTTCAGTTGAGTCAAGTGTTGAAAAAGGTATAGGATTGATACCGGGTTAGGTCTCATGAGACTTGTTTAGTCTCTAAATATAGCCACAGCTTTCAGGAACACGTGAAATGCTTCAAACTGCTGCACTTCAAAGGCATTTAGTGATAAAAATACTGAAACAAAACAGTGCTGAAATACAGCTGGTTACATTTTCATCAAACTTCATTTTCCACAGCTCATCCGAGGTTGTGTTCCAGAGGTAGCAGGTCGAGGAAGGAAATCCAAACATCTCTTTTCTTAGTGACTGTCCAGCTCCTCATGGCATGTAGAGCCTCGTACCAGTTTCTACTGGTGATTTATTAAAACACCTTAAATAGTGAAAAGATAGAGGGAGGATATAATTTAACCCCCAAAGAAAACAAAGAAAACTGCAGTTTATAATTAAGGCTAGTTATAAAACAAAACAGTCTATTTCAGAGTCCGAACTGTGTTTCAACGCTTTGATTTACAGAATATTAAACTCATGATTTGAAACTTTAGATTACCTAAATAAAAACAAGCATCCAAAAAAAATTCAAATCTTTTTGAAACTTTGAAACCATGAAACTAGTATTGTTTATAAACAATATTTATAATATAAAATAAAATATAAGCATTAATAATATTTAGACTCTTATCATGTTTTCAACTAAAACTTAAAATGCATTTGTGAATTTCCTGCCATATAAATAAAATATTAAAAGATAAATCTGTAAAAACAACAAGTAGTTTTGAAATCAGGTGTTTTTTCTCTGCTAGATCAGTAATTCCAGCCTCAAAAGCATATTTATTTTCTCATAAAAGCCTGTTTTTTTCTTTTTGTTCTGTGACGCAGACATACGAGGACCAGCACAGCAGTGAGGAGGAGGAGGAGAGCGAGGACGGGGAGGAGGAAGATGACATCACGAGCGCTGAGTCAGAGAGCAGCGAAGACGAGGAGGGCGAGGAGCCTGAGGACCAGCAGGGGACCAACAGACAGCAACAGCTGGAGTGGGACGACTCCACCCTCACCTACTAAAACCACACACGAGCTCCGATACACACACATTACCAAGTCACACTCACTGCTTTACACACACCCACTCTGTGCAGTTTCATATAGGAGCCATGATGTAAAAAAAAGAATAAAAATTCCTTCAGCGTATACGGTCAAGGCTTTCCTGTTGTTATCTTAGTGGTGGTACTCGGTGTAGTGTATTCATCACCAGATTACTGATGTTTACTTTTCTTTTTTTATTTATTATACTTTAATTCCCTGGAAAACTTGGCCTACATTTGTTTTGAACTGTGTGAGGAAGCCAGCCCTGCACTTTTTGTTCTCTCTCAGACATCTCGAGGCTTTCAGAAGGAGAATCGTTTGTATATTCTTTGCTAATGCTTTTAGGTTCATTTGCAGCTAAATTCTTTTATAGCTTTCTTGAATCGTAGTCCTCAGTGGAGCAACTTTTAACAAGTACCCTGCAATTTTTATTTTATTTTTTTGTTCTTGTTTTAGTGCATGAGGAAATTTTGGGAAGTCTTACGTGTAGAGAAACAAATTGCTTTTTAAAAATCTTGTAAATATGGATAAAAAAGATGTAATTAGTCAGTGTGTTAGTGTAAGACCCACTGAATAGGGTCCGATATCTTAAAATAAAAAAAAGACGTAGAATATTTGTGTCACACAGGCTGTAAGCATGTTGCTGAATTTCTGCAAAAGCTGTTCCATCATGCTTGTACATAAGTCTGCCTCGTGAGGAGAAACCCAGGACTGTTACACGGAGGTTTCCATGACAAAGTGGTGTCCATTTTGTCTTTTTATTTTCTGTAGAGTGAAATCAGTTTGGTTTTATTTTTTCTCGTATGCAGAACCGCTTGATGGTTTTCAGCTTCATTCATGCTTCGCTTTGCTTGCACAGGTAGCAATGCTCGACTCCTGGTGTTGATGTTGTTTCATTCCCAGTAGAGATCACTGTTGTACAGAAAGGATATTTTTGGTTTTTGCTTTTTTGTTTTGTTTTGTTTTTGTTTGGGGTAATCACATTGGGAGAAATGCTAATGTACAAATCAACATGTGGTTCCGTACTTACTTTGCAAAGAGCAGGAAAGCAAGACTGTTGCTTTTTAAATAACGGTACTAAAATATCTGCTAGTGTGTTTGGACGAGCAGAGATTCACTCAGCAGCTTTGAAGCTTTTCTCTCAGTGCTGCTGAGCTGTCAGGAGATCAAACTAAAACACTACTGACAGCAAATAAATCAGGCTGACTTCAGTGGAGACTGGTTGAATTATCCACTTGTTTTTAGGGAAACAAGTGAAGAAAACAGATTTTTTTTTGCTGCAAATTTATTTTCTATACCTCATCTGCTTCATCTTAAATAATAATATTAGATGCATTTTTAAACAGTTTTCCTTGTGCAAAAACATCCAGGACTTAATTAAAAACAGGTGACGCCTTTTTTTAAAGCAGGAAAACGCTTTAAAAATAAGTTTGACTTAAATCTTAAACAGATATTTTTTGCAGCAGACCACTAGATTTTATCGTACACGGAGCTGTACTGTAGAGTTGTTCCAAGATATTTGTTTACATTTGGTAAACTTATTTTCCTGCTGGTATATAAAAAGCAATTAATTGATTAGGAAAATGTGTCCAACCTGTCTCCTCTCAGATGCCGTTGTCCATAACTGTTGTATATATATATGCTTTAAAAAACAAATACTGATGACTTTTACTGTTTTAGTGTTCGACTTAGATGTACTGCATCAATTAGGACCAGATTTGGGGCATTGCAGCTTGCAGAGAGTGACATTACCAGGATTAGAGAAGCTGGATTTGTGAATTTTTTTCATACTTTCCACATGAATTTCTTTTCAGAGGCAACACAGAGCTTCTTTTAGGGGTTTAAATGTTCGTGATGGAAATGTAATGACCAGTCTCCCTTCTACGATGACTTTGAGTTGTAAAAAAATAAATAAACGGGGCCAGGTCTGAGCCGGCTGAGATGGGAGTGCCTTTTGCCAATCATAGTGTAATTAGCAGGTCTAACAAAAACACTTAACCGCGCTCTTTTAGTTGAATATTTTGTTTTCATGCTAAATTTCTCTCATTTGCTGAGTTTATTTGTTGGTTTGTAGTCTTGATAGTCCACCGCTAGTTTTATTAAAAGTACAAACATTCTGCATAGATGTCATGTGTCCTTGTTGATGTTTAGAGAAAGTAGATTCATATTGTACCTTCTATAGATATTGTACTGAACCATATTGACCGAATCCACCTTTTAAAGATGTACAGTACATTATGAATTGCTTTGGCAGCGTATGTGGGCATACTACTAACTGACCTGTAAAGCGGAGGGTGATTATTTTTTTGAACAGTGTCCAGTCGCCTGAAATTGATGAGAAATGAATTTGAGGGCAGCATGAAGTTCACATGATTACAGAAATCCCATCGGCTCAGAAATTCTCACACTTTGATTACTTTTTATGTCAGTTACAGCCACTCTGACTCTGATGTCCACAGAGACTCCACCACCTGGAGTTTAGTGAGCTACTTGCTCCCTGACCAGACCCTGAACTGAGTGTAAAATGCTCAAACTGTCACTGCAATACCACTATAGGAAATCAACGTTTTGCATGAGCCACACGTTTGTTTGATCTGTGTAGGGTTGAGATTGGGATCAGAGAGGAGCTGGGATACACTACTGATCTGTTTCACATCCATGACACTCCAGATTGGATTTTTATGTTTTGTTTTTATTTCAAACTTTGCTCAAATGGACAGTGGTGATGTTTTTCAGAAAGGTTGGGGGCTTCCTTTGTGCTTTGTTTGAGCCGCTCACACTTTTCTACCAATTCAAAGGTAAATTGTAGTGAAGTTGATGCTTTGCTCATAAACAAAATAAAGGATGAAGAGATGGGGAAATAAACTCTGGCTTCACTTGTTTTTATTAAGTCTTCATTCACTGTGTGCAACTGATGTCTGGATAAGTAGAAGAACACACCCTGGTTGGTACCACTGGTAGGTGTGAGCAATGTTGCCCCCTGGTGGTAAGAACAAACACTAGCCAGGAAAGAAAAAAAACATATCTTTTAATTCAATAAAAAACCTTGAAAGCAACAAAATTGATAGTGTGATAAAAATAGTATTTATTAGTGAAACTTTTCTATTTGATTATATTTTTCACTTTTACTAAAAGCCTAAACCTTTAGAATGTAAATTATCAACCTTTTTTACTACAAGCCTGTATAAACTTGTCAGGTAATATTTCTCCACGTGTTAATAAATACGTTGGAAAAAAAGTTAATATATGCATAACAGTCTGATGTTATTTGTTTCTTCCATGCAAACCATTTACACTTAATGCCGCTCATTCATTTCTTTAACACAGATGTGCAAATCAGTGAACATTGTACAGGTTTGATAACATCTAGATGTGTATTAGTATCTAATGGCAGGAAGGTAGTTTTATTAGTCTTTTCCTTCTCCTTTTACCATCCCAGATGCAGCCTGCAGTGCTGACTGATTTTCCAATGCAGTCAAAAGTCTGATGATGAATCATAATCTCATGAGACACAGAGGACAGCTGCTCAAGGCTTTAATTTATGCTGTAAAAGATGTCAACCAATCAGAATCCAGAAGTCGTTTGGATTACACTTCAGGTGAAACTGGTCAAAGGTTTATCTGCAGGTTTGTTTTTAACACTGATTTTGCATTTAGCAAAGAACAAACAGAATCACAAAAATCTTACAACTAAAAGCCATTCGATGACATAAATAAAAGTCACCTTATGTACGAAAACTGAAGTTTTAGCAGCAGCTAATAAAAACAACCACAATATGAGCAGAAACATCATAGACCCACAAAAGGTTATTACTGAGAGAAAAACAAAAAAGTTATAATTAACAAGCAAATAAACTTTAAAGTATTTACTGGAATACTATATAATATAAACTTATAATGAAATGCTGATTAATAGATCAAATAAATCTTTGATGGAGTTGTTTACATCAGAAAAGTGATGCAGCCATAACCATAAAACCCCCAAAAGTCACAGCTTCAGTGATCAACAAAGTCATAATACATTAATATAATAAAAAATAACTACAGTTGTTAGGTAAATTTAGAAAATAAATTTTAATTAGATTTTTGATGTACAAAGTTTTATGTTTTCATCTGCAGCATCATGATGAATCACTCTTTATGTTGCTTAAAGCGGCACTCCGGAGGATTTCATCAGGAGAGCAGTTTTTGAATCTAGCGTCCAAAGGCTCCTCCTCAAAACATCTCGACACGCGCGTCCGGTCGCGTGTGCGCGCGTGCACGCGGCGCATATACTTCGGACATGAACTGTACAGCTCAATGTGTAGGGTTTAATCACTCACAGTTCACAATCTTATTCCAACAACACTACGAGGGTCTGATGAGCCCTCTCTGTCCCTGCTGCTTCTGATATTAGCTCTGTTAGCAGAGAGCTGCTGCTGGACTCTGAAGCTGAACTTGACTCGACCCTGGATGAACTTTCTGACCAAAATAAACGCATAATCCTGTCAAGTCTTGCCATTCTGTGAGGTGAAAGGTTTAAAAATAAAAATAAATCCATATTTAGCTGGAGAATGGGTAGGTTTTTATTAGAAATGAGCCGTGAGTCCTCAGTGAACGGCTGAGACGGCAGAGAAACACACGGAGCGTCCTGTACGACAGCGCCCCCTACTGGTACAGGTTTGGTCGATGCCCGTGCATGTTGAGAGAATGCAGACATTTGAATTTCATTGGCTGAAAAATGTCGGCGGCAAGAAATAATGGAAAGGGGTCTCTAGGAGGAAGGAGGGTCTTCATCAGAATGACAGATGTTGTGGAACTCAACCCATAGATCATAGTTTAGACCTGAAATATCATTTAAAACATTTAGAAAACTTTGATACAGAGAAAAATGCTCCAGAGAGCCGCTTTAATAAAAAACCCAGACCGACTTTAACAACATGACTCGGCAGTTTATTGTGCACCTGATTTGTAAAAAGCTCCAGTTCTTCTTCTCCTTGCAGACAGAGCAGTTTATTTTTTTATTATTTCACATTTTATCCCTTATACAGGAAATCCTCCTCTTAAAAACAACACTGATATACATTCTCTGACTTTTACAACACAAATCACAGCACAACAGTCGTCTCTGCAGCCGTCTTTACAGTATATTTACTAAATCACCCCGTCGTACCGACATTAACACATACTCACACTTACCGGAACAAATAGAAGATGTTTGAAAAGTTATAAAACAGTACTGTTAAAAATAGTTTGCATCTACAGAAGCACTTAAATGTGCACTGATTATTTATAAAATCTGTAATCAGTTGGCACATTACTTAATAAAACCAAACAAAACCTCTAAAAGTGAACATTTTGTAAATCTGCTATACTTTGGTTTTAACACCAGAACTCGCTAAAGCCATAATTTTGTCTTCAGACCCTGAAAAAGAAAGAAAAATAAGAGCAATCACACAAATAACTGACTTATTAAATGGTCATTGAAATGTTTGGGCTCACCCAGGTTTGCGGTCACTTTTTCAAACTGGCTCAGGGTAGCCGTGACGTTTTCAGCGAGAAAAGTCTCTTCCTCTGGAGTGAGCTGTTGGAGAAGATGTTTACAACGTTACAGCTCCTTCAGGGATTTTAAAATCAATCATGAGGAGTTCACGCTGCTTTGACTTTCTGTGATGAGCACTGAAATGTGTGTGTGTGTGTGTGTGTGTGTGTGTGTGTGTGTGTGTGTGTGTGTGTGTGTGTGTGTGTGAAACTCTTGTAGAGTGACGATTTCCTCACCTTCTCCCCCAGTTTCTTCAGTGCTGTGAGGATTTCCATTTTCTGCTGCGTGTGTACGTCCCGCGACAGTTTCCCCACCATCACGTCTCGGTCCATCTGCTCGGAATTTCACACAACAGTTGGACAACTTACAAGCAGAGCAATGCACAGAAAAACAACCACGGAGTAACTGAACCGCTCCAGGTTGGATCAGTAGAGGACTTATCCAAACTGACAGCTTTAGTTTTTTTATTCAACAGAACAAATCAGCTGGGGGGAAAAAAACATTTGTTTGAACTTTAGTTTATAGTTTAAACAAAGGAAAAGAATATTAGTCAGAGGAGAGGGAAAAAAATAAATAACTTTTCTTATCTGGTCTCATAACACTCAAAAGATCATCACTAAAGCACAGAAAAAAAGACTCTTTTCTTAGATAGATAGCTGAAAAAAATGCACAGAGAGTAATTACCAGCTCCCTAACAGCATGGCACAGAATCTGCACCGTGCAGGAGAAATGGCGCTCCAGCAGGTTATAAAATCTGCACAGCAGGATCATCAGGAGGACCCACAACATAATTAAAGACAAAACACACTCTCAATATTCCCTGCACAAACTGCTTCCTTCAGGAAGGTGCTAGAAGTGGGAAAACCACAAAACCAGTTTCTTCCCATGCACAGGCCATTAGACTGCTGAAGAATATTAGCAAACCCACAATCCAGATTTCTCTCAGACCCCTTTGTTTCATACTTTCTACATACAGAGCTATTTTTATGTATTTACATATTGCTTACCTATTTTATGTATCTGGCTGTAGTGTTGGTTTGTTATTTATGTAAAAGGAGGCCAGCAAAGTGAGGAATTTATTGCATGGTTATAATGTGTTTTTACAATGTGTCTAGTTTACATTGAGCTGTGAAACTGGATTACAAGTGACCGTATAAATGAACGAATGCCCTGCTGTAATACAGTATTTATATGTTTCAGACCAACTCCAAGAACTTCAGTTTTTTCAGGATCAGCTAGACTAAAACATTTACTTTAGATTAGACTTTTTTTCTTAGCATGCAATACTTTTGCCTATAAGATGAATTATTAACACAAACTGGCTCTTTAAAATGTAATTCTGTGCTTGAAAATGTTGAGTCTTTGGATTCCCTCACAGCAAATACCAAATAATCAAACTGCCCAGATCACTATCTCATCTAAAATCCAGGGATGAGCTGAAAGAAACCTAATGCAGAGTGATGAGTTTAGTATTAATGAGTTGATTTCAGTCCAAACCTCAGCAAGTCTGGTTCTTAGCTGTCCTGGCTGCTTCTTTGCAAAAAGCCGGATCACTTCAGGTGTTTTAAATGCTTGACTGATGGCAGCTTGTATGGCCTGATGGAAACAGAAAATCAAACTTAATATTCCCAGTAAAACAGAGCAGCATCATGTGAAAAAGTGCCTCCTACCAGCTGCATGCCACTGAGCTCGTCCACCAGTGTCATGTCTCCTGACATGATCTTCTTCAGGGAGTCATTAAATTCCCCCAGCTGCTCCAATGTCTCCTTTTTTGTCTCCTCATACTCCTCCTCATCCAGCTCTTCTCTGGGATTAACAAACCAGTGATAAGAAACACAAAGAGATAAAGGGAAAGCATTGATTTCTCCACAACCCTGCACCTGCACTCCTCCAGGTCCTGAAGCTGCTGCATCAGTCTGTCAAGTTGTTCTTCCATATTCTGCTTCAGTTTGCTGGTTTCTGATTTCCCCCGAGAAGCCATTCTCAGTCAAAACTGTCATAAACTTAGCAGACAGAAAACAAGAGATTAAAAAAACACTAGTAATAAACGAGTAATAACTGGAAACCTGTGAATGATTATATTGCAGCTGTTATAACACCAGTTTATGGGGAAATACAAAGTATAATGACGTGCTGGAGGAATTTAGATCCTAAACTTTCATGTAAACATTGATAGTAGCACAATAAGCTGAACAAGCTAACATTGCTAAACGAAAGCATCTCACCGGGACTCCCTCTGTCGGTAAACAGGTTTAAATGAGTAAGTAAAATGTTTGTGTCAGCCTGAAGAGATTTGCCATAAAAATATCAGAATCACAGTAGAACAATTACAGGAAATCAATAACTTAAATAAAGAGAAACGTTTACGACTTGACTTGAACCGAGTGACTTAAAGATTGGTGGTTGTGAATGTAACTCGCGAGTGTGGGTGCGGTTAGGGCAAGCTGTTGTAACACATATTTCTACTGTACGAGTCTACTAAACCATAGATATCATATCTGTGTACTAAACGAGACCGTCTGTTTTACTTTGCAGACTTTATCTGGCATGCCAGGCTGCTGATAAATAGCAATGGGACTGTGAAATCTGAGTTTCTCTTTTGTAATTAAAATTTTACATTTACTTATTGTTTATTCTTAAAATGTAAACTCTAATTACAATATCCACAAATAGAAAATCTATATGCCAAAAAGGCTTGCCATACTTCCTCTTTCCTCCTGTCCAATCAAATCTGTCTGTTATTGCGTAAGTTCTCTAAGTCAGTACGTACGGAAATCACGTGACACGTTTGCAGCCGACTGTCGCAAATTCTGGTAGTAAAATACTCAATATTTTACTTTATATTAGTAAGTGTGACATTTCTGTACATTTTAAAGCTCCGTTTATGTTGATATCTCTTTAAATCCTTTTTAAAATCACTGTGATGTTGCATATATATGTTTAGATTTTAGGAAATAGCCCGCAGCTTAGTTTAGCTAAGAATCTCTGAGTCACTGGTTTGTTTACATCTTTCTTTATAAATGTATTTATCATTCTTTCAACTTTACAGTAAGACTGTAATATAGCACCCTTATTAAAACTTCGCAGAGGCGCGTATGCTGTTCATTTTGACAGTAGAGTTATCATGGTGATGCAATTAACCGGCTGAAACGAAACCCCAAAACGCCGTAGGAGAATGGCGTATGGAGAAATCCTCCTGATCCTCTATAAACTTTACGCATTTAATAGCAAACTACTTTAAATACGTTCACTTTCCATCACAATACGAGTCACAGGACACTGAACTTTTACCAATTCAGCTTGATTATTTATTTTACAATTTTAATTCAAATGTATAAAGTTTCTAACCACTTTTTGAGTTTAAAAATAGCCTAAAGTTTCCATGTTTTATAATTAGCCTTTGCATCTGTTGCAGAATGAATTCAGCTCCAGTATGAGACATGGAGGATCACAATTTAACCAAAGTGGTTCTGCTCTCCTGCGGATCCTTCAACCCGATCACCAACATGCACCTGAGGATGTTTGAACTGGCCCGAGATCACCTGGAAGACACAGGTTGGGTGAAATGGAAGTAAATGTATTTGAAACAATGATTTAGTTTTTGTTTCAGTCAGCTTACTCCTGTCACAAAGTGATGTCAGGTCTGAATTAGTATCATGAAGCTGAAGGAGGTTTTTCATAGAATGGTGGATAAAAGCCTCTATATGGTCAGATGTTCACAGATATCAACACATACTAAAAATTGTATATGTTTCTTGCATCCTAATGTAAACACTAAATCCTGTGTTGTCCACTCAGGTCAGTACAGCGTGGTGAAAGGAATAGTCTCTCCAGTGTGTGATGCCTATAAGAAAAAGGGTTTGATTGAGGCTACCCACCGTGTGGAAATGACCAGACTGGCCACAGAAAACTCAGACTGGATTACGGTCAACCCCTGGGAGAGCCAGCAGTCTGAGTGGATGGAGACGGCTAAAGTAGTTCGGTAAGTTTAGTGTGAAATTTGTCTTCAGATTCAGATTTGTCTTCAAACCTACCTAATGACATCCACATGTCTGAAAATAAAAGCACCCTAATAATTATGTTGTTCACTAGTTTAGAGACAACCCTAGATCTGATACATTATGCAGTTTAGGAGTTTCAGTTCCTTAACTGACACTTAAAAGTTTAACATTTATAGGTGTGCTGTTATATTTTTAGTTAAACTTTTTAATTTCTGTTTTCTAATATTTACTATTGATATAATCTAAACAGCAGGGTTTTTTTTTTAACTAAAAGAAGTAGATTTTGTATATATTTTGCATAATTTAGTCTTGCATAGAACCAGATGCACATAGATAAAGAAACTTTCCTTTCAGTTGTATTTTCTATCACAGATTTTGAGTTGGCGCTTTAAGGGATTAGAATGAACAAATACACAGAACAGACCTGGCCGTTAAGGGCAGGGCAGCAAGGCAGTTAGTGTGAATCATTAAAACACCTCCAAGAACTCTGATTGTGATCCAAGCAAGATTATCAGGTTGGAGTGACTTTTTTTAATTGTTAATTTATGATGAACCAGTGATAGATTATACAGCCTGTAACTGTTTCTATAAAAATCTATATTTCTCCCATTATTTTCTGTGGTGACGACTGTTTTATTTTTCTGTATAGGAAACTGAAGTTCCCTTATTATAATTGTTATTTGTCTGCATTCCCACAGGCATCACTATGATGAGCTGCTTGCAGCAGAGCATAACTTGGATAATGTGGACACAGTCAAGTGTGTGAAAAAGAGACGCATAAAGATGAAATATTCTGAGAGTTCAGCTCAGCACCAGAGAAACGGTACGCCATAAAATAAAATAAAATGCAAGTTTAACTGTCGCGACTCAAACGTTTTTACTCAGCTTCTTTTTAGGACCACCTTTACTTGGTTACAGAAAGAACACAGTTCTGTTTCTGCCTTCGCTGGATTGAACTCTTACAGGAGATTAAATTCAAATCAGTTCATTTATTTAAATCATCAAAAGCCTGTAAGGGTGTGACGTTTTGTGTGGTGGTTGACAGCTGTTCACACAACTCAAAAGTACACAATGTTCAACCATCCAGGGGTTAGTCTCCATAAAGAAAGAAGGTAAAAACACAAGCTTTGTGCCAGTAGTATAATCTGAAGTATTACAGTACTTCAAGTGAGCATTTGAACTCTGCTTTACAATCCCATTTTGATATAATGAAGCATTGTGTTGCAGTTCTAAAACCCTTTATTTTTCACTGTAAAACAACCAGAATTTTGCCTTTTTATATAGTTTTTTTTCCTTGTTAAAACTGAACCAAACATTTAAGTGAAGGGCCAGCATTTTCAGACGTTCTTGAGATTGAATCAACATTTTCACATCTTCAGAATTACTCCACGAGAACTCTAAACAAATTCTGATTTCCACAAAGATCAGTTATCCTAGCCAGACGCTTTTTGTTTCTCTGTGCTCAGATGGTCCTCGGCTGATGCTGCTGTGTGGGGCCGATGTCCTGGAATCATTTGGGATCCCCAACCTGTGGAAGCCAGAGGATATAGCAGAGATCGTCGGACGTTACGGTGTGGTTTGCATCACCCGCAACGGCAGCGACCCGTACAAGTTCATCCACCAGTCAGACGTGCTGTGGAAGTATCGCGAGAACATCCACGTCGTCCACGAGTGGGTGACCAATGAGATCTCGGCCACTCATGTGCGCCGGGCGCTGCGTCGAGGTCGGAGCGTCAGGTATCTGCTGCCAGACAGCATCATCCGCTACATCCGAGAGCAACGCCTCTACAGTGCTGAGAGCGAGCAGAAGAACGCTGACGTGGTTCTTGCTCCTCTACAGAGATACACAGATGCCTCCACGAGCTGATGACGTTTACAAAAACTTTACTATGAATTTATAACAAATCTGACTAAATCTATTGATGCTTCCTCCAGCACCAACTCCGTGAAGCAACCTTTCAGATGAAGGAGGATTTTTAGACTTTTCTGAGTTAAATCATTTATAATCAGTTGTTTTTTTTGAATGGGTGTTGAAACATGAGTGAAAAACAAACTAACTGAGCTTCCACTTTCATAAATGAACACTGCTGTAATTAAACAATGGATTTAATATCATAAGGTTTGATCTAGAACTTGTTTTACTTTTGCATAAAAAAAATAAAGTTTTTTTTTTCCACATTTTTTTGTCATGTTGTAATTTTCCGTGCAGTCCTCCCTGAAACCCTCGTTGAAGTGATGGATTTCTATTTTGCTGGAAAAGGTTTTCTTTTTGTTTAGAGTAATTTAATTAATGTTTTTTGTCACACATGTAGTGTGATTATCCTCAATCAGCTGATCTTCACTATGATCTCTTTGTCGTTTATATAAAATGCTGTTTTATTCGAGGAAGTTAGCTTATACAGTTCATTGAGTCCTATCAAAAGATTTCAGATGGGAAAAAAAGCAATTCAAAGAGTCTGTAGTTGATTACAACTAGTAATGTTTAGGAGGGAAGATCGCATCAAAATCTTTAAATGTTAGAAGCTAATATTAGGCACCAGCTGTAGATTGAAGTCATTCCAAAGTTTTGTTTCATCAAACTGATATCAGCCCAGTATGATAATAATAATAATAATACTTTTTATTTTAGGCGCCTTTCTGACACCCAAGTTCACTGTACAACACCGTACACCGTGTTTACACACCAACACTTGGAACAAAATGACCCTGGTGGTATTTTCTCACTTGCAAAATCAGGAGGAGGAAAAAGTCCCTTGTTTGGACAGAGGTTTGTTTATCTTTAGAACTTTCTGCACTTCATACCAGAGTGAAACGTCAGTCTGGGTCAGTGACCCCTTCACAGGACAGGCTCGTCATTCCAGTGCAGAGGCTTCCGTTATGATTTAATGGAAAGTTTGGAGGGAAAATCCCCCAGACCTTCCATTCAACTCAAGAAACTAAAATAAAATGAACGACTGAATCCATCATAATAGAATAGCTGTGCCGTGTCCTTGCTGCTGGTGGAGATCCTGAGATCTTGCCCAAATATTGTATCTGGCTCCCATCTTTATTTTTTGCCCAAATATTGTGTTGAAGTTTGCCCCAATATTTCTGCCCAAGACTTTAGTTCCTTACACAAGCCAATGTCCCACTATATCTCATAATTTACAATGTAGATCCCCTGATGGTACCCCAAATCTTGCCCAAATATTGTATCTGGTACCCCCAAATCTGTTTTGTTTTTTATTTTCAATGTTTTCTCTGTTTTGATTTTTTGTTTATATTGTAAAGTGCTTTGTGATGTATATCTGTGAAAGGCGCTATATAAATAAACTTTACTTACTTACTTACTTACTTACTTACTTACTTACTAGAAAGGATTCATAATGAATCTGGTTATCTTCCTTTTTTTTGAGCAATTCTGCAAGTTTCCTTTTATGTTAAAAAAAACTGTTGAACAGTCCTACCTAGACCTAGATGCAGGATGTATTTTTCCAGTTTTTATTTTTACCACCTGAGGCAAAAAGTTTGCAAACTCCTAACTATCTAAAACCAGCCTGACAGCTTCTTGTATACACCTGATGAGAGCCCAACCCACATGCTCATCTTTTGACAGCATACCAGGTGATGGCACTCCCTCCGTTGTAATCACTTTAAAAACAAGCAACAGAGCTCATTTAGGCACAGACAGCGCTTTGCATCACTTCAGTGGCTGATGATCACGATTTACTTGGAGGAAGGACATATAAAAAGACATCAACATGCCCGCCAGCCTCTGTGGTACCTGGGAAATGGTCAGCAATGTCAACTTTGAGGGATACATGGTAGCACTTGGTGAGTACTTTAAGCATGCTTTAATCTGAAAGTAATATTTGACATTTAACCTTATTTATTGCTTTGAAATTCCTGTTAATTTAATTGTAACTATGTTGCAAAATACATGCATGCAAAACATAATTACATGAAATTTATGGCAGGGAAACAAGCTATACTGCTCATAATTTACACGAGTCTGTGAAGGAGGGAATGAGTGGATTCATTTTGCTCTAACTTTTTTTTTTTTTTAACTGAACTTAAAGTGTTTTTCTGCAATCCCAGGCATCAACACTTGCGTACGCAAGATTGCTGTGAAGCTGAAGCAGAGGAAGGTGATTGAGCAGAGGGGAGAACTGTACATCATCAAAACCACCAGCAGCTTCAGAAACTACTCTTTGTCCTTCACTGTCAACCAGGAGTTTGAGGAGTTTACAAAGGGGTTGGACAACAGGCATGTGAAGGTGAGAAGAAAAGGCAGACGTGTAAAAAAATGAAATCATTATCAGTGTTTGTTTAATAAAATGTTCATGCATGTTCCCAAAAATATGGACAGTCGTTATTTATTCTCTCATTTCCCTCCCTCTCTTGTCATCTGTGCAGTCACTGGTGACATGGCAAGGGAATAAACTGGTGTGTGAACAGATTGGAGAGAAGAAGAACCGGGGCTGGACTCATTGGTTGGAAGGCGACAAGCTCCATCTGGTAAGAATTAACTATTTTTTTTAAATGATTCACAAGTTGTTTTTTTTTTAATGTTGTAAAATATATTTATAACTGCATTTATTTCATATGAATGACGTCCTTCCTACAGGAGTTGTACTGTGAAGGAGAAGTCTGCAAGCAAGTGTTTAAAAGAACATAAACGCTACAGGAGCGAAAAGGAACAAGAAATGTAATTCTGGAGAAGTCACCCCGTGATGAAGGGGATTAAGAGTTTAATCTACTGCTGTTAACCCTGAAGAAGAAACCCACAGTCAGAACTGGTGTTTTCTTTGCTGTCTGTTCAGGCCAGGAGAAAATAATGTCATTTAGGGTATGAGTTCTCACCACTAGATGGCGTCACTGCATTATTTTTTATTAAACACTGCAGTTTGGTGGTGCAGGCCTTATTTATCTAATTACACATTTTTAAAAAGCTCCTTTCAACAGTGAAACTATTTTGAGGGTTCTTCCATTCTACAGTTTGTGTAGACAGATTACTGCTTGTGCTTTCCACCTCACATTAAAATATGCTTGTTGTACAATTCTTTGTTTCCGTTCATGTGTTTTTACCTAATCTAAGATACAGTTTCGATGTTTGTTTTTTTTGTAAGCATGTATTTTTTTTAATAAAGGGATTTGAAAGAAATCTACAGTAAATCATTCATTTTCTTCAATAATTCACAGCACAAATTAAAATTAAATCAAAAGGAAAGTAATTTGACTGCACATTAAAATTGCAGAATTCATGTGTTTTTGCTGCAACTGTTGAGTCTGTAAGGGAAATAAATAATATAATCTGCTATTTAAATATTGCTCAAAGGATTTTAAATAGTGCTCAAATTTAAAGTGCTCCATATAAACAGATTTATAATGTACTGTAGTTCATGTAATAATTTCTATTATAAACAAATGCATCATTATTAGGTATTATGTAAATCCAAAAAAGGGTTTTAAATAAAGGCAACTGGACTTATTTGGTTCTTTGAAGACGTTTCACTGCTCATCCAAGTAGCTTTGTCAATTCTGTCTGAAGTAAAGGAGAGAGAATCTTATATAATGTGCTTATCTTCCTCTGTCTGTGACACCCCTCCTTCTACCCCCTTGAGGAGGTGTTCGCTCCACTGTATTCAACTGGAGTCCTGGTGAGGTGTTTTGATTAGAGGCGTGAGTTGTCTGGGAATTAAGTTCAAAGCAGACTGGTCAGTGCTGGAAAGATGACATCTGAGTCCTCCTCCTCTGTTTAAAGTTGGTTTTTCACGTTTGACATAGATGACGTCTTTAACTCCTCTCTCAAACCATCGGTCTTCTCTGTCCAAAACGTTGTCGTTTTCAAAGGTGCGTCCCTTGTCTTTGAGGTGGAGGATTGATGATTGATGATGAGGAGGATGATTCTTTGCAGAATTGTTGTAATTCAGCTTTATTTGAGGGTTTTCTAGCGTGAACCGCCTTTTTAAGGTCATGCCACAACATCTCAATAGGATTCAGGTCAGGACTTTGACTAGGCCACTCCAAAGTCTTCATTTTGTTTTTCTTCAGCCATTCAGAGGTGGATTTGTTGCTGTGTTTTGGGTCATTGTCCTGCTGCAGCACCCAAGATGGCTTCAGCTTGAGTTGACGAACAGATGGCCTTCAGGACATTCTCCTTCAGGATTTTTTGGTAGACAGTAGAATTCATGGTTCTATCTATCACAGCAAGCCTTCCAGGTCCTGAAGCAGCAAAACATCCCCAGACCATCACACTACCACCACCATATTTTACTGTTGGTATGATGTTCTTTTTCTGAAATGCTGTTACTTTTACGCCAGATGTAACGGGACACGCACCTTCCAAAAGATTCAACTTTTGTCTCGTCGGTCCACAAGGTATTTTCCCAAAAGTCTTGGCAATCATTGAGATGTTTTTTAGCAAAATTGAGACGAGCCTTGCTTTTTGCTTAAAAGTGGTTTGCGCCTTGGAAATCTGCCATGCAGACCGTTTTTGCCCAGTCTCTTTCTTATGGTGGAGTCGTGAACACTGACCTTAATTGAGGCAAGTGAGGCCTGCAGTTCTTTAGATGTTGTCCTGGGGTCTTTTGTGGCCTCTCGGATGAGTTGTCTCTGCGCTCTTGGGGTAATTTTGGTCGGCCGGCCACTCCTGGGAAGGTTCACCACTGTTCCATGTTTTTGCCATTTGTGGATAATGGCTCTCACTGTGGTTCGCTGGAGTCCCAAAGCTTTAGAAATGGCTTTATAACCTTTACCAGACTGATAGATCTCAATTACTTTTGTTCTCATTTGTTCCTGAATTTCTTTGGATCTTGGCATGATGTCTAGCTTTTTAGGTGCTTTTGGTCTACTTCTCTGTGTCAGGTAGCACCTATTTAAGTGATTTCTTGATTGAAACAGGTGTGGCAGTAATCAGGCCTGGGGGTGGCTACAGAAATTGAACTCAGGTATGATAAACCACAGTTAAGTTATTTTTTTAACAAGGGGGGCAATCACTTTTTCACACAGGGCCATGTAGGTTTGGATTTTTTCCTCCCTAAATAATAAAAACCATCATTTAAAAACTGCATTTTGTGTTTACCTGTGTTATCTTTGACTAATAGTTAAATGTGTTTGATGATCAGAAACATTTTGTGTGACAAACATGCAAAAGAATAAGAAATCAGGAAGGGGGCAAATAGTTTTTCACACCACTGTAAATTCAAAAAAGCATTGCAAGGAAAAGTAGCAAACTCCCAAATATTAAAATCTAGAGCTATAACCTGCTTTTAAACAATTATAATGATATTTTTAATTACAGTAGTATGGTAATTTAATCTCACAAATTAGAAAATGTTACAATTAATGATTCAGTATTTATTTATGCTTATTCTGTTCGCCTGGAATTCGACATGGAATTTCTAAGCACTAAACTACTTTACCACTACATTAAAATACTTAAAAATAATACTTATTTTTCACACCCGAAGTGATGACGCCACACACACTGTTGCCTCCCCTTAGTCACGTGACATAGTGTAGAACCAAAATGGCCGCTGTTGTATTTTGACGTATATAATAAGCTAGCTACTTTTCTTTTTGTTTGATTCTTGGTAGAAAACTACCAAACGAGAGACGGTTTGGAATATCTGTATCTTACCAATATTCATATATCGGTGTCCTAGTTTTTATCTCAAGGACAATCAAAACTGACACTTATTCGTTTAACGAGTTAAACTATGCATATTCTGGCTGACACACTGAAGCAATTGAAAGTGAAATAGCTAGCTTTAGCTGCAGTGATGGAGGAGTTGAGCGCAGATGAGGTAAGGTGACAATGGAAGAATGCACAAACTAAGTGCTAAGTATAGCCCAATTTCACCGATGTTACTACTTTCAGTTTGAAATTTTATTTCCTTAAGCTTTGTGGGGTCTTGGAAGCTGAATTGCTACAATGAGTAGCAGAGTTGTTAGCATCGTATAAATGGAAGAAGTCATTAGCGATAAAATCCCACACATTTGTCGACTCAACTCTAAGACACATCCGCGAGTTAGTCAGTTTGACTTCTAAATATACGATTTAAGGAAATCAAGTCGTATTGCAAGATAATGTTGAAGAATTCAGGCCAGGATCTTAAAATGTATGCTATCGTTGACTGTCATTTAGCTGAAGCACAGTGTGCTAACTGGCTAACGTCAGGACAAGTCATTTTAGCCGCTGGATAATATGAATTTTTGTTGCAGATATATTTTTCCATTTAAATCTGGAATGTGGTAGTAATTAATGTTTACTTTTTTGCAAACGTGTTACTTGAAATAACAGATTGCACCTGTTTTCCTGCGGTGTAAATTGCGAAATAAGCTAACGTTTTGTTAACATCAACAAATCAGTGTGCGAAACGACTCAGCAGAAAAATAGTCGACCCTAGCCACCAAGCTGTTCCTCTTAAACCTCAAATACCAAGATACTGAAAGTTTTTTGCTACGTTGCATTCGCATATAATGCTAAAAATGTAGCTTCGTATGCAGTTAATTTACTACAACTTTTCCAAGAATTGTCGACATCAGACTGAGTTCAAATTGATTGTAGCATTAAAACTAAAATCTGACTTCTATTATTTTTCCAGAAGTAAAAGTAAAGCTGCTGTAGTGCATTCTAGTCCAAAATGCCTATTCCTCCCATCATTGATTATTTGGTTACCATGACATTTTCTTGTTTATCAGTGTTTGTCTGGTCTTTTGTTGAATTTGTATAAAGTAGTCCAAGTAAATATTATATGTATTCTGAACTAATGTACTAAGATAAATAAGTTGTTTACACATGCAGAAGAAGATTGCATCATTTGGAAGGCAACAAGCCAAGCCATCACAAGCTGTTACTTGAACATACCCTGAACATTAAAAATAAAGAAACAGATTAAAAGGGGTATCAAATAATACGTAGCAAAATGGTTGACGTCCAGTACAATTATAACAAATTAGCTATTTTTGTAAAGTTAAAGTGGAGAGTGGTTGATTGTGAATAGTGAATTTAAACTTCTTTTTCTTGAGGCAAACACTTTTCTGTTCCTAAATAGATTTTTAAATGATCAGTTCATTCGGTATATTTATGTTCTTGATGTGTTTAAACCATACTAAAGTTTTTCCAAATTTTGAAGTTGACATAATACGTGATCTCATATTAGAATATGAAAAATTTGTTTATCGTCATGTAATTATTTCTAAGCCTGTCATTTAGTAGTTTAACAAATCAATAACTGGTCAAGAAACCTTTAAGCAATTTGGACGTTATGTGAGTTGAACAAGGTGTTTTGACCGACTTTGCTTGAATACATTCAAGATTCGCAGACGGCGACTGGCACGATTGGCAGGAGGACAGACATCACAGCCCAGCACCCCTCTTAGCACACCCCTCACGTCCCCTCAGAGAGAGACTCCACCTGGACCCCTCCCTGGATCCTCAGGTGTTGCACCCCAACCTGTACCACCAGCTGCCTCTCAATCATTGGGGCTCAATGTCCACAGTGGTACCCCTGCCACTTCCCCTATGGGCACCTCTGGTAAGAAATCAAGGTCTACTGATTATGAATTGCAAAAAATATTTTACTCTAATTACGTATGTAATACTAAAGGTTAAAATTACATGGTTTTCACATTAACTAAAGAGAAACATCAAATTGTTCTTGTTGTCAAATTGTTTTGTCAGCTGTTGACTAACCCTGTTAATGTTAAATCTATGTCAGATGTTCTTTGTAAGAATAAAAAATAGATTATTATAATATGACACTGGAAGGAAATATACACATTTGTGACCTAAATACTTGAAAATATTGAGTAAAAGGCCTTGAATGATATAGCAGACTTGTTATGATCACCAGTGTCCCTGTTTGAGTTAAAGTGTTGGTCAGGCCAGGGTAAGAACTGAGGCTTGTTTCATCCATATACTGCACTAGTGAGCCACAGATGAATGCATGACTGTTTCCTGGCATTGTTTGTTGGTATATATAGATGTGCTTGTTGCTATTTTCGCCTCCCTTTGGAAGCCAGTAGGGCTTTTTCTGAGATGATCCTGCATTAAACGTGTGTTTTGTTTTTTCCTCAATGTATATTTTTGTTATGATTTGATACAACTGACCCTGATCTGCTATCACAAATGTTTTGCATTTAATCCCTCCACTACCTTTATTGTTTTAAACTCAAAACACTAATGTCTAGTTCTATAGCCCAAACTTATGCAAATGCTTAATTCTGCAAACATTCATTCTGTGATTTAAATGAGAGCAAGTAAAGTAAATAAAAACAGGAAATAGATCAGAAGCTTAAATCTAGAGGCTGCACAGTTATGCAAATGTTATCAGAAATGTTCAGGATATGACTCTGTCTAGATGATGACTTCGTCCTGGCCTTCTGGTTTATCATTCTGTATTGTTGAGACTTTGAACTCACGATTGTCTAGTGTTACAAAAACAAAAGCAAACAAACTTAAAACCCTACTTTAACAATTTAATCTAAAGCCAGATTCAGAATAACCTAAATGAACGAACCTAAATGTTTAACATTTCAATTAAAAAAACATTTCTGTGATGTAGAGACATTAATTAGTAAGGCTTGTGTTTTTTGCAGGGGTGGCGTATGGGAGTCAGAGCAGCGAAGGTGTGAGCTCCCTCTCCAGCTCCCCCTCCAACAGTCTCGAGACGCAGTCCCAGAATTTGTCTCGATCACAGAGCATGGACATTGACCCTGCCTCTTGTGAAAAGGGGTAAATATTCCCTAATGACATCTTTTATTATTTTATGGTTTAAATGGTCAATGCTCTTCCTCTTCAGGCTTAAAAGGCTGCTATAAAATGTATGTAGTTTTCTCACAGATCAAATGCTGTCGTCTGCTTTCTACAAAGAGCTGAGGATTTGATCCCCTGATTTGTTGTAAAAGAAATGAGACAAATGCGTCATTTGCATCTTAGAGATGCAAAAAAGTGTAAAGCACTTTGATTTTCTCTTTTCTTCAGCATGTCCCAGGTGGATGTAGACTCAGGGATCGAGAACATGGAGGTGGA
Organism: Callopanchax toddi; assembly: GCA_006937965.1. Taxonomy (NCBI): domain Eukaryota; kingdom Metazoa; phylum Chordata; class Actinopteri; order Cyprinodontiformes; family Nothobranchiidae; genus Callopanchax; species Callopanchax toddi. Next base: position 717,924 of record SSNR01000264.1, on the reverse strand, counting down.
AGACAGTGACCGAAGGGAGAAGAGAAACTTGACTGAAAAGGTAAACGGCTCCAGTCTGTTTCAGTCAAAAGAGAGGGACCTGTGAGCTTTATTTATTGTTTTGTTTTAGTTTGATCATTGTCATCTAGAGGTGGATTTCACCTTGAAAGGATTCATATAATTTTAGTATTCAGGTTTTTCTTTTTAAATTGTGACTTTCCTCAAACAGTCTTTCATTTTCATTTACTTTGAGCCTTTGTAGCATCTCTTGAATCATAAGATAAGTGTTCTGAGAGTTAGTTGTAGTATATATTTGGCACCTCCTATGCAAATACCTTAAGCTGGAATGAAAAAGGTTTTTTTTTCTTTTTTAGGAATCCTCTGCAAACTCCGATGTCTCTGAAGAACAGGCTCTGCAGCTTATTTGTAAGATCCTCCGCGTATCGTGGAAGGAGCAGGATAGAGATGTCATCTTTCTCCCTTTGTTGGCTGCAGAGTTTCCGCAGAGCCCTAAAGATGGTATTTTATTGAACTACATCATTTTTTTCTTGTTTAAAAATCTTAACACTTTGTTTTGTTTAGTAGAATAGTTTCATATAGTGGCATGCTTATATGTTTTCATCCTGCAGTGTACTCTGACTTCAAAGACCTCATCAGCCAGATTTTGATGGAAGTCCTAATGATGTCATCCCAGTCAAATGTCCACAACCCCTTCGCCAGCTTGACCGCCACCTCACAGCCAATTGCAACAGCAAAATCCCCCGATCACCGTCTGACGCTGGTGCAGCCCTCGAGCCAAGGTGGCAGCCCGATGGGCCCCAGTGCTGGGTCTTTTGGAGCCAGCTCTCTGTCCAGGCAAGTACCTTTACGCAGTGTTATGGTTTATTTTCTGTTGTGAGATACTGACTCTGTTATGGCTGCCATTTATTTTTATTATCTTGCGGAGAGGAAGCTCCTGTGTGTTTGAGAGTTTGCTTTGATCATACCTGCTTTTTTGATCATCTTATCAATGTTATCCACAGTCTATATGGGTGTGGTAGTCCTTTGGATGCAACCAGCAGGACTTGCCCATCTTTCTCCACCCCAACTTCATCCACTGTGCCTTCTACACCCTCTACTCCACAGTTCATTGTCCCCCCTAGCCCACCCACTACTGTCACGCCGAGACACTCCTTCAACCCCTCATCTGCCCCCATGCCCATCTCCCAGCGGTATCGACCCTACTCTGTCACCTCTTCCTGGGGACCTTCTTCCCCATTAAGCCCAGGTCAAAGAGGATTTAGTTTCCCTGGACCTCCTCCTAGTCCAGCTGGGCCCTCTGTTCCTCCCAACACCCCAGTTCCTGCGACACCACTTAGCTCCCAGTCCCTCGCCTTGAGCTCACCAAGGGCTCCCAACCATCCCTCTTCCACAACCCCTTTTGTGGTGCCGTCTTCTCCTAGAATGAATGCTCGACAGGCTGCCTTTGGTACCAGGATTCCATCATCTAGGTATCTTATCTGTCATTTGCATGTCCACATGAAGAGCAAACATAAACCTAAACTTTTTGTGAATCAGCAGATTTAAAGTTAGCTGTGGTATATGTCAGCTAAATGTTAGGCCAAATCTTTTGTTATTACTACATCACTTCTCATGCTACTTTTCAGATCTCATTCACTCAAGCTTAAACCCATCTTAACTGAATAAGATTAACATTAGTCATCCAAAAGTCAGAATGGGTTTTCTCTTATTTTGTTTTTTCTTTTATGACTTGTCACTGATCCACATTTGTTTTATTTTTTTGTTCTAATTTCTTTTGGCTACTCAATCTGTCCTTTCTTACAGTCCATCTCTCACTTCCTTCTTTTTCTTCCTGTTAGTCCCTTGTCGTTCCTGTTTTTTGCTCTTTCTGACTTGTCTCAAGACAGCAGTGATGAAGATTCTGAGGAGGAGGAGGATTTTTCACAGGTTCAGTTTGGGTCCAGGTACACCCCTGCACGGTGTGTGTTAATGCGTTTGTGCGCTTGCTTGGGATTGGACCCACTGCATGTTTCAATGGGTTCTGCAGGCTTAGCACTAATGGTGCACAAGTACACCAGGTTAGAGGTGATAGATGCACCGATGAGGACTTTTGAGTCTTATTGGCATTAGGTGGTTGAGCTTATTGTCCTTTCATTGTTTTATTCATATTTTTGAGGTAAGTATTGGAAAAACATTGTTTTGTTGCTTTTGTGAACAAATGACCTCAAGCATGAAACCCCAGGAGAATATCCTCCTCCTCATAACGTGTTGCAGAACAGTATGAGACTTACATGTTTATGGGTTGGAGACTTGAATTGTATGTTAAGATTTTTTTTGTCTTGAGAATATTTGCTTGAACTATAGGTATTTTTTCTAAAATCAATGTTTTTACAACACTTTTCATTTGAACTTTTCTCAACTTATTTTACAAAAACTTGCATTAACAAAGCAGTGCTTTCATTAAACTAATTTTTTATAATTTACTTTTTGTTATATTATAGTTCAGGACAGCTGTAATGTTGCTGCAAGGCCACTATAATGCCTGCTAGGTTTTTATGAAGCCTCTCAAAGTTTGGTGTTACAGCTGACTACTAACTTATTTACACATAGGTCAGGCATTTGTGTAAAGGTACATTTTGCTCCCAAACATTTGCTGCAAACAAGCTCGTGAAAATGAAAATTAATAATTTCTAAACTTGTTTGTATTTAAGGGTGTGCTGCTGAAATATGTGTATCAGTGCTGTATTTAATGCATTTCATTTCTTTCAGGACCTTTGAAACTTGAGTTTTAAGCTTGTTAACTACTAATTTTTAACTGTTTGATGTTAACAGGACATCTCTCTATGCTGCAGCATCGTCTGTCATTTAAAATCCACCACTCTGTCTTTCTGTTTTTACCTTCCTGTTTATAGTCTCGGTGCATGTGGAGGGGGGATGTCAAGCGATTCAGCCAGCGATCGCTTCACCATTGAAGCGTGCAAAGAGACAGAGATGCTGAACTACCTCATTGAGCGTTTTGACAGCGTTGGCATGGAGGAGAGGAAAGCTCCCAAGGTAGCTTCAATCTGCTGGAGAAGAGATTCGTGTTTATTTTTTTGTTCTATCACTGAAAAAGAAAACTTAATCAATTCAAGTCATTCTGTCAAAGCACCACTCTGTTAGAATCATAGATATTAGGATTTCTGTGTTATGAACTGACATTTGAAATGAATGTTCTTTGTCTAAGTTTGTATTGGATGTCTTGAGGACAATAGAACATTTTGTACTTCAGACCAGCTGCAGGCTTGTGGGTCTGACAATCGTTTTCCCCTTGATTCAGCAGTGTCTGTTGAATTGGTTAAATCTTTTTCTAAAATGTGTTTTTTTTTTTCTTCCTAGATGTGTAGCCAACCAAATGTCAGCCAGCTTCTCAGTAACATTCGCTCTCAGTGTATCTCCCATGTTGCCCTGGTCCTGCAGGGGACCCTGACCCAGCCTCGGTAAGAGACCCCGCCACTCACTGACAATTTATGACTTATTTTCCTTCCTGTCATTAAGTGTCTGTGGTTTTGCCATCTCCATAGCAACTACTTCTCCATCTTGCCTTTAGACAAGATATTTATTTATTTTCTGTTCATTTGTTTGCTGCACGTAGGAGCTCCCTCCAACCGTCTCTGCTGGTACCTTACATGCTGTGTCGGAACCTTCCCTACGGCTTCATTCAGGAGCTGGTGCGCATTACCCATCAGGAGGAAGAAGTTTTCAGACAGGTGAGGAGCACATTCTCCCATTTGTTTAAACTCATTAACTTTGAACCATTGTCACTTCAAGCTGGTACCCTCCCAGTATACAGAAGCAGAAAGATATCATAACTTTGAACAACCTGTAGGATATTTTAGGTTTTGTTATTCATAAAAAAAACCTAAAGATTATTTCACACATAATCTGTGTTTATTAGTTTGATAATATGTGAGGTCAGACTGAATGAAGTTGAGTCAGCATGTTCATTAAAGTTAATGATTCAAGCTGAGAATGCAGATCAGTGTGGAATTTTAAATCACATTTAATTTAATACAAAACACAGAATTTTGTGGTTTGTTTTAGATTTTACACAATGGCTAAAACTACATCATTTCTGTATGTTGTCCAGATCTTGTGAATTAATGTTAAATAACAAAATCCTATTTAGGACATCTTTAAAATGCACTCACTGGATTTAAAATGTACTTGCATCAACTTTCTGTTTAGCAGAATTAGTAGTGCAATCCTGAAATCTGTGGTGACACTAAAACATTTTCCTGTTTTTCAAGATCTTTATTCCCATTCTCCACGGACTGGCGCTTGCTGTGAAAGAATGTTCATTTGACAGTGACAACTTTAAATTTCCCCTCATGGTAAGGAGATGTTGTCCTTTAGAACCAAAATCCAGAGAAGAGAAATGTCTTATTAACAGGACACACACAGCAGGTTATCATCAGCGTTTTGTTGGACCACTTTCCTGCGTGGTAGATATTCATCTTCAGATATAATCTATAAGCATCACATCCATTCAGAAATGCTGAAACACAGTATTCATATTGTGTTACTCTTTGAAGATTTTTGAACTGCATGTTTTTGTGAAAATCTTTTGTGTTGAGTAGTGAAATTATCAATAAATTAGGAATAGCACCACCAGCATTTGTTATTGTGTGTTTTTAAGTTGTTAAATACACGGCATTACCTAATTTATTAGTAAAAATATTAAGATTTGTGTATTTTTTGTTTTTCCAGGCACTAGCTGAGCTCTGTGAAATTAAGTTTGGAAAGACTCATCCCGTGTGCAACTTGGTGAGTATTCAGCTGGATTTCCAGAACTACAGTACTTTTCAAAATCATCACATCTCTCCCACTTTTTAAAGCTTGTCTAAAAACGCATTTTTTAAAAAGTTGCCTACTCAGTAATGCTGGACTTATGGTAGTCTTTATGCTGGTTGTTTTTAATTTGATAGTTTTATTGTGTTTTATTGTGAATTTGGTTTTGTACAGTGACCTTGGGTGTTAGAAAGGCGCCTGAAATAAAATGTATTATTTATTATTGTTATTATTTTCCTCACACCAGCATAATTGGTTTTAATTAGTTTTGAGTAACGAGCTGTGTGTTTTTCCCTTCTTGGCATGAAGTCATATTTCTGTTCTGCAAAAGAAAAACAATGAATAAAAGTCAAGTATGTAGAAAAAAGGCTTGTTTTGACTTCACAAATGATCATAATGTAGTAATTTGAGTTTACTTATGTTTTAAAGGATAATATATAGCTGATGCTTGGATGTATATTACAAAAATAGACAGTAAAATCAAATATTCTGAGGTTGTTTTATTTAATATGCTTGTCTGTCACATTTTCTTCTTATAGGTCTCATCGCTGCCTCTGTGGTGTCCCACACCTTTGAGTCCTGGTTGTGGCAGAGAGATCCAAAGACTGTCCTACCTTGGAGCATTCTTTAGTCTGTCTGTTTTTGCTGAGGATGATGTGAGTTGTAGTGGTGTCAATTCCTAAGGATTTGACAAAAATACTAATTGAGCTCGGAAGAAGAAGCACACTTTTAAATTAATATTGTTAAAACAAAAATGAACTGCTGTCAAGTTTTTGAGAAAATATTTCATGTCTATGTTGTTTAGACCAAAGTAGGGGACAAGTATTTCTCTGGCCCCGCCATCACCATGGAGAACACACGAGTTGTCAGCCAGTCGTTGCAGCACTACCTGGAGTCTGCAAGGGTCAGTCTTAACATTGATGAGTTTTCTT
>SSNR01000264.1:541314-712173 GCA_006937965.1 Callopanchax toddi | reverse complement strand
CCCCCCCCCCCCCCCCAGAATAATATCTTTTATTACTGATTTTATTTATTTTCTTCTCAGGGTGACCTGTTCAAAGTTCTGCACAACATTCTGCTAAATGGAGAAACACGCGAGTTAGCTCTTAATTACATGGCAGCTCTTGTCAACTACAATGTGAAAAAGGCTCAGATGCAGGTATGTTGCACAAATTCTTTATCACACAAACTGAGCTAAATGCGATTTTTCCTAATAGAGGGATATATGCACAGTAAGTTCAATGTGTGTATGTGCATGCATAGATTAACAACATGCTTCTTAATCTATCTCACAGTTTTGACACTTTTTGTTAACAGCTTTTTTTCTCTCTCCAGACTGATGACAAGTTGGTGTCGACAGATGGCTTCATGCTAAACTTCTTATGGGTGCTGCAACAGCTGAGCATGAAGATCAAGCTGGAGACGGTGGATCCCTTCTACATTTTCCATCCACGGTGTCGCCTCGTCGTCAGTCTGGAAGAAACTCGTGTAAAAGCCACCATGGAGGAGCTCAAGAGCTGGTTAACTGAACTGCGTAAGTTTGGCATAAATAAAAATACTTTAAAGCCACTCTCTGGATTATTTCATCAAGAGAGCAGTTTTTGGATCTAACGTCCAAGGCTCCTCCTCAAAACACCTCGACACGCGCGTCCGGTCGCACGGCGCATATACGTTGCGGGCATAAACTGTACAGCTCAATGTGTAGGGTTTAATCACTCACAGTTCACAATCTTATTCCAACACTACGAGGGTCTGATGAGCCCTCTCTGTCCCTGCTGCTTCTGATATTAGCTCTGTTAGCACCGAGCTGCTGCTGGACTCTGAAGCTGAACTTGACTCGGCCCTGGATGAACTTTCTGACCAAAATAAACGCGTAATCCTGTCAAGCCTTGCCATTCTTTGAGGTGAAAGGTTTAAAAATAAAAATAAATCCATCTTTAGCTGGGGAATGGGTAGGTTTTTAGTAGAAATGAGCTGTGAGTCCTCAGTGAACGAGACGGCAAACAGAGAAACACACAAAGCGTCCTGAACGACAGCGCTCCCTACTGGTACAGGTTTGGTCGATGCGCGTGCATGTTGAGAGAATGCAGACATTTGAATTTCATTGGCTGAAAAATGTCGGCAGCAAGAAATAATGGAAAGGGGTCTCTAGGAGGAAGGAGGGTCTTCATCAGAATGACAGATGTTGTGGAACTCAACCCATAGATCATAGTTTAGACCTGAAATATCATTTAAAACATTTAGAAAACTTTGATACAAAGAAAAATAATCCAGAGAGCTGCTTTAATATGAGTGTATTAAAACTACTAGTAAAATAAAGTGTGGTTTTTTTAATAATTAAAAAAAAATACCGGTAGATTTAATATTTTTTTGTTATTTCAATGTTGTCATTTGACATCAAAGATTTCTTAGTATTTTTATTGGTTTTTAGTCTTAAGTTGTACTTGATAAAGTTCTTCTGATTCTGACGTTTTTTCCATTATGTTTAAATCCACAAGTATCCACTGCAACTACTGTATTCAATCATAATATTTAAAGTCTCTGGATCACATTACCCAATAAAATGTATAAAGTTGTAATAATTTGTCTTTGTATTGAAATAGTAAATTTAATCTCTATATGCACAGATGAAGATCCCTCAAAGTTCTCAGAGCCCAAGTTCCCCACAGAGTGTTTCTTCTTGACACTTCACACCCACCATTTGTCCATCCTGCCTTGCTGCCGGCGCTACATCCGCAGATTGCGTGCCATCCGGGAACTTAACAGGTACACATGCACACAGGCGTTCATAGTGTGTTCACAGTATTTGCGTATTAATAATGTTGTTTTTTTATTTTAGGACTGTTGAGGAGCTCAAAAACAGCGAGAACCAATGGAAAGATTCCCCCCTGGCTAGTCGGCACAGAGAAATGCTGAAACGATGCAAAACCCAACTCAAGGTCAGTTCTTTTATCCTCCGTCTGTGCTCCATTTATTGATCAAATCTTAGAAAAAGGTTGAAAAATATGTACTTTCTGGTACTGATACTGGTACTTTCTTGGGTTCATGGTTCTGTGAATTTGGGTAATGGAGTTCTTGTACCTCCTACTAAATGCTGAAACATGCAATAATAAATAAATAAAGGTTTGAAATACTTTACTCTGAGTGATGAGTTTCACTCTCTGAAATGAATGACAAGAACAATAGGACTTTTTCCACGATATCCTAATTTTTGTAGATACATGTATATTAAAATATATTTACAGATACGTGATCCTGACTGTGTTTCATTGTCTCATCAGAAACTGGTGCGAGCCAAAGCTTGCGCTGACGTGGGCCTTCTGGATGAGAACCTGCTCCGCAGATGTCTGCAGTTTTACAGCACAGTCATTCAGCTCATTCTTCGCATGGTGGACCCTGCTTACCCCAAGTGAGTCACCACAGAGCTGACAAACTATGTTGTTGTTATAATAATGTACAAAACCCCAGTCTGACGTCAGTTTTCCTTTTTTCCCGTTTGCTGTGCCATGCTTTTTGTCAGAGGATATTTAGTCGATGGGTATTATGCTGTTTGTATTTATTTGTTCCTCTGTTTCACAGCATTACGCTGCCGTTGAACCCTGAGATTCCCAAAAGCTTTGCTGCTCTGCCTGAGTTTTACATTGAAGATGTGGCAGAGTTTCTGCTTTTCGTTGTGCAGTAAGTCTGCTTGTTTCACTCAACAGCCATGCATTATTTGTATTTTTTAGTACAAGGTGCAAATCACTTTCAGTGTAGTAAGTTATTGTCTGAATTATACAATGTTAAATCAAGTCATACTTATAAAGACAATTTCCTTTGTTATTCCAGGTACTCTCCCCAGGTTTTATATGAGCCATGTGTCCAGGATGTTGTCACCTTCTTAGTGGTGTTCATCTGCAGTCAGAACTACATCAGGAACCCCTACCTTATTGCCAAGTTGGTGGAAGTGCTGTTCGTCACCAACCCTGCTGTACAGCCTCGTACTCAGCGATTCTCTGAAATGATGGAGAATCACCCGTTGTCCATCAAACACCTGGTCCCTGCTCTCATGAAGTTTTACACTGGTGAGTTTCATGTATAGATGTTTTGGTGCCAGCGTTGCTACAGTAGGAAGGTGAAATGAGAGTCTCCCTCTGTCCCCAGAAAGTAGGAGCAATTAAACTAGTTGCTGTAATAATGTTAGGCAGTACTGTTCAATGACTAGAAGGTACAGATGTTGTTTTCCTTTTTAGTGAAGGCTGTCAGATTTCTAATTTGTCATAAATGATGATGAATGTTGACTGTTAAGCTACACTCCTACTAACCTGTGAGCTGTCAGACTGTGTACTTGTTTACTTCTTGTACTTGCATGAATTCTGGATTTGTCTTTGATGTAGGCTGTACTCTGCAGAAACCAATAGCTCTTATCTGATGCTTGGTATTTAAATTTTACATTTTTTGTACTAATTTATTTTTTTATTTCTGTTTAGATGTTGAGCACACTGGTGCTACCAGTGAGTTCTATGATAAGTTCACTATACGGTACCATATCAGTACAATCTTCAAGAGTCTTTGGCAGAATATTGCCCATCATGGCACCTTCATGGAGGAGTTCAAGTGAGTTTACTGACAGAAGTAAATCAAGACATTTGTCTCAATGGTCTCTTTAACCTGAATCTTTTTTTTTTTTTTGTGCTTACTCCCCACTAGCTCTGGCAAGCAGTTTGTGCGTTACATCAACATGCTGATTAATGACACCACCTTCTTGCTAGATGAGAGTCTTGAGTCCCTGAAGCGTATTCACGAAGTTCAAGAAGAGATGAAGAACAAGGAGCACTGGGAGACGCTGCCCAGGGTCTGTGCTCTGGTTTTATTCATGTTCAGGCATCATGCTATCTAGAGACAGGAGGGCAGAAGGTTGAACTTACCAACTCCTACTTTAGTGTCATAGTAGTTGTGAATTGTGGGATGATATCACTTATATTTGTGCTCAAGCTGTTTATAAAATACAGTCATAAAAGGTAAGAGTTATGGATTCAAGCAGCATTCCTTATCTTTTCATCTTGTTCAATATTCAGGAACAGCAGCAGAGCCGGCAGTCCCAGCTGACTCAGGATGAGCGAGTTTCTCGCTCCTATCTGGCCCTGGCTACAGAAACGGTTGAAATGTTCCACATTCTCACCAAACAGGTTCAGAAGCCTTTTCTCAGGCCTGTGAGTGTCACCGTTCTTTCAAAACATTCTCTTAATTTCTACTGTATTTAATCTTTGAGGGTTAATCCTTGTTAATATAAAAACAAAATTATAACTCTGATTTGGGCACTTTAAACCAGACTGCGTTCTAAACAGTTTTCCTCATTTACACAGGAGCTGGGGCCTCGTTTAGCTGCCATGTTGAACTTTAATCTTCAGCAGCTTTGTGGGCCCAAGTGTCGTGATCTGAAGGTGGAGAACCCTGAGAAGTACGGCTTTGAGCCCAAGAAGCTCCTAGACCAGCTGACGGACATCTACCTGCAGCTAGACTGTGCCCGCTTTGCAAAAGCAATTGCAGATGATCAGGTTTGCACCGGACCACTGAGGAATAAAAATTTACATTTCACCTCAAAAAATAACAACACAAAAACCTAAAGAACCAAAAACCTACTAAAAGAATGCTTCCTTTTTTCTTTGCAGCGCTCATACAGTCGTGAACTTTTTGAGGAAGTGATCTCTAAGATGAGAAAGGCTGGTATTAAGTCCTCTATTGCCATTGAGAAGTTCAAGCTGCTATCTGAGAAGGTGGAAGAAATAGTTGCCAAGAACTCCCAGTCTGAAATGGACTACAGTGACGCACCTGACGAGTTCAAAGGTGTGTTTGTTTGAAAGCATGGCTGATATTTTGGTGTTTGATGAGTATTTTTGTCTTGCAGTGTGAAAAAATTCCAATGTTAATGTCAGCTCTTTGCAGACAAAAGAAACAAACTTAGCCTGTATTGTCAAATAAGCTAAATACATTCAAGATTTCAACAATAACAGTTAATCTACTAAATCTATATCAATTTAAAGTGGTCTGTATTTTTGTTCTGTTTAATAACTGAAATTGTTCATATTTTAGTTAGAACAAGAAATATGTAAATAGGAGGATAAAAATTTGAGGTAAACTAATCTTTTTCTAGCGTGTTACCAAACCTTTGTCTTGAGGGGAAAAAGGTAACTTTAGTGTGACCCCAGGTCAGTCATTGACAGACAGAATCTTCAGTGGATTCCAAACATTTGCAGCAGGTTTTGCAGCTCATCCAGATCATATAGAGGGCTTAGAGCAGGGCTATCCTGTAACCACAGACTTAATATAATCCAGAAAGAGAATGTGGTCTGCATACCACCTTTGATTTTCAGATATGCCTGCCAGCCCACCACAGTTGAAGGGAGTGTGCCATACGGGAGGCTGGAGGATCAGCTGTCGCTGTAGCTACAACCAAGTTTTATTTTTGTGATGCTCAAGCTTCGCTTTAACAACCCTGTGACATTTCAATATATAGCACACACTTTATGAAATACTCCACAAATTGTTATTGGATTTTTGGTTGATGTATGTTTTCATAGGTGTGCTAATATTGCCGTCATATAAAAGATACTTTTTATTTTCCTGCTTTTTAAACTCAGAATTATTCAAGTTTATTAAATACATGCATAGATTGGTATAAATTAAAACTGTTTTTGAGTTTTTTTACTGGAAATTTTTTTTTTTAAAAATATATATTTTTATGCTTTTTGTATTATTATAGCACACTTAATCTGTCATGTATTATACCGTATACCATTTACCTTATACATTGTGTTTGTATACTTGCATAAAGATAACAAAAGCTATCCTAATCTGAGCTTTAGAGAAAAAAATACGATTGAGATCTATGAAGTGAGGAAATTAAGGTGCCAATGTTTTTCCTGTAGTATTTCTGCCTTAATTGACACCAAAACATGTGTTTTCATAGACCCTCTGATGGACACGCTGATGACCGACCCTGTGATGCTGCCGTCAGGGAACATTATGGACAGATCCATCATTTTGCGCCACCTGCTAAACTCCCCCACTGATCCCTTCAACAGGCAGCCACTCACAGAGAGCATGCTGGAGTCAGGTAACGCCACCATGATTCATTCTCATTACAGGAAAAGTTAGAACTTCTGAAGCGATTGTTTATTTCTCTCAAAGAATGGCAAATGAATTGATTCTGTTATATTTGAGGCGAGTAATTTTACCACAGCTATTTGTCAAATTAATTTACTTCCTGCTGGGTTGTGTTTGTTCCTTAGCTGCTTCTCACCATGTTGTTTTGTTTCAGTGCCTGGACTGAAGGAGAGAATCCACGCTTGGATGAGAGGGAAGCAGGGTGGACGGCCTATCTGAGGACGGCGTTGCTGATGTCAGACCCGCTTATCATCATTAAGGGATCTGTCCAAATCGCCTGAATTTAATGTCACTACTACCAAGGAGAACGACTTGTGGAATTGGGGGAATAAGAGGAGACCTGATTGGATTTTTATTTGCATTTACCCTTTTTGTCTCAAACCATTATCATGGTTCTAAAAGCAAAACATAATAAAATTAAGACTTTTAAGTTTCCTCTCTTGAGTTTGTGTATGAAAATGAGATGTATTTAACAGTGTTTGGTTCATGCATTAAAAGCTCACATGAAAAATGTTTCCAACAGCAGGATAAGCAGGGCAGTTTGTTGATCATGTTTCTTTACAGTTCCTAATTTGTTCTGTAAAATGTTTGGTGTCATTAAAATTGTAGAATTATTTCAGGGAGAGTGGAAGGCAGTGTGTGTGTGGATTCTGATAAAGTAGTTAGCCTTGATTGTTCTCTATCAAGACTTTTAACAGTGTTAGTTTTGAGTGTCCTGAAGCTAACAATTTGTTCTCATTAAGATAACTGGAACTATTACTGGATTATAACATCATCTACTCTTAAAAGGCGGTGTTCTATGAGGAGATAAAGGCTTTAGTATTTTCAGTATCTTAAAACAGTTCTGACTTCTGAAAACTTGCATTCATTTGAGTGCCCTTAAAAAAACATGCTCAGCTTCCCCTCATGTTGGTCACCAGTCTGGTCACATTTTCCTGTAGCATAGCATCCCATTCTTCACCCAGGAGTGTTGAAGGGCAACCAGTCTGGTGGTGTTGGTCACGTCTAGCATGTACAGGTGCCATTCGTACACCTGGGACTTGGCACACCTGAAGCTCAAAACGCATGATTACCAACAGAAGAATATTTAGGTGATTATTGAAGAGGAGAAATAACTGAAACAATATTTTGAGGAATGTATTTTACAGCGAATCATCATGTTTACCTCAGATGGATCAGTTTAATCTGATCTAAACAAATGATAAATTTATAACATTTTAAATGACAAGGAATTTTGTACAGCTTTGGTTTCTTGTTATGTTTAAAAAGCTATGCAAAAGCTTTCAAAAATATCTAAGAAAATGGCTTGGAAGAAAATATTCTATATAGCTTGTGTATATGCATAACATTCTGCTCAAAGCACTTTCCAGACATTGCAATCTGATTTTGACACTAGTTTTCCAAATGTATTACCTTATTTTAATTTAATTGTAAAAAAAATAAAGAACTCCATAGGCACAATGTATTGTTAAAGCATAAAAATGTGTTAAGCCGGTGTATCAAAAATATTACCTTATGATCAACTGGGAGTTACCTACTATATTTTCTAAAACTTTCCGCTCGGGGGCGCTCTTTGCGGTGACCCTCGTGATGCGGTGACAGCGGTGAGGGGAGCGGTGGGTAGAAATCCTGCAGTGTGGCGTCACGACGACAAATGGAGAGAAACTCCACCTACTCCCCGGCTTCCGATTCAGAAGCTTCCCATTGGTTATTTGATGTATAAGTCATCCAAATCGTTGCGTCCATTGGCTCATTTGTCTGTCCATCAACACGCTGAGAGGGAGTTGACGTAATCTCTTCGGTAAATCAAGGCGATCCATCGATTTCCATTTTTGCTCGGGTGCAGAAAGGCATCCGTTCGCTGTCTCTACTGGAAAATAAGCAAGTTAAAGGGTCACCGTTTTCTTTTACACGTCCAATCGGCGGAGGATGTCGCTATAATGGGTGTTTTTTACGGAAATGGACTTTGTAGCAGTTTACGTTCGTGCAGACTCTGATTAAAAAAACAACACATCCTGTCGCCCGCAAGCTAACATTTAGTTCACGCCACTGACTGTCCAGTGGTCCCGAATCGGTGTGAGAGTCTTCAAACGTGAGTATGAACAAAAATGTGCTTAAATCTTCATATATTTAACTATTGTCGTTAGCTTGTTTGTTATGAAAGATTCATATTTGCTGGTAAACAGCTGTGTGTGTCTGACGTTCGTGTCCGACTTAATTATTTACGCCACAATGGTTCCGATAACTTAATATTACTGAATATTCACGTGACATTAGCAAAATATGTGGCCTTACTAGTTAATGAACATAATATTTTCAACTGCCGGATATGGTTGGGTCTCGTGCCAGTAATGAATCCCATACAGTCGCGAGCCTTCACGTTCTGAAGTAATCAAATGAAAATCCGGTAGGATTTAATATACATCACTTCCCTCTTTGCCTTTTAATTGTAAATATGAACAGTGTGTTCAGTTGGGGCTGCTAATACAGGAATGTAACTCTTCCCTGAACTGTTCCACAACATACAGAGGAGGAGGATTAGCCCACTTCTTAACATCGACGAAATTAATTTTTAGATTCAGAAATACAAGCTGTTTTTATGCACAGGATGAGCAAGTATGATGTAGCACACAGGCCTGGCTCGTTGTACCACTGTAGCCCACACTGAACAGGAGGATAAAATTTCATCATGGGCGTATGCTTCAGCAAGTATGGCTGACTGCAAGAATTTAGGAGAAAAAAAAAACATGGAATTTTTAGGTTATGTAGTCACTCTGATCGCCAGGATGTAAAGCTTAAATTGACAACACAAAGGAGAAATATATGTATGTGTGTATATATTATATATATATATACCAGCACATTATTAAGCGCAATCAACAATGACAGCAGATGTTTTTATTTGTAACATGACTGTTAAAGGCTTCAGTGGTTTGGGTCGGCCATATTTGTTGTTGATTAATATGTCTGGAAATTAAGAGGGAGGGTATACTGACTGTGTGTGTTTGACATTTTCTAAAACATAGGATCTGCTTTTTGGCAGTCTGACAGAACACACATGCATATATACATGTGTACTTTTTTACAAAGCAGATGTCTTTTTTCTTTCTCGTGCTTCCTTCAGGAGGAACCTACAATCTTACAAGGAGACGGCCCTGAACAACAAACATGTCTGGGGCGTCTGTGAAAGTCGCTGTTCGAGTTCGACCCTTCAACTCCAGGGAAATAAGCAAGGACTCAAAATGTATCATTCAGATGCAGGGCAACACTACAAGTAAGTCTGGCATGCACACACACTCACAAACTACACACCTCTACACATCTTGAATTGATGCAGGATCGGTCTGTTAAAGAGAGTTTGGTGTACCATGCATCCCTCCCATGTGGTTTTCCTTCGTGGGTCTTTGCAATAAATAAATTTTAAAAAAGCAGCAGAATGAGCAAAGTGAATAGTGGACGGTTGGAGACAAACAGCCTGCAGGAGAATAAAAGGCCCACAGAGTGAAATTCCTCCTCCTCTGAAGGGGCCTGCATGCCCAAGAAGTCTGTGTGTGAGAAAGGCTCTGTTGGAGACCCAGAGGTCATCACACAGCCTAACCTGCCAATACCCCCAATTCATCTAGGCTCATTCAGAGGTTTATTATAATATGTGTGTTCCTGTGTAGTTAATGTAACACTTGTTAAAGAGGCAATTAAAATGTTATAGCTGGAAGTTAATAAATTACTTTATGAACTTTTTATTTGCATTCATATTGCTGTTTTTTCTGGGTTGTGTTAATATAATTAGTAGTTTTTATGTTGTGTCAGCATGTCACTTTTGACAGCATGGTTTTGAGATCCTTTATTAAGATAATGTTGGATAGATGCCAAAGCTTTTATTTTGCTTTCAGACCATTAGGCTAATATACTTTTGCAGGATGTGTGAAATCAGAGCTATTGCATTACAAAAAAGTTCCTCAGAGTTGCTTATGAACAAAAAAAACAAAACATGCTCAAACAAAATAAACACATTTAAATGTTATTTGATTTAAAATGCAATGATTTAAACAAATGTAATTTAATGGATTGTGCTCAATGATTTAGTCCATGAACATGCTAAACTTATCTGCTTCAATATCCGACGGTGTTTTGCTTAATGAAGGGCATCGTCATGGAAATAAACATGTGAAATTAATGACAATAGCAACGCAGATGAGGAAGACCTTAATGTGCTTTTGTAATCATGTGATTCAACCTGATTACTTCTGATTATGAGTCATCACGTTATGTGAAGTGTTGGCTGCCTCCTTACTCACGACTGTGCGGTACGTCCCGTTTCGGCCAGCAGATGAACACAGTACCCCCTGACCTTAGCAGAAACATTTAATGATCCATTAACAAGACAGCTTGAGAGAGTGGAGGTCTGTTCCTTCAGTAGGCTCTCTGACTTTCCTCAAGTCTCCTGTCTCTCCGTCTTATCAGCCTCATTAGACTAAACCTATATGAATCTTCTTTGAGATCAAGTGTCCCTCCTAGATATGGCTCACTCGTTTTTTATCTCTCGCACTCTACCAAAGAGAAGCTTTGTGTTAAATCCCCGCTACTTTTACTCCATATCCTTGGGTTTTCATTATGCCAATGTCACCCCAAGGAGCTTATGGGTGACTTGCGGTTTGTGGCAGAACTGCAGTGGCATATGCAGTGCTTTTTTTTTTTTTTTTGTGAAAGTGGGGGTGTTAGTCAGCGAGCGTGTAAGCGAGGGAGAGGAGTAGGCTGCAGCACCTACTCTTACCTCCCATCGCATGGGCAGATTGCAGAGCAGAAAAGGAGGCTGGCACACAGCCATACTCTGCCTTCATCAGGACTTCATTGCAGATGGTATGCTGAGAATGCTGTCTTATTAGGATGCTGAGAGGTTTAACAGTACCTAATGGGTCAAACGTGTAGGAGGACTTGCGGTTGACATTATTTGACGTGCATTGAGAAAATCTTGAGCGCTCTGTCGATGTGGATTTTCTTACACATTCTGTCTGTCATGTTTACCAAAGTTAGCATGCTTGTTTTAGGTTTAACTCAGCAACTGTTTGTTTGAGTGACCCAGAAATACTTTGCACTTTATTTTATTGAATGAGCCACTCATCAGTAGTTTGACAAATTTAATATTCAGCTGTCTTACGCTATTCTTTTTTCATAACTTTCTGATGTGTAATGCTACTTAAATTCATTATACAAAAATGGTTTATAGATCTTTCTAGTAGTGTTCCTTATCGTCCTTTTAGTTTGAAGTCTAAAGTGAGTTGGGAGTGTGAGAAAAGACGAAATGGAAAAAGGGTTTATATTCAGAGGAGTAGGTGGAGGCAACCTTACAGATACTTTCCACTGGAGGAACAGTTCAGCTATGATCACATGATAAATGAGCTGTTAATGACTTTCAGAGAAGAAAGAATGACCAAGCCCAGCTGACATAAAGAAATAAAGCAAAGCAAAATGACCAACCGAAAAACAATTCCTTATTACCCTTCAGATATGAGAAAGCAGTGTATATTGCATTCTTGGCCCTGTTGGAAACCATCATGTCTTATTATTTTCTCTACAGTTTTAGTTACATTTGAACCAAACAGCTCTAAGGGTTCTGTTGGATTATAGTTCTAAAAAAGCTTGTCTTCCTGGGCTTTTTACTTGAGTTACATTCATTGGAAGGCTGAAGTGATGCAACAGTGAGCCAGTGGGTTGTAGGCAGTTGAACATCATGCAATTATCACCCACTGCTATAGTTCAAAAGGCAGACAGCAATGTTTTTGCCTGTCTATGTCTTTTTAAAAAGTAATCATTATTTCTACATATACAGATTATTTAATTTTGAGTCATCCTAATTAAAGATGACCACAGCCAATGGACCTTGGCAAATACGAATCAGGCTATACCTTAATTTATTTAGCAGATTATGAGCTCACATTTGGTGTGGTAGTAGCTCAGAGCCTTCCCCATCACTTACTTTGGGTGCTAACAGATTTCATGAGTTCTTGCCATATTGTGTGAGATTATGTTACGTTATTTTCAAGATTTGACAAAGTGACTATATCTCCCTCATTTTTCAAAATAAGATGATTTCAATTCAAGTGCATAATGTGGTATGCAATCCTTCAAGGCCTTGTTTACTTTTAAATGTACAGTTTTGGTTAAGAGTTCATAAGGACACTGTGCACATGATTTTGTTAACTTAGTGTGTTTTTAGATTTAAATAGAACTGAAATCCATCTGGAGGAAATGGCATGTTTCATTAAGTTGCTCGGTCAGCTTGTAGGTGTTTGGCAAATGTATGAGAGATGCCAAGACATTCCCCCTATTGTGGCTCACTCAAGGGCATGTGTCCATCCATGTGCAAGTGTAAACGGCTCAGAGAATGGTAGAGCTTTGGGGAAAAGAGCAGGATATGCTGCCTTCCCCTCCCCGTCTCTCCTTTCAACAATGCACAGAGGGTTGTCAAGGATTGGGCGCAGGCAGAGAAGCAGCAAATTGATTATCCAGTGTGCATGGCCTCTGCAGGCAGCCTGGAAAGAAGCAAAGACCTCATTCAGCAGAGGCTCTTAAACATACCAAAGCTAATGTAATTAGAAAGGAGAGTTGCAGTAGCCGGTTGCATTGATTCAAGTTGATGTTTCAAATGGTAAATAAGCCCAGCACATTCAGAATCTTCATTTGGGCTGTGATGTTCTTTTGGGCTCCTTCTTGTTATGTAACCTATGTGTTGTGTTCCTCTTAAGCCACTGAGCAGAAACTCATAAATGTGATGTTATGTGCAAAACCTGCCCTCGGATCATTTCCAAATGTCCCCATTTTCCCACTAGATGATCAGTGCTCTGGATTGTGAATATAATGTCCTTCTAGAAACCCTGTTATCTTTTCAAGAGCCAGATGTTAAACAGTATTACACCTTTTGTGATGGGTAAACTGAAAGACGGACAGAGCAAACAGAAGGTCAACACATCAGTTAAACCTTCACCTTTCAGATGTAATTCCACCAAATGTCCTCTCAATAAGAGCTAAGTGCATGGTGACATTCGAAAGCCGCCGCAGGGAGGGATGAGCTCAGCTTCAGTGTCGGTTTCATATGAGCAGAGGCCATCACCAGAGCAGAAATAACAATGAACCCATCTCATGTGAATGAATTATAGGTATTGAAGAGAGTAAGAGTGGGACATTTGGGAAGACCTTTGTGTGAGAGATGACCATCCCTCTGCTGAACACTGCAGTCTGGATGATTGACCCACTTAGGGCCAGTAATCCACCGGCTCGCGTCAGGTCGCCACACCCTGGTCCCATAATCCCTCTGAAACATGTGGGTGAACAGTCACACCCCTCAAGAGGCTACACTTCTCACTACCTCTAGCTCAGACTGTTTTGTTTAATCAATCATTTCTCAGATAAAACACAAACACATAGGACTGACCTAATGAGGAATGTGGACCAACAAATAACTAATCTGCTTGTTCTGGTGCACAACAGTCAGGTGACGTACACAAATGCACTCTGTCTGATGTTCACAAAGTTCTGAATACATCTTCCTGTAGTGACTCAATAGTGGAAAGTGACGGTTTGTTAGGGTGAGTGTTAAAAGTTAGGGAGACACTGTGATTGATTAGGTACTCCTGCACAGCCAGAATCAGGAATTTAAAACCAGCTTGTTTTGTGGGTTTGTATTAATTTGGTCTGATGGCAAATCCAACACATTTATTCAATCATTTTAGTTTTTTCCCCATTATTTATAACTGAAAATAGAACACCTTTATTGCTATTTGCGATTCTGAAGCTTAAATTGCACTACTGACTTTAACAGATACAATTTTCTACTACTGTGTTGCAGTAGTCTCTCCATGAACACTTAATTTATTTTGTATGAGTGTTTTCCTACTGCTGTACTACATCCTAGAAAATAACTTCTTGTGCACACAGAACTATAACTTCTCTTTTATTATTCAGTTTAAGTTTCTTTCAGTCACATGTTCTTCTGTTGTTTTCCATTCTCCGTACTCAGATCAGTAGCAGCTGTTTTCTTTTGCTTTTTAAAAATTTTGAATAAATTATTCAATAATTTTTTTGGAATGGGAGACTATTCAAGTGAGCTGTGTGTGTGTGTGTGTGTGTGTGTGTGTGTGTGTGTGTGTGTGTGTGTGTGTGTGTGTGTGTGTGTGTGTGTGTGAAGCACCATTATTTACAGTACTGCTGGAAATATTTTACTGAACCACACTGGCCACATTTGTCAGCATTAAATTATAATTTTTAATATAATAGTTTTGAAATAATAGGAAACCACAGCATGACTGTACACATGAAGGGAAAGTCTGAATGCTGGAATCCACTTGATGTGGCAAGGGTTTGAAAAACGAAACTCTTGTGGTTTTCTTCAACTTTTTTGTTTTCAGTGTATTACTATATGGACATGATCACAAATAATACACCTGTTATCTACTGATTCAATCACAGGATCACCTTCTGATGTTTTTATATGTTTAAAAAAGTAGACATCATGCAAAGAATTAGTACTGTTATAGTATACTTCTTTATTTATTCTTATAAATAATCAAGTTTCTGTTTGGGAATACTGTAATGGATTTAAACTAGTAGTTTTGTGCCTGTCGTTTTTTTCCATCGCATCATTTTTGCACACATCATCCCTTCCTTTATCTTAGCTGTGATTGCAGCCTATGAATGAGCTCAGTGGAATCTGAGTGAGTCTTTTGTAGCAAATATGAGATATCAGAGGAGCCAGCTCGAGAGGGGGAGGGGAATAAATGCATCCTCGGCAGCAGAGACGGTGGAAGTCATGCACGAGCCCTGTTCACGTGCAGCGTAGCGTGAGGCGGCATCGCATAAAGTCACCCAGCTCAGAATGATGAGATTTTCATGCATATTAATATCTGCTAACATTATGTTTATACACGTGAGCTCGGCTAATGAAGAAGGCAACGATGCATCTGTTGATGTGTAAACATTTGAATCTTGTTCTTCCACAAATACAAACTGCTCTTTTTTGTTGTTGTTTGTGAGCAGAACAGAGAGAACTTGTTCCTGTAATTTTGTGAATTTAAGCTGTCATTTTTTTCCTTCACTTTTTGAGGTTTTAGAATGACTCATATGTTGAAGTCAGAGCTCTGTGGAAGCACATCATCACATGCAGCACGCTTTGTTCTTCTTATCACTGGAGATAGACCTATATGACTCCAGCTGTATGTTTGGACTTGTCTCCCTCAGGGTACTGCGTGATAGTTAAGAATGTAAACATACTCAATGCTGCATATACACTTAGAGAAAAGCAGCATATCTCTTGATCCTATGCAGCAGCAGCTCACTTTATCCTGACTTGGACATAAGTGTGTCTGTCTGGATATAGATTCATGCACTAATGAAGGTAAAGTAATGCTCTGGTGCCGTCAGCCTTTTCCCAGAACACCAGCAGATTTTTCACTTGTCTCTTCAGGTTGTGCTCACAGCAGCCCACATCTATTCATCCCTGACTTGATGATGAAAGCAGGGGTCTAAAAAGCACATAATGGCATGTTTGTTTTCTTGTTATCACACTTTTGCTTTGGTTCCCCTACCTTGTCCTGGTTCATTGCCTAAGTTGGGTTAAATGGCTGGACTTTCCCACATTCAGGAGCGTGAAGTTTTTGTACCCTCGCCGACACTGCCCTCTTTCTCCAGACTGTATTGTTTGATTTCCTCCCACAGTCTA
This sequence comes from Callopanchax toddi, assembly GCA_006937965.1. Lineage (NCBI taxonomy): Eukaryota > Metazoa > Chordata > Actinopteri > Cyprinodontiformes > Nothobranchiidae > Callopanchax > Callopanchax toddi. Next base: position 696,300 of record SSNR01000264.1, on the reverse strand, counting down.
AGGGCTGCATTTAGAAGTAAGCTGGAGAGCTTTGCAGTCATAGCACGGGCAGCTTGTTGGTGGGCACGGTGTTCAGTTTGTATTATTCATGAGAATATAGTCAGGGTGGTGGCTGCATGGTGATTTAGTAATTTTAATAAATCAGAAGGGCTGATCCCTGATCAGAATCCTCAGCTTCTTCTAAATTAATGTCTCTCTTGCTGCTGTTTAAACACTTTGCAGTTCACATAGACATCAAGCAGAGGGTAAATCTGCGCAATCGCATGCAGATTTACAATCTTCAAGTTTAAATTCAAGGAAAAATGGGTCTTGACTGCTTTGTGTGCCTACTGTCATGATTATATCAAGCTTGAAAGAATTTAAAGTGAGATTTTAGTTTCTGGCTAGTGGCCGGTTGAGGAAATCCAGGTCACTGCTCTGTAAAATGGGCGCCCGTTGTGTGCTGTGAATGCAGGGGGGCTGTGTATTTTTTCCCCAGTTTGCTCAGTCTGGTTTACAGGGTTGTTCCTACTCAGCTGTTCTGCCTGGATCACATGATAATCTGCATGCTGGGTTCATTCAGTTTGAAGAGGCTCTCAGTCATGATTACAGAGTTGGAACAAAGTGCTTCTTTTTACATGAGTTTGATGATATTCAGCTGATCATAATTGGAACATTTTCTTGGGGTAATTGTGGAAGAACTGGTAGAGTCACAATTAAAATTGTTTATTGTTTTTACTGAACTTCAATCATTTGGATTACAGTCCATTCCCTTGTATTGATAGCAAATCAAGTGAAATCATCCACTGTCGAGCTTCTCAGAATCAGTTGTGAATTGTGACACACTTTAAGCTAAAACTGATTATGACAAAAAAAATGTCTGCAGGTGATAAAACATTGTTGGTGCATATCTGTGAACTGCGATCACCCTCTAAAACTGAAGTGAAGTTGTAGGTGTTTTTTTAAGACATGGGATGTGTTGGGAAAGACCTTTTGAGGCAGAGCAGATCTGATTCATGTACAAAAAGCAAACCCCCGTACACCGAGGTTTCTTTAATACTTTTTGCTAACACTGGAAGCTGTGAGAAGAATTTGGATGGCAACACAAGAGAATCAGTTTGTAAGATGTCAGAATATAATTTTTAATAGTTTTCTTTCGCTTCATAATAGCACCATGTGGGTTTAAACCCCCATCTCATCACCTGAGAGGCAGCCTAGTGTCCCTCTCTTTGTTGCGGTTCAGTGTTTGTTTTGCTTCTGAATGGAGTCCTGCTGGCTTTGCATGTTTTCTCTGTCTGGTGGCTTCTAGAAACCTCCCTTTAGTCTCTGTTATTCTGAACGCCGTGACTGAGCCCGTCTAAGCTGCTGCCCACTCAGCCCCCCGAGCTCGCTATCAGTGCCTGTGAGCGGGGAGCAATGTATAGTTTGGCTTAGCGTTCAGCGGAAAGATTGGGGCGACTCAAATCTGTCCATTCCTTCCTGTCACTGACAGTCTGTCGGCATGTGAAGCATTAACTGCCATCTGCTGCTGTATAAATAGACAGGAGAACTGAAGCAGAACAGCTGGCATATAGACCAAGACTGTGACCTCTTCTACTGCTTTCTAGTCTAACAAGCTTCTTTATCTATAGTCGGTTGTTTCACATTTATGTGCTTCCTTTTTTAAAATAAACCTTAAGCTCTTCGTGTAATCATTCTGAAAAAACTGATCATTTGTGTGTTTTTAACAAATTGATGTTAAACATGTTTTTTCAAAGCCTGTATGAAGAAAAAAGGCAGCAAATTAAGAGGAAAAACTTGCTTTAGACCTTTATTGGGTTAAAAAACACTGTTAATACATTGCTTGTCTCTTCACTGCTCTGTCACCTAAAGTGTTCTGACAAAATCCTCTTAAGTTTGACAGGTGGGAGGAATTAAACAGGATTGTTCACCAACTTCAAGCAAACACGTTGTGCCGCAAATATAAACTCAGATTTTCTTCTCAGGGTAAAGCAGATTTCTTCTGTTTGTAGAATAAATCACACTTGGTTTCTCTTTACACAAAACAATAAAACTCATGTCATTTTAGGTGTAGCCTTTTGTAATTTAGTTTACTTTTTGCTTACTTTAGTCATGTTAAAAACGCATTTAGCCAAAGTCTAAAGTTTTCTAAATGTGTCTGTTTTCTGTAAAAGAGGGGGTTAAGGCTGGCGTGTGAACAGAGTTATTGTTACTGGGTGGACTGGGCACATAAAGCCTTGTCGTAACAGATTACCTAATGTTTTGTGCAGACTGTTGTCAGCTGCATTACCCTGCATTCACTTCTTTGTTCTGGTGTCTTCCTGTACGTCTTCCTCCTCTTCCATCAGATTAGAAACAGACGGATATTTGATCTTGAACAAAATACTTTTAATGTATCCATAAAGCCTTCAGATAAGAATTAATTTAGGTTTTAATTTCTAAATAAAAAGATGTGTGTTTGATAAATCCGAAGGGTCTTTTTCCCTGTCTACAAAATATTTGCATCTTCTTGAAATCTTTCAATATTTTTTAGGTCTTACAAAGATGCTCAGTGGGTCACATGGTACTTTCTGTTGTGGAGATGTTGAAAGTTCTGTGTTGTGGTTGCAACACGCTCAGCTGTTCGTCACATGTGTACAGCAGCGCTCAGATGCTACTTTTAGCCCTCAGATTTGAGCTGCATCCAGTGAAACCTCCCATCACCTGCACTGCAGCCTTGGTAACCGAACCATCACACCCACTCTGCCAAAAACACAGTAAAGAACATGCAGAGTATTTCTGTGGCCACCTCAGCATTCACCCCGCCAGACTTTATGCTTCCTGTTTAAGACTAAACATCCAAATGAACTTTGCTGCTCTGCTCATGTCAGCAGCTGCTTTGCTTCAGCACTCGTGCACAAACCGTGACACAGGTGGGCACTTCTGAAGCTGTTTGGATACAGCGTTAAGATGTCATTAGACCAGCTAGACATTCAAATGTAGTATTGGTGATTAGCTCACGTCAATTGACTCGAATTGGTAAGGAAATTATAAAGCGACTGATTAATTGCATCATCACTTGTATGAGCTGTGAATCTTTTGTACAGCTCATATATATGACATCACATGAATTTTCTTGAAACTTGAACATTTTATTAGCATATTTTGTTGTTGATGATTGGGTTATCTTGGAGCATGACTGATTTTGTGATGTAACATTTTGTTTAAAAGCTGAACTCAGTGCTGAGTTTACACAGCAGTCTGCCAACGCTGAAGTTGAGGAAATTAGGTTTCAACTTTTCAGTAAATTAGTTTGATGCTGACTAAGAAAAAGCTGATGTAACTCCCAAATATGTTTGTGTGCTTTGTGAACACAATGTTAAAGCACATGCTGAGCGAGAGGAAGACATTACTGTTATTGACTTTTAAAAAAATGATTCCAATATGAATACAATAAATAAACACGTAAACCCTGGTTGTTCCAACGACTGAGGTTGGCCCTTTGACTTGGACCACACACACTTATATTGTATCAGTTTGACAAGTATTAGAATAGCCTGCTCATTTAAACAGAAGATTTTGGGTTAATTAAAAAATAAGTCAATTTGTTTCTGGTTTTATTCCTCGGAACACAAAAAGAAAGACAAGTTGATGAGAAAAAATTATTTTAAAAAAAGCACCTTTTTGTTTGTTGTTTTTGTTTTTTATTCAGTCTGCAAAAGTTAAAATGTCCAGTTGTGGGTGTGTAGTATTCCTCCCACTGTAAAAAACAAAGCAGGTTTTCTGGAGGATGTGTGCATATCGTTTCTCATCTATCGCTACGTTGACCCTGTGATGGACTGGCGACCTGTTCAAGGTGTACCCTGCCTCTCACCCAGTGACAGCTGGGATACGCTTCAGCCCCCCGTGACCCTGAACACACAACCCTCAGGCTGTGCAGATAAATGATCAGCTCACCTCATCACATTATCAGACAGTATTTAACAATAGAATATTAAGAAGCTTATTCATTTTATCACAGGGAGATGATCACTCTACTTTAGTTGTGAGTAAACATGGACAGGATCGTTAATTCTGTTTTGCGGTTCTTTACCAGCTCGTTTATTAATTCTCCCTTTAAAACTTTGCCTTTGGATTTATTTATCTTTTATATTCTACTTGTGATTCTAAATAGGCATAGCTTGAACGAATGGTTCCTCCTCGGTGGGTCACTCAGAGAGGCTGATACGGTCAGCCATTTTAGACTAGTCTCAGGTGAAAGGTGCAAGCTTTTAGTCCCCATCTGGTGCTTGGAGACCTCCTAACAACCTAATTACTGAGGGGTGTTTCGGCTTTCCAGGTCGGATTATAGGCCCCACGTTGAAGCAGAAAATGTCTGCCAGATACAACCAGCTCAGTGATGTTCTTTGGATGGCAGGATGTGGTTAGTTAACATCTATCCACCCTGCTTTCAAATGAAGAGCTCCTATGGATCGCTGGCATCATCTCAGCCTTGTTTTCTTTGGAACATGAAGTGAAAATGCAGAGCAGTTGTGTTCAGGAAAAAATCTGAGTTGCAACTTTGCGGCTTGTCCTCACAAAACGTGTTCTGGTTGTTTTTCTAGTTCCCCTCACATACATTTAGGTGTTAATGGGTGTTATGTATGTAATAGTATTTACCTGTATACTTCCCGAGTCTTTTGGGTTTATTACAGTACTCAGTTTCCTTATCTTAAAGATTGTAAAAGAGGTTTATGTGGTAAAAGTTCCCATATTGCTTATAGGATCTGACATTATAAGTGGCTTAATGTCTTGGTTACAAATCCCAAAGCTTTTCACACTGAGCTTTCCACACGTTACAGCATGCTTAAACCATCTGAAGCTTGAAATCAGCATTTCATGAAAAACGGTTATCGTCTAAAAACCTGTATTTTCAGTAACTGAATTAGTAGAGAGCAGTGATAAGGAATGCTTGAGGCATGAGAAAAAGAGAGAACGCAGCGTGCCGCATCCTCTCCTTCTGTGCCAAGCTGGAGTTGTTATGGCAACCGGAGTCTGGTCTTTTACCTGTTGCCATGGTTGAGAAAGATGGATTGATGACGTTTATGAGGCAGCAGAATGTGTCTTCCATTTCAAGTGCAGATTGAAACACTTGATGGAGTGTTTACTAGAAGTCGAACATGAACCTCTGGGGTTGATCACATCAGTTCAGTGTGTGTCATTAGGTGCCAATGTAGAATACGAATGTGGTTACTTGTGAGTGACGGTAGAAGATTGTGAGGATGTAAATGGTTTGTTATAGGTCGAGAGGTAATGCTCTTCAACACGGACAGCTAAGATCACAGCTTTATTTGTGTGCTAATTGCATCTTTTATCAATGATTCAGTTTTATGGTCTCTTAAATTAGACCAGACTCTTCTGACGCACTTCAGGACGAATGTGGATGAGCCAGCTCTCTGTTCTTTGTGGACAAATGTGAAACGATACACTACATAAGCATGATTCACCTCATGGAGCTGAGCAGTGTCCAAAAATGAGTTGTTTGAATTTGACAGTTTAGAAAGCTCACAGCAGTATGTTTTGTCTTGCCCATCAGTTCCCTGGCCTGCTTTTTACTGTCCACCTGCCCCACATGTGCTGCTGTCTCGCTGTCTTCCTGCTTTTATTGCTGTGTAGTCTGGCTGACCCGGGATCAGAGCCAAAGCTGCCTCCTCATTAATATAGCGACTGTAGATTGTTCCAGGAAAGGGGAACAGGGGCATTGGTAACCTAAGCCTCCCTTGATTTCTTCATGGCTAGTCTCCAGTTTCTTTTTGGAGGGAGGTCAGAGGTGAAAATGGGTTTTATTTAGCCACCTGTCCTGCTGTATCCTCTTCCAGCGCCTGATATGGAATCCACTGCTGTGCACCTTAGCCTAAAGGTTGCAGACGTCTTTATGACCAAATGCATTACTTTTACGTGTGAGTTTTTTATGCAGTAGCAGTTTGTTTAACCATCACATATTCAAGGCACATAATTAGTGCGAAACAGTTAGCATGCTGGTTTCCGAGGACATGCTGTGCTTTTCTGTCAGCATGATGTGACCCATGGAGGGCGATATGCAATCCCCATCTCTCCTCTTCTCCTGCATTATTGATAAGTGCGCTGAAATGCTCTGAGCACATAAGACACTCTGCTAACCACATCTTGATGCAAAAGCCTCTCTAGCACCCTCACATGAAGGAGCTAAACCTGGCTTTTATTTGCCCATTAGCGAGGCACAGAAGTAGCATAAAATAAAGCTAATTATAGTTTTGAGGTAGGCACTGCAGACTTACTCAGCCATGCAGATTTACATACATATTTATACCGTAGTTTAACCTTCTTTGCTTTTGTCCAGCCTTTGGTTTCTGTTGCTCTGTTTGGATTGTTGCTAGGCCTTCGAGTTCACAAACATTACTCCAATTCATTTTTAGTCCCTCATTCACTCACTTCTTCCTTCCTTTCCCTTCCCCCTCCGTTCCAGTAAAGGAGGTTTGTCTGCACAGCTTGAGCAAACCCATGTTTTAACTCTTTAAAAAAAAAGCTGAATTTAAGCCAACCAAATTCTAGTTTGTCCAAGGAATATATTTCAGGGACAGCTAAAGTTTGCCCATCTACAAAAATCCTACAATAACTCTGCATCCTGCACTGCTTCTATCTGAAAGCTAGGACACTTGTCTCGTGGGTACCAACCAGCGTGGTTGAGGCGAGGTGACATACCAGGCATGGCAGCAGATTCTTTCTCATTAAGAAATGTGTGTGTGGCCATGGGGAATGGCTAGGCTGTGTGGAAACGCTGTGTCAGCAGATACAACAGGTGAAATGTTGCAGCGGAAGTAGCCTGTTCTGGTGCTTTTAGTCATTTAGCCATTTTATGAGCCCATATTGTAGAAGTTAAGCTGCTGAATGAAGAAGGTATGTTTAGTTAAACTTTAGACGTTTGTGCTTCCCTAATAAAAAGCAGACGTCTGACTGACACATGTGACTTTTGTGTCCAAATATAAAGCTGCGGCTCCTCTGATTCAGGATTTGGGTCAACCTCTATTTTCCAGACATCATAAACAGTAGTGGTGTTATCAGCTGGATCTTTCTTTTTTAAGTGAATAGATAAAACACAAAATGCTTTTTTCATTTGCATGTTGGTCTCTCTGAACGTTTCTTCTGGCTGTTTACATGCATTTCATGTCTCTTGTCACGCCCCTGTGAGATGCTTTAATTGATAAATGTGATTTGAAGACATTTTTTTGTCTGCCTTCACATAGGCAGCTCAGAGTGCAGCATACTTAGTGGAGAATTGGTGATTACACGGTTGTCATGTTTCCATCTCTGTTGATTTGGAGCTGGAAACAAAATAAATACAGTACATGATGTGACTACTTCAAATACTATTTCTCCCAGGACTTCATGCCATTTATAACAGTTACTCTTAAATACATAATCCAAATGATTAAACCTTCTAATAAAACTATGTAATTTTTTTGCACATTTTAAAATTATTTTGCTTTTCTCCACAGCCATCCTCAACCCCAAAGCTCCAAAGGAACCAGCAAAGACCTTCAGTTTTGATTATTCCTACTGGTCACACACATCAGTACGTTTCTTTTTGTTTGATATACTGCTGGTTTGGACCTACATCCATGTCAAATCATTTCTTTTTTGCCTTACAGCCAGAAGACTCCAGCTTTGCATCACAGAACCGTGTTTACAATGACATTGGAAAGGAAATGCTGGAGCACGCTTTTGAGGGCTACAACGTCTGCATCTTTGCTTATGGCCAGACTGGAGCTGGCAAATCCTACACTATGATGGGCAAACAGGAGGAGGGACAAGAAGGAATCATCCCCATGGTTTGTGTATAACATCTGTTAGAGTTTAATGGCTCACATAGATTAGGAATCCTGCCTTGTGGTCAATATTTGTATTACTTCAGTTCACTTAGATCATTTGATCACGATCTCAATCTTATTTTATTTAATAGATGGTTGATTTCTAATCTATTTGTTCTTTTTATGTTATAAACCAGTGCATCTACCACAGAAATGCTTTTTTTTTGTAAAAAAAAAAAAAAAGAATTTGTAGTTTGCATATTAGTTTATATATTAGTCTGTTTTAAAATAGTCCTTTTTTTCTTTAGTTGTCTACATGCCCTTACTTTGTACTAAAAATCCCCTGTCTTTGCCTTCCAGCTCTGTGAAGATCTATTTGAGAAAATCAATGAAGACGGCAACAAAGAGGAGCTCTCCTACTCAGTGGAGGTACACATTGAAGTGCTTTGGTGTCTGTAATCCCTGTTGTTAAACCCTCCCTTCTTTACGGTCGCTTGCTATTTACCAGCTGTGCATTAGGGTCAGCCATCGAAAACATTTTGACTCAAGCTGTAAAACAACTGGAGTTAGTTCTATTTTACTTCAGTTTTGGGAGTGTCTTCCTGGGCCCTCATGAAGATGGACCCTGGAGCGGGGTGTGATATGTTTTTCTCACTGTGGATTTCCTGTTAAACATATTATCAGAATGGCAAATATCTTCATTTACGACAATCTATTTGCATTATTCAGACATACATGGTGTTATTTTATATATTCATGCTCTGGGGTGTCTTACTGATTCTGTTGCTGTTTCTAGGTAAGTTACATGGAGATCTACTGTGAGCGAGTGCGAGATTTGCTCAATCCCAAGAACAAAGGGAACCTCCGAGTGCGAGAACATCCGCTCCTCGGTCCCTACGTGGAGGACCTGTCCAAGCTCGCGGTTACATCCTACACAGATATCGCTGACCTAATGGATGCAGGCAACAAGGCCAGGTGAGCCAAAACCTGGGTTCATGCTGTGGTTAAAGAGGGGGAGGGGCGAGAAACACCATCATCTGATAATTCTCTGTAATTTAGGTTGAAAAAGACAAATGGTTTCATCATCAGTGGTGATCATAAGTAGTTCAAGACACCGGAATCCTCCTTACTTGCATCCCTAAGTTTAAATTAAAACATCAAGTGGTTCTTCTGAGAAAAAAATCTCTCTTAGTTTTCAGGTGATTCCTCAACAAAATAAGTGTTAAGTGTGTGTAAAATAAGTGTATGCAGGTTTTACTGTGTTATGGAAGCTCCTGCAGGGAGGAGTGACTGCTTTAATCTTTCTGTGCTGACTCAGAGGGTTTATTTCTAGAACGTGGCGTGTAAAGCCTGTATCTCCCCCGTGGTCATCCTTCTCAGTGCGCCTTGTGTGTTTCTGATTGGTGTCGTCACAATATTATCCCCCTCCGCTACACAAAGTAATCTCTTGGACTCGATTCACCCTAATGGGTGTAAAATCCAGAGATGATGGTGCTCATATAGTCGAGGTCTTTATTCAGCTTTTATAACTCTGACTTAATATTTGGGTTACTTAAAATTTGTTGGGGAAAATGTTTAATATCCTTTTTGTTTGTTTGTTTAATATATTTAATATTAGTGTATCCTAATGTGTTTCTTTGCAGAACTGTCGCTGCTACCAATATGAATGAGACCAGCAGCAGGTCCCACGCAGTTTTCACCATCGTCTTCACGCAAAGGAAACATGACAACGAGACGGACCTCACTACAGAAAAGGTCAGAGCTGTCGAGAAGAACTGGCACTTTTCTTTTTCTAACAAAATGCTGATGCTTAATGGCACAGCGCTGTCACATATGGTTTCCTTATATTGTTTCAGGAAACTGCCTGGATTTATTTTCCCTCCACACACATTTCTTATGGCAGGAAATAGGGTGTGTCTCACAGCTGCAGTAGGTGCAGGAAGGAATTTTCCCCTGGGTGTAGCATTCAGGAGCACTATTTTATTTATATATATATTTTTACTGAAACATTTCTACTGTCATCTGAGTATTAAACGACTTCCCCCAACGTCAACGTTGGTATTCTTCACATTTAGGGTGAATGTGTCCTATACAGAGACATTTGCTCTCCAGAAAATTACTGACTCCATTCACTCTCAGGCCCATCACACAGTTTTCCTTTAAAGCAGCTTGAAGCTACATTGGATTTCTTTTGGATGTTTGTATTCTCAGTCCTGGCTCCTCTCTTAGGAAGATTTCAGGTGAAGCGAATGTGTGAAAATGACTTTATTCAATTCTGAATGAAGAAGACAAATGGGAGAAAAAGGGCCATTTTAGATTAGACTTTGAGCTTTTCCTTTGACTCTGGAGGCACAAAGATCACTGTGTTATTTTGAAGACAATGTCCATTGTTTCCAGTTACTCTATCAGATTTTATTCCCAGGCTGGGTCTTACTCCTCAGGAAAGCTCAGATGCATAGAATGATTTGTACTTTTTCACCAAACATGTTGCCATTTTGATTTAAAAGTTTATAAATGATAATTTTGGATTCCCTGTCTTTTTATTGTTCCAGTCCTCTCCCACAGTCTGAGCACTAAATTTGGAGGTTGGATTTGTGCAGTTCAATTAGAATAGCTAAGATTTGGGATTTAGTTATGATTTTTGAACAATTCAGTAAAAGCTTGGTAATGGCTGATAGTCCAACAGTTAGTGTGATTAATGTACTAAAGCAGTGATTGCCGTCTCTAGCCCACTGAGCTGCTCAGGAAATAAAGGTGACGGTTAAGAGATTATAATAAAAATATCTCCCCAAAATCTTAACTATTTCATAACCTAGCATGTAGCAACAATGCATAGTAATGTAGTTTTTGTATTGTTTGACTAACTCTTATGTAAATGCATGTCTTTTATAAGCATAGTGCATCTAATGTGTTCTCCATCTCCCCTCAGGTCAGTAAAATCAGCCTGGTAGACTTGGCAGGAAGTGAGCGAGCAGATTCCACCGGAGCTAAAGGTACCAGGCTAAAGGTAAGACTCCAAAAAGGCTGTTCAGTCAATCAAAGGTTTAACGTCATCCTGATGTCTGCTGAATCACATTTCATTTGTGGTTGCAGGAGGGAGCAAACATCAACAAATCTCTCACCACGTTAGGAAAGGTTATCTCTGCCTTGGCTGAAGTGGTGAGTGTTTCATGTTTGATATGATTGTTTTTCTTATTCTCCTTTTTATAGACTTTCTTCTTCTTGACCCCACCTTCTCTAAGACTAGCTGTTTGTAGCCCGGCATGCAGTAATGTCTGCCCCTCTGTTTTCTCCTCTCTCGTTCTTGTAATGCCTTCTCACACAGGACAACTGTACCAGCAAGGTAAACCATTTGTCGCGCACTAACCTCTAAATCATCCCATGAGATGACTTTGACCCTGTTTTCCATGTACAAAGCTGAAAAATTCTGTGTAGAGATTCTGTTGCCATTCTGTCACCTTAAGTGTTTTGTTTTTAAATGCAAGCACAATTACACCCATAATCATTGCAAAGAAACCAAAAGAACATCACATCCACCCATTTTTTGACACGTTCATAGTAATGCTCAGCTTTCCATCTTTTTTGGACCAAAACTCAAAACCATGCAGTTTTTAATCTGTTTAATCAGTTATTTGTTTTTCCCTGATGTAATTGTTTTCTTTTTCTTTTGCAGAGCAAGAAAAAGAAAAAGACTGACTTCATACCCTACAGAGACTCCGTTCTCACCTGGCTTCTGAGGGAAAACCTCGGTATGAAATTAGCATCTCCTGATATACATACTTTACTGGTGGAGCTTTTGTCTATCAGCTGTTTAGTGAAACCCTCGTGTCTGCACATCAAGAGATATAGAGCAATTTGTATAATGAAAACTAAGGTGATTGTATAAAAGATAACTGACGCAAGTGTCCATTACTCTCAGCCAATTTAAGAAGGGCGCTGTCAGCAGACTGTATTTCAGGCTAACTGGGCAAGCATGTGTAGAAGAGATACCAAGTGCATCTTTGGTCTTTACTGGAACAAATTATAATTTATAGTAGAGGACAGTGCTAGACTTGTTGTATTTTAAAATCACTTTATTGATATTATTTTTTAAATTGTCTTCATTGTGCCATAACCAGCATTTCTACTGAACTTTATCATCAGGTGGAAACTCCAGAACAGCTATGGTAGCTGCCCTCAGTCCTGCAGATATCAACTATGATGAAACTCTCAGCACACTGCGGTAAGTTTTACATCCAGGATATGCTGTGTAGGGGTTTTCCACCAAATAGTGCTAGACTAGAGCTGTTGCTAGAACTGGTTCCTGTTTATAAAAAAAAAAAAAGAAAAGAAAACCACTAGGAACCTATTTGGTTTCCCGCACCCAGAGAGCCAACGCAAATGCTTGAGTCTCCCTCTGTTTCTATAGAGGATCACAGTGTAGGGAGACAGTTTAGCTACACAGGTTTGTCTCGTTATTTGTGTGAAAGGATGTCTTCATCTGGAACTCGTTTGGTGGAGAAACCCCTTTAGACCATGACCCAGAAAATAATTCATTCACCATGTACATTTTCACATTGCTATAAATAAAAGCTCATTCTTTATTTGTAGTTATGCTGACCGGGCCAAGAACATTAAATGCAATGCTGTCATCAATGAGGATCCCAATAATAAGTTGGTGCGTGAGCTGAAGGACGAAGTGGCTCGACTGAAGGAGCTGCTCCGCGCTCAGGGACTGGGAGACATCCTGGACAGTAAGTCTGCAGCCACTGTGAGGACAGGAGCTGACATCCCTTATAGCTTTCTGCCAAGAAAACAATTTTATTAAATACAAAGTTTATTGAACACACATAAGTATTTAAATTAAAGTATAGTCAAAGTTGCTGTCTGTGACTGACAACACAGAAAATACAAATACAGCAGTGTCCCCATTATTAAGCTTCAATAGCTGAAGGGATTAATAACCTGCCTTCTTTCTAATGCCCGCTATGGCACTTAACAATTCAGTCCATGATATTTTTTCCTCATTCTTGTCATTGTTTCCATTCAGCTCTCAAAAAAACAAAACCAGTCTGTAACCTTTTCCTCCCATTCTGTTGGTGCTGATTCTGATCCTTCTCATCTTTTCCTGCCTCCCCTCAGTTGATCCTATGGGGGATGATTACCCAGGAAGTGGAATCAAATGTGTGTATATTTGTGCCAGCCGTGCACTGTATATCACTATTTGCCCAAATTATAAAGGCTGACATTGCTTACGACTCCCCCGTCACTACCTATATATGAAATCTGCTGCCAGCTTTGCATGTAATTGCTTCAAAACGGAAAAGTTTTAAGAAAATAAGAAGATATGAAGGCTTGTTTAGTTGTGCTGGCCCGGCGAGGATTAGCATGCTTTGCGCTCGCTCTTCTGTTCTTTTACAGATTATTGGGGGTGAGGCAGCTTTTTCAAATTAACTTCATCCCAAACTACTTTGTGAATTCCTCTTTTAGAAACGTATTTTACTAGTATGTCAGACTCCTTCACCCCCAGCGCTTATACACCCATTTTTTAATCATGTCTCACTTTCTGTCACTCACTGTCTGAAGCTTCTTTTGTTGCCGGTGGCTCTTGCTGCTTTTTATTGTTTTCTTTTCACTAATCATCCATCGCAGGTGACAGTGTTCAAAGCTTTAGAATGGCACTTCTGTGTTCTCAAAGCGAGGCTCAGAGCTACAGACAGAAAGGTGCATACTTTTCTATTTCTAAGTAGCTGCACCAGACCGTGTATATGTTGACTAACTTAGTGTGCTTTAATAGTTTGCATTGAATAATTTGTTAGTGTGCCCTCTGCTGTATTCTCACCTTTGGTTATTTTTTTTTGCTAATACTATTTGCAAAATCTTCTGAAGTTTTTTATATTTTTTGACCTAAAATGAACAGATATTGATTTTTTTTTCAGTAAGTTGAATAGTTCATTACTATAGGTCAGTTTTTTGAGGTAAGGAAAGCTATTATGTTCCAAAAAAGGCCCTCCCAAACATTTAACCTCAGATTATTATTTTTTTCAACTCTGCTGCTGTAGTTTTGTTGTGTGTGTGTGTGTGTGTGTGTCTGTGTGTGTATCTGCGAGTGCAGCATGTGGAGTGAATCGGTACTGAACTGCAGGCTGGACTTTGGCAGCATGTGTCCATTTCTGTCCTGTTGCTCTCCCATCCTGTAGTTTATAAAACTGTCAGTTTTCATTCCATGTGATCCTGTTTATGTCAGAACTTGCGATTTTAGCATAAACAGCTGCTTGCACACATTAGTAGTTAACACATTCGAGTTAATTGTCCTAAAACTGTTAAAAATACTTTCTAAGACTAGTAAATCACCTGGAGTGAAAACTGCTGTTCTCTGTAGCTGATCATCATGCTGAGTGTTTGTCTTAACTCTTTGATGTACAATGTGTGTCTTACATTGGTCTTTCCCCTCCTGTGTCCTTTTTCTTTTCCCATATCTCTCCTCTCTCTTCTCTTTCTCTTTGGTATTTGGTTTCTCCATTTTGTGTGTTTTATTTCCTCCTCCTTTTATCCTGGGCCTACCCCACCTCTTTCTCTCTCTCTCGTTGTGGGCTCAGACCTCAAAGACTTTCAGAACAATAAGAATAGATACTTGATAGCCTCAGAGAACCAACGCCCTGGCCATTTCTCCACAGCCCCTATTGGTTCCCTGACAGCCTCTCCGTCCTCTGGCGCACTCTGCATCCAGGGGGGTCTGCAGTCGGTCACCAGCATCCAGGAGCGCATCATGTCCACACCAGGAGGAGAGGAGGCCATTGAAAGACTCAAGGTGAAGTGTAATAATCAAAATCACACTTTCATTCTTGCAGCAGTTGAAAATGCTCTATGTCCACTTTGTCCCTACTCCTACAAAAATAAAGAGACGTTTTTTCTTCACACTTAGACCCTATAGAGACATGACCTAACAGAAATAACAATTAAAAGCTTTTTCCAAAAATACATTTTCCTTAAGACTCACAAAACTTTCATAGCATTTATACATGCTTAAAATAGCAACACATGCATTATACATTATATTTGCATTAATTCTGTTGTAAAATGTAAAATAAAGGAAGGGCTTTAATATTTGTCGCTTGTTTGAAATTACAAGTATATAAAAAAACATCCTTTAGTATTTATATTTATGCCATATTGTTCAATTTAAACAGCATGAGAAAATGTGAGATCTATTGTAATTTGAGTTTAAGCAGGTCTGTCTCAAACAGATGTATATTAATCTATGAGCTCTTAGAAGTAAAGACATTTATATCAACTTTAAATTATAACCGTCAGATCAATAGTTTTATGTTTGTTTAATGGTGTTTTTTTACACAGTTTAATTTTAGCTCACCACCCAGTCTGTAATAAAACTAATTTTCTCTGTCCATATGGGGTCTCAGACCTCTCTCCTGCTCTCAGCGCACACACTTGCTCTGCAGACAAGGTAACTCATAGGACTGCAACAACCGGCCAGGAGGAGCTGCAGTTTCCATGGCAACCATGGTTTCCAGTCTGTCTGTCATCCCAATGACGTCAAACACCAACGCAAACGGAGAAAATTAGACGGAAATAGATTCAAGTCCTATTGGCTTTGAGCTGTGACACAGAGGCACATCATATTCTCATTCTAAAGGTGTTGTGGTGATTTTAGTGACCCAGAAGTGGTCAAGGTTAACCTTAGTTTTTCAGAGAAACACAACACATCACACACCGGTTTTATCCTAAGTGACTGGATTCTGCTTTATTAAATATTAACAGTACAGAGTCATTAAACTGCTGAATATTCAAAGCAGGAAATCTATAAACTCTCTGCTTTATAAAGATGAATAGACAAAGTGGGTGTTTTGCTTGCTTATTGGATCTTTAAGCAATTACAATTTTATTATTTAAAACTCTGCTGTTATTTATATTTTTAAAAAAGGATTTAAACTTGAATAATACCTCATATATACCACTATTATAGAAGGTTCAGTCCTGATGAAGGTCTCACTGTTCCTACTGAAGTAGATTCAGGCTCAGATTCCATGCTAACTGTTTGCATCTTGTTTTCAGGAGTCGGAAAAGATCATTGCTGAGCTCAATGAAACCTGGGAGGAGAAACTCCGCAAGACTGAGGCAATCCGAATGGAGAGGTTGGTATAATCAGACAGGGTCTGCTCACTTCCATCTGTATCTCCCAAAGGGATGAAATGCGTGTCCTACATGTGCATCCACCCCATCAGTCTTAATTGGGATTTATGGTCTGCCTGAACTGCATGTCAAATGCTCTGATAGCTTTGGAAAATTCCCCCCCACACCTCCATGACGTCAAATAAGGGGAAGCGTCTGTCATCTATTGTCTTTAACTTTCTGAAACGGACAACCCAGCACTCACACACCCACCTCATGCTGTGATTGGCCAGCTGTGTGGATGTGACTGGCATTGTTTAGTGCTCCCTCTCTTCTTGTTACTCAGCTATTTGAGGTACTTTTTATGTGCACAGC
Source organism: Callopanchax toddi (assembly GCA_006937965.1). NCBI lineage: Eukaryota > Metazoa > Chordata > Actinopteri > Cyprinodontiformes > Nothobranchiidae > Callopanchax > Callopanchax toddi. Next base: position 680,032 of record SSNR01000264.1, on the reverse strand, counting down.
TAAATTCAGTATTCTTAATGTTTTGTCGGAGAGGCCGCTGGAAAATATACTCCATAAGCCAAAGTGTCTCCATCCTCCCTTTAGTTTTAGACTTTTCTCTTCGTTTTCCTGCATCATTCAAAACAGGCTATTAACACATTTGATTTCCAGCAAGTCATAAAAGCTTGTTCCTACAAAGTCTAATCTATTTATTCAATACTTTCCTACTGTTTTCTTAATCTCATCTGCACCAATTCTGTCTGTTTCCCTCGTCTTTGTCGTCACGCACTGCTGCACAAACACTCCTCTCCCACCCTTTCTCCTCCTCGATCAACTCATTGTTGACTGCGGACCTCAGCCACGTTACTATTTTCTGAGTCATACCACAAGTTACTTACCCAAATATCCATTAGTTTTCATCCTCATCTGCTTTTGGACATGTATGTTTGTGGAAATAAATATTACAGAAAGGCATAAAACTGCATGTAACACTGTGTAATGTTCAGTTTCAATAGACATCTACATATATGTTGCCATTATTACAGGGAGGCTTTGCTGGCAGAGATGGGTGTGGCAATCCGTGAAGATGGAGGCACTCTGGGTGTGTTTTCTCCTAAAAAGGTAGGTTGGAGCGGAGAAGGATAACACACAAGCGTGTGCACTGATGGAGGGATGATGGTGTCAGATTTCCATTGGGTGGGGAAACTTACCCATCCTCCATCACTTCAATTTTCCATGTTATCTTCCTCCCATGAGAACCCGCCCTCTCACTTTATCTTCCTCTCATCCTTTCACTCTTTTTTCTTTTTTTATTTCACCCACTCAGCTTAGCCATGAAGGGACATTTGATGAGCAGTTTGATTGTTTTACTGCCAAAAAGGTTTGTTTAATTAAATGAATAGACAAAGTGTCTTTCCAGCACTAGAGTCAGCCCTTTATCTGTGAGTTAATTCTTTAGTTGTAATTTAGCATCAGAAAGTTGTATCTATATTTTCTCCCTGTAATTTTTATACCAGACCTTTTTAACTATTCTTTTATTTGAGTATAATGCTGTGTTTTGAGTAGATGATTGAAATGTTTCCCTAGTTACCAAGATCTTTGTGCTGCATTAGACTGATTAGATTTCAGGCAGTGATGCTGCTCTTTGCTCTCCGTACCTCCCCTGAAAGTAGGAGCAGCTTGCATCAACATGGAGATGCTGCAGAAGAATAGAAAGAAGATGGTTTCATCTTTAATTATTGGCCAGCTGCTTTGGTTTCACACATTTTTACCTCTTAAAGGCATACCTTGCAACTTTTTCATATTTTAAAATCTTTTCCTTGAGCCAGTATGTGCTAATATGACCCTTTACAGTGTTAATGAAAAGTCACTCAGCTCCATCTGGTGCTTAGATCCGGAATACCATGTTAGCAAATTCTCATTCTTCGGTCCGGTGCCCCGGAAGTCTCACAAAGTCACGTATCTCACGAGGGTTAGGCTAACCCAAAGTGGCTAGCTGATATGCTAGCGCCGGAGTGTTTTTAGCTCGTGATTCCTGCTTCTTTTTTTTTTTCTCTCCCTGCTTGACCACAGCTGATTTCTTTGAAGGAGTAAATAACCGCTCCAGTAGAAAGCTATGAAGGCTGAGGAGACGTTTCAACAGTTAGATTTAGGTGTTTCTGAACAAAACAATGATGCTAATGTTTTTACAGCAGTGATTTAAAATGAACACTAGGGGGTGCCAAAACAAGCAAAACTGCATAGTATGCCTTTAAATAATACGTTTTAGTTTTGCTTTGACCTCTTTTGTCTTCTGCTAATTGTTGTGTTCTGTTTTTGAAGTCTTTACATCCCTTTTGTTTCCTTTCATTCTCCTCCCCTCCTCGGGTTAGCATTTCAGAGAGAAGCCTTGTGATCTCTATACAGACTTTAATGGGGTGTTTTCCCCTAAAAAGGTTGGTGGTTTGGAGTCATAACTTCTAGTAATAATTGTAGTCGTTCATAAACAAGAGCTGACGTCACTGATGTGACGCAGGCGAGCAGCTGTGTTTGATTCTTAGCTTTGGTGTTATGTTTCATGTGTAAACTGTTAGTGGATGGGTTATGTGCTGTTAATATCTTACCTGATGTAGAAAGCTCCTTGAATGACTGGAGTTTAAAGGAAAAGATTAGTTCAGATCAGACAGGCGAGTTGGTAAATGCTCACAAACTGGGTCTTGTTACAAAATATCTTGAAACTCTTCCAATCTCAAAAATGTCATAGTACATTTGGCAAATGCTATTTAATAATTAGATTTTTATAAGGTTCACATTTTATGGCTTTTCTGACTGAATTCTAGTCAAAGGTGCAACACTAGCTCCTCCTCAGCAAATAACCACAAAATTCTATGTAAATAACCAATAAAGTAAACGATGGTATTTCTGAGATCAGCGTAGTTAGTTTTAGGTTAACAAACGCTTAAAGAGCATATTTTAAGTTAGACACTCCCTTAAACAAATGTTTAGAGAAATATAATAGAAACTTTTTCTGAATAAAAATTTACACAAATTCAGCTTATTTAGGCTCTTGGATTCGTTTTTGTGAGAATTGTCAATTTTTTCACCAAACCGGAAGTGACGACAGTTCAGGGAGACCGTTCGTTCTCTATATAGAAAACTGATCCACTTATCACTACTTGTGACGAGCAAAACAAACCCCCAGAGTGCCGTTATTTTATTACTTTATTACTATAGTGAGCAGTTATTAAGATAAAAAAAAAAAAAAAGATAAAAACAATCAGTCCTGTAAGGCTGTACCCTGTCGGTCCAGCTGTAGACCGTGACCCACCTCCTCACTCGGGTCTGGGTAAAATACCAGCGTTTAGCACCAGGTTTTGATCATCAGAGCTCCAAACATTGAGCTGCGTTCAGGTGGATTGTTAAGAAATGAAAGAGTTTATAAAAAGTTTCACAGGATGCAGCTAAACGGTTCGAGGCTGACCGAAACAGTGTCGGGTCAGGCTGGAAACCCCGCCGTGAAGCCCCTCTTGGTAGCCCCGCTGGGAACGGGAATCCCCTCTTGGGAGCCGCTGGGAACGGGAAGCCCCTCTGGAGAGCATCGCGGCATGGATTTACTGTACCCCGCCAGCCAGGTGAGGGTCAGACACCTGAAGGAAATGCTCTCATGAAATCGCGGACCGGTACCGGATTACGACCCACCACGAACCGTACCAAACCTGGCATGGAAACGAGACTCAAGTCTCCCCGTTAGCTCCTGTTAGCTGCTGCATGCTAACAGCGGTTAGCTCCTGTTAGCTGCTGTGTGCTAACAGCGGTTCCGGTGAATGGATCGAAGTAACGGCGCCTGTTTAGAGTCACACTGAATGTTTTTCGTCGGCATGTGGGACTCCATCACATCCAGTCCTGGACTAGACCAGGACCACCGGGGTTTTTCGTCTCCAAACAGAAGTCACCGTACCGGTAAGGAAGCCGTCCCGTTGTTGACTCAGTGTCCTGACAGACTGGCGATTGGCATTCATAAACATAATAATTTAGCATTTTTTTATTAAAATGAATTCACACCGACTCGATTAAAGAGCGCTCTAACCTAAAACTAACAACTCATCGCCGACAGCGAGCAGGCAGCTGGCAGACTAGAGCGGTGCCAGTCTGAGATGTTAAAGTAGTTTAGCTTTAAAAAATCTACACAATGATTAAAACAAGCATCTGTTACACAAACTCTACACAACAAAGGGCTCAAATGATCATATTTATGGGATTATTGATCGTACAGAGTGTTAAATTATCCTACAAATACTTTATTTATCTACATCTGACAACACTGTAAGCAGCGCCACCTAGCTAGGAGCTCCCTTAGCTGACGTCACAGGTCCACATATGAAAAAAAAAAGCGTTTTTAGAAGCTTTGCAAAAAGGGGCTCTTTGGACTAGAAAAATGGTTTTAAAAAATGTATTGTAAAACCAAATACCCTCAATAAACATTTCAAATAGTATTTTTGGACAGAGTTTTATCAGAATAATAAAAAAAAAAGAACTTAATATATGCTCTTTAATAACTGACTCTACTCAGACTAGCCTTAGCTTATCAATCCAGTCAGAACTAATCTCTGTTTTCTTAAACTGAGGTTGTTCAAAGAGCTATCTACAACAGGTAAGATGTTAATAGTTCATACCTTTTTCCCAGAAACGCATTTCAAAAGATCTGAACTTTCCCTTTCATGTTGATGTAAGAAATGTTTTATGTGATGAACTTTTTATCGTTTCTCTTCAGACCCCTCACTTGGTCAACCTGAATGAGGATCCTCTCATGTCAGAGTGTCTGCTCTACTACATCAAAGACGGGATTACAAGGTAAGCAACACCTGAATAATGACTCTAAAACGCTGCAGAGGAAATGAAAGTTTGGATTTCCTTTAATTGTTCTTTGCATCAAGAAGATGAACTTTTATCAGAAGCATAAAATTGGCAACTGATTGGATTTTTTTGTCTAAAGTTACTTTGTCCCTTTTTCTATAGACTTTTGAGTATTTGGTTACATTTGTACCACAAAGGGACAAAAAAATGATAAAAAATATTGTGCAGGTGTGCCATGGGCAATGACTCAAAGGTTTTATTTGACCTCTGCCTCATACTTTTTTGTGGAAATGGTTGCTAGTGCATTCAGAGAGCAGGATGCACTCTTTGAAAATGGCCTCATTGTTTCAGGGTGGGTCAGGCTGATGCTGAGAGAAGGCAGGACATTGTTTTGAGTGGAGCTCACATTAAGGAAGAGCACTGCATCTTCCGGAGCGAAAGGAACGCCAACGGAGATGGTGAGACATCATCATGAGCGTGTTGCTTATGTCTGTTATGTATGGAAATGCTTTTATTTTGAAAAAAAAGGAAGTAGATATTTTTCTAGTCATTCTAGACAACAATCATTCCAGGAAATGTTTGTTTTTTTCTGTTTTATATTATACTAGATTTTCAGACTTACGGATGACTTGTGTTTTTTGCAGTTATCGTCCTGCTGGTTCCCTGTGAGGGATCAGAAACTTACGTCAACGGGAAACGTGTTGAAGATGCAATCCAGCTTCGTTCAGGTGCGTTTCTAAATTAATTTGATAATATCTCTAAGTTAATAAATTCAAATAGGGCTTTTTTTTGTTTTTGTGGACTTTCTACATGATGTTTAGACACCATAATAAAACGTCATAGTTATTTCAGTCCTGAAAGAGAAACGTAATCATTTCGTTTTCTCTTCCTACCACACATGTGCTCCACCTTTGTTCAGGCAACCGTATCATTATGGGCAAGAATCACGTGTTCAGGTTTAACCACCCAGAGCAGGCCAGAGCAGAAAGGGAGAAAACTCCAACAGCTGAAACACCTGTGGAGCCTGTGGATTGGACGTTTGCTCAGCGAGAGCTTCTGGAGAAGCAGGGCATCGACATGAAGCAGGAAATGGAGAAAAGGTATTTAGGGTGTTGCTTTTTTATATCTAAAGTGCTTTAAAGTTTTGTTTCAGATATGAAAGAATAATAAATATATTTGACACACTCGTGTAGGCTCACTGAGATGGAAATCTTGTACAAAAAGGAGAAGGAAGAAGCCGATCAGCTTCTAGAACAGCAGCGACTGGTGAGTTCCATTCAACTGGAAAATAATGGCACCCACTTTGTTATTTTAAAGGACTCAGTCTGTTTTAATTATTCTAGATGTTTAAAACAACTTTTTACAGAGTGGGTTTTGTATTTTAAGTTGATTAGATTCTATTTAAAGCAGCTTTTTGAATGATGCAGGTAGTTTGTGACGTATTTTGTTGTATTTTTTTGTGAAATGTTTTTCCAGATATTATAAGTAGAACTCAAAGTCAAAGCATGGTTTTCTTTGGTCTGCTACAATTGGAAAATATAAGTTTGTTACTTGGATGATAGTTCAAAATGGTGCATTTAAATCTGAATAGTACTAATTCTCACTCTGAGCTCTGACACTGGAGATTTGTGTGTGAAACACATTTGTACTCCAAGCGCATGCCCGTTCTTCTTGCATGGAAGTTTTCTGGGTTGAGACAGATGAGCTTTTACTTGTCTTTCTCTTGAGTTTAACTGATTTTTCTGTAGCAGTTTGAGACTTGGATCGTTAAGCTTTCCCCCTTTTCCAAACCCCCGTTTTCCTTTTCCTTGCGTTTCTTATAGTGGATCTGAATCTTGCAAAACAGCAGCTAAATTTGACTTGATAATAACATCTGAAATGAACTGATACTGATTCAGTCTTGGTCAGTAATAAACCACAAATCATTGCTCTTATAAAAAAAAAGATGCTGCTTTTGCATGGTTCACGTTAATGGCATGTTTTCTTAACTTATTCAGCTGGTTCTGGACTAAGTTGCAGTGTTTGCTGTTGAGCTGGTCAACTCTGAGGTGGCTGTTGTGTTACTTTGATTTTAGATTTCTACTCTAGTTTTCTTGCTCTGATTTATTTGTCTTAAGTTTCATCTCTTCAATGCAGTTGCTGTTGCATCCAATGCATTGTGATAACTAAAACTCCTGCTGTAGTTTTTGACAGACAGTGACAATGTGGTTTCTCATTGACTTCTTCGGCTATCCTCCTCTGGTTTTTTTTAATTTTGGCGTTTGCATAGCACGCTGAAGGCACGGTTCTACAGCACACTTATCAGTGCTCACAATTAAGTAAATGGCGCAAAGACTTCTCATCACCCGGTGGTTTTATGTGCAGAACTACACTCATAACTACACTCCCAGATACATGCCAAGTCCAATTCTGGCCATAAACGGTGTCTCGTTCACAAGAACTGAACATCTGGACCAACTGGTTGTGATCTGTAATGTTCGTTGTCTACAAAAAATGAGAAACTGCATTTTTCTTTTTCCAACTAACATCTTCTTTTTGTAGTGGATTAACATTTAACCCCACTTCTCTTCTCTACTGGCTTTCTGATCAACTGCAAGAACACTCTGTCTTCTAACTCCCTGCTAATACTAAAGCCACTCAAACCTCCTGGACTTAAAAGGGGAAAAAGCTCCAAAGTCCATCTACATGCATGCCACTGTAGCATGTTTGGGATCCAGCTGTCTAATCGCAGAACTTTCAGTTAAGAAGAGGATTATTCCAAAACGTTACAGAAGTGCTCCAATCAACAACTATCATCTATTGATAAAACCTTTCTAATCATGATAGACATGCTTTACTTTTAATATCAGTATGCAACACTGGGAACTAAATTGTGTGAAACAATGTTTCCACTGCTGGGACTTTATTTTTGTTAGGAAACATAAATTCATTTCCATTTCATCCTAAAAAAAATTGAAATAATCCTGAAAAGAAAGTCAATGAAGCCACTGTTTGTTGTTTATTTGATTTTTGTGTGTTTTTTATCATTTAAATATTGCATGGTGTCATACATCATTAACAGTGATGTATGCAAAATACACCCAGAAACATGTCCGACAGGCATCTTTCATTAAAAAAAAAAATTGAAATCTAAAACAAAGAGCTAATGTTGTGATTTCATTTCTACTTGGCTAGTAGTCTTAAGTTCCCATGTTGCATATTCATACTTTATTTTATTCATTCTTTTTTGTTTAAGTCATCTTTTCATCCTCTCCCTGATTTCCCATTGTAATTTCTCCTTTTTGGGGGAACCGTTTGGTTTGTGTCCTGTGTTGTTTTCTCAAGGATGGAGACTCTGATAGTGGGGATGACTCTGATAAGAGGTCTTGTGAGGAGAGCTGGAGACTGATCACTTCTCTGAGGGAAAAGCTACCTCCCAGCAAGCTGCAGACCATAGTGAAAAAGTGCGGCTTACCCAGCAGTGGGAAAAGAAGAGAGCCTGTTAAAATGTACCAGATCCCTCAGCGGCGCCGCATCACCAAGGACTCTAAGTGGGTGACCATCTCTGACCTGAAGATCCAGGCTGTCAAAGAGATTTGCTATGAAGTAGCACTCAATGATTTCCGCCACACACGGCAGGAAATTGAGGCTCTGGCTATTGTGAAGATGAAGGAACTTTGCGCGAGTTATGGCAAGAAAGACCCTAACGAGCGTGACTCGTGGAGGGCGGTGGCCCGGGATGTTTGGGACACCGTTGGAGTTGGTGACGAGCGCATCGAGGATGTTGTAACAAACGGGACTCGCCCTGGAGGGGTAGTTATGGATGAGCTAAAAGTCCACATTGACAAGCTTGAGGACATCCTACAGGAGGTGAAGAAACAGAATAACATGAAGGATGAGGAGATCCGTGCTCTCAGGAACAAGATGGTAAAAATGGAAAAGGTTCTCCCACTCGTGACTCCAGAAGGCCAAGAAAAACCTCCCAGCGTGGGCGCTCCTAGTGTGACCAGAACTCCTAGTCCTCAAGAAGTACAACCTCCAGTGCCTGACAGAGTTGATGTGGAGGATGTGGATTCACAAACAGGCCAAAGTACAGGAGATGACTCCGCCTTAAAGCGAGGCCACATGCGCTGGATGCGCCAAGAGCAGGTACGCCTCAAGAATCTCCAGCAACAAGAGATCTCCAAGCAGCTCCGCAGGCATAACGGACCACATCGCTTTATCCCCCCGGAGGACCGAAAGCTACGCTTCCCTTTCAGAAGTAACCCCAAGCACCGCAACTCATGGAGTCCAGGTACCCATATCATAATTACAGATCAGCAGGTCATAGAGCTAAAGGTGCCCAAAGAAGCTGTACAGGAGGAGGAAGGAGAAAGCCAAGCTGAAGAAGCAGCAGCAGCAGCGGTGCAGCCTAAAGACAAGATGGCTGCTTCAGTTGTCCACATCACTCCTCCTCTGCCAAGTCCATCAATTCAACAAAGGAGTAAAGACTCAGATCAAAGTTTAAACCAGAGTCAAAGACATAACTTTAGGAACAACCAGCACCAGCAGCCTTATGAACGAGGTCGCAGCAACTCCTTTAACCACCGTCAGCGGCCCTCGGCCTCCACGGAGCTACTGCAGCAGCCTGAAAACAACAGGAGGCATTCACAAACCTTCTACCAGCCCCGCCACCACCAGACCCAGCTGGCACATCCCCCGCCTCACTACCACCACCAGCCCAACCCCTACAATAACATGATGTATACAGAAGGCAGCTTCAATGGCTACCAGCAGCACCATCACACTGACCATCATAACCCCCCAGTTAACTTCCAGCCACCTCCGAGAATGCGCAGACAAATGTCTGCTCCTAATCTAAAGGCCAGCAGAGAGACGGCAGTCTGACTGACCGCCTGAGGAGCTAGATTCAAACACTTTACTAGACAAACACATTACAGATCACAACAGCACAACTCACTCTGACTTTGCACTTGATCCATGTGTCACTGGTTCATCCAATTACTGTACATACTGTTAAAAAGACATTTCCACACCATTATCATAATATTCCTCATTTTACCAGTTTTTGCTGTACTGTGTGTGTGTGTGTGTGTGTGTGTGTGTGTTGTCATCAGTAGCATCGAGGGAGTTGTCACAAGGATTTAAAGCCAGGGGGTGTTTTTACAGGAGAAAAATGCCACGCCTTATTTATCAGCATGTGCAACAAATCATGAATCATGCTTTGATTTGCCAAACTTATGCTCGTGGTTGGATTTGTTTTGAGTTTACATTTTTACCATTTCAGTATTGACAATTGATGAATGTTTTTAAGCCACTACATCATGACTTGCTGCTCAAGTGAGGAACAGGAAACGACTTCTATTTATTATTTTCCGTGTACCGTTTGTTGTACTTCATAAATCATCATCAGCTGTAATTAACAATTAAAAAAATCAGTTTTTTAAACTTCTGTTGGAGTAACTTGATGCAGCAGTTTACTGTGTGCCTTTTTAAACTGAGACTGTAATAGTGGTAAATATGAAATGTATTCAAAAGCTGCCTTTTTCTGTATTAACCTCAATAACATGACCTTCAGTATTTTATTTTTCTTTAAGTTCATTATGCAAGCAGGGCTTCAGCTTAGTTATATGAAAATAAGGCACACCTTTAACCAAAAACCTTTTTGGTACTAACATGGTTTTACTGAAACAGTTTGCAGACCACTTATTTGATATTTTTTTAAAGATGTAACTGCCACATATTAGAGATTTGCACTTTCTGGTTAGGATGTAATATTGGCCTATCAACACACTAATGTTGACTTTAACGCTGCATCTAATCCCTAAAATTAAAATGTAATCCTAATAATGTTTGAATTGACAGTAATAGTCATGTAAGAGTCTGTGAACCACTATAGGGGAGAACATGATGGCAGAAATGGTCGATATTTAAAAAACAAAACCGTGTGAAAGTTTGACTGTGAAGTCCGGACGTTTCAGACAAATCCCCTGTTTTTGTTTTTCCACTTCATCATAACGACACACAATGAACTGATCTGTGATTTTTGGTTTAATCCAGTTTTAAATTGTTTAGCTTCATTGAGTAAACACAGAGCTGACTGTGTGGCGGATGGAGACCCGCTGAGCGTTGTCATGGTTTCCAAAGTCTGGCCTTAAAAAAATTCTGGAAGTACGACAAAGACTTGAAATGTTAGCATATTCATTAAATCAGGAGAAATATCCATATCAATAGAGATTTTTTTATCCTGCCTTGTTTTATCTTGAAGAGTTATGCAACTTATGAATATCAGAGCAATAGTTAAAACCAGCTGTTGTTGTACTTTAATGCTTTAGCTGATGCTTTTGATTTAGCAGCAAGTCTTTATCATTATTTTTTCTTGGAGCACTTGTGGCTTTAAAATTCATGAACTACTACAGCATTACAACCAATACTTTCAGCAGCATGAGAGAAACCGAGAGATAAAAAGGAGAGATAAAACCATATAGTTTTATACTTTACCAGTATATACTCTGCCTCACTGTGCTACCTTGACTATCTACATGTAAGAGCTTACATTTCTCCACCTTAATAATCGCTCCTTTAATGAATGTGATGTGTAAGCTGGAAAGTATAGATCATAAAATGAACTGTGTACGTTCAACTGTTAATTTTCTTATGAACAATCCATAGAACTCCTGTCAGGTTTCAGTTCATTGTCTTAAGTGTTGTGTGTCTGCGTTTTGAATCAACAGTTTGTGCCTCAATGTGACTGTGTACAAAGTTGTGCTGCTTTCTTATCAAGCGTTTTGTCCAAACATATATGAAGAGTATTATTTACAAGTTTAATGGGGAAAAAAAGGATCTACCACTTCTATGTGTCGCTGGAGGTTTATTTTCTAAAGATGACTGAAATAAAATGACCTGCTTCATGTGCAGTTATTTGTTACCAGTGGTTGGTGTTTATTATTTATTATTTGTTACCAGTACAGGAACAGAACCACACATGGGTCAGTGATAGTTGAGATATTTTGAAGTGTATATATATATATATATATATATATATATACATACACACTTACACATAGGGTATAGGGTAACATTTGGGATTTTCTGTTTTCTGCTTGGCGATAGTGCATACAATGACTAAAATAAGAGGGGGGAGGGGTTTTTACAGTTTCAGATTGGCCAGTCATGCTCAATTATTATTTCAGTCACTAGCTGATTTTTTATTTATTTTTGATGCATCTCTAATTATGAACAGTTCATATCTCAGGTGTTGTAGATGGCTCTTTTTGTGAATGGAGATTACCGGTAGTTCAGAACAAACAAGCTAACAATCATTTACCATAGGGCCAGTTATGAAGTGTCTTCAGTTACTGTCTCAAAAATGTCATAGCAGTTTTTGCAAATGTTTTTTATAACTATAATTTTACCATAAATGTTCATATTTTTAGATTATTTCTGCAGAATTACTACAGAATTCCAGCCAGAAGTGCTACAGTGAGAGTTCAACAGCTAATTTCTTCTGCAAATAACCACAGAATTCTGTGGATAACCATAAAATATGAAAGTCATAGTGGTGTAAAAGTTTATCAAAATTCACCACACTGCTATGATTTCTTTTTTTAGATTAAAGTTGTTTTAAGACACCAGAAAACCTTTGTAACTGGCCCCATAAGAATAGCTGTTGGCTCATCTGTTCAGTAAGAACTGAAGGAGCTTTTTTTTTTTTACAACAGGTAAGATAATATATATTTTTTTTACATAAACACCCTTCAAAAGATCTGAACTATCCCTTTAAGATGCTATAAATTATATAGTTTAGCTTTAGTACTTTTTTCCTCATCATTATAATCTGTTAATAATACATATTTCAGTATTGCACATGTGCTTTTGTCTTCAAATATGGATTAAAGTTGTATTTATGAGCACATACTTCATGATTATAGGCAGTCCTCTTATGGACATATCATGCCTCTCTAGTTATTTCTCATTATATGGAACCTTATGATGGTTACATTGGTCACATTAAGTGTTTTTCCAGAGAAACTGAAGCTTTTAGGATGCAGCAAGGAGAAGGTCAGCGACAAATGAAAAGGCTGCATTGTTTTCCCAGAAGACTGAACAAACAGGATGAGGTCATCGGGACCACGGCGTGTCCTTCTCTCATGCTGATGGTGATGGCGCCCCTCATTGGATTACAGTTGACTCAGCTTCCACCAGCACCTTTTCTTGTCCCACTGCAGCAGAAAGTCATCTATTACACAGACCACTGAATTAGGATTAGTATTTTTTTACTTTCTAAAAAAGTAAAACTTCTTAATTTGTGTTTAGAACACTAAATATTTTAGCAGGGGCAGCACATGTCATGTTTTACACACTTATTTAATCAGACTTGTACACTACTAATATTTTATACAGTTTATAGAAATACTTGGCAGCATTTTTTTGTGGGAATACAAACATCACATTTGAACAATCGACAGTAAACACTGATATGCATCGTTTTCTACATAATTTCCAGTCCTCATTCACATTGTTTTGCATCATTTTACACTCAGCAGCATTTTGATCAACCTCTCCAGCTCTGGTGAAACTCCTGCTGCATTAGAGACTTTAAAAACGAAACCCGGTCTTGATATCTGCCTTGAGGTGTATTCGGGTGGAAATGTGGTTCTGATGGTTGGTGGCGCTCGCCTGTGGTTGCAGCTGATGGACAGCTGTCCGCCTTCTCCTGTGTGTTGGTGCCCAGGTTTACGAGAGCAAACTGCAGGAGCTCCAGAAACAGGTGGAGACTCGCTCTCTGGTAGCAGAGACGCCTGACGAGGAAGAGTTGGAGGAGGAAGAGGAGGAGGAAGGTGTGTACTGTTGATTTATCAATCCTAAAAGTATTTAATTTGAACAATACATACTTTATGTGAATCACAGATCTGGATAAGTGTTTGTTTTTTTTTTGTCCACATTTTGTGTCCAGAGCCTAAATTACCAGGATGTACGTATATAAATTTATATTTTTCAAATAATGTCACCTTTTGAAATAAAATGTATTAATGGAGCTATACTAATAATATCCCATTATGGATATTTAGTTAAACTACCAGAAATCACATACTCTAACTCCATATCCATGCAACACATTACTAATCTATTTACCTAAAATATAAATTTAACTTTTTCATTTTTTTAGTCCCACCTTTTTAAAAAAACAATTTTTTTTAAAACCACCAGCCACTGCTTCAACATTCATCAGAGCAGGTTTTGAGGATGGATACATTTATTTTTAATTCTCTGGTATAAGTTCCCAAACCCCCACGGATTTTTTTTTTTTTTTTTTAAATATAAAATATGCTTTTAGAGACCTGTAAAAACCTCACTGAGACATTTTAGTCCAATCAGTCCATCGTTTTAAGATAAAGGTGGCTCAATATTCCAGAAAATAATCTGTAGTTTCTAATTCTAGTTTGAGGTATGGATCTGTTGAGGGCTTCAAACAGTGATTTGTGAGTATTTGGTGTATTTAAGATGTAGTGGGACTGTTCTGTTAAAGTTACCTCTGCCTCTCCACAGTGCCGTGGACTCAGCATGAGTTTGAGCTGGCTCAGTGGGCTTTCAGGAAGTGGAGGTACCATCAGTTCACCTCCCTGAGGGATCAGCTGTGGGGGAATGCCGTGTACCTGAAGGAGGCCAACGCCATTAGTGTGGAGCTCAAGAAGAAAGTGAGTGAAGCTATAGGTTCTAGTTTTGTCACGATTTCAGTTTGATGAAAGTCAGACTCTACAGCTTTTACTGTTAGACGTTTATTTTACTTTAAAAAAAAGGTCAAAAACCGTTCAAACCAAACAAGCTGGAACTAGATTCTCATTATTAACCTTTTTAACTCAAACTAATTTTGAGTTTTGCTACAGTTGAATTTTGTCTGTGCAAAATATTTTTGTGCAGATTTGTTATTTTACCATAAATAAACGTAAAGCTGCACAAATAACACAAGTCATCCAAAATATGAATATGACCCATTCTCTTTAGGGTGCTCAGCCTTTGAATCACCCTCAGAGATAATTCATCAGAGTCTGTTTTACTGTGACACAGGATGACGCGCTGCATATTGTGTTGACCAGATGTCTAAACGTTTTTGATGTGAGGGAGGGAAGCAGAGAGCATCTGATGATGTTTTTAGGTCAAATTGTGGCAGCAAAAGGCTTTTTACTAGATATTAAATAGGATTTATTTATCTCCCTAACCAACTGTTTACATAAAACTCACACAAGTTAAAGCAGAGGTTAGGCTAAATAACACAACATATAACCTTTCAGTACACACAGGCTGGGCTGTATAAAAACCAGTCCTCTAATCATCCAGTATTGATCCACTGACTCTTTGAAACAGCTGCAAATCAAGAGCTGGTTTTCTGACGTCAATCATCAGGAAACCAGCTGATTTATCCTCTCCTCCACCTCTAGAAGTTTCAGGATCGATGCTACAGAAGGGTCACTTGTCACCTGTTTCCAGAATTCATTTTTTTCATATTTTTTTTATTAACCTCCAGGGTTTTTTCTTTAAACGTTTCTCAGGTCCAGTTCCAGTTCGTCCTGCTGACCGACACATTGTACTCTCCACTGCCCCCGGAGCTCCTGCCCCCTGAGCCGGAGAAAGAGCGCGACCTCAGGCCTTTCCCTCGCACCGTGGTGGCTGTGGAGGTCCAGGACCTGAAGAATGGAGCCACACACTACTGGTCCCTTGAAAAACTCAAGTAATGCCCACGCTGTATTTGTCAAGTTGTATTTTTTTATGTTTGAAAATAAGCACTATTTCCCAAAGAGATGCGGGAGTGAAGGAGGATTTAAAATACTTATTTATATAATTTTTCAGGCATATGTAATGTCAAAACACCACAAATCATCCACATGTGTGTTTTGTCTTCTTGTAGTCTGACCGTGTCTCTAACATCTCCTCTGCCCCGGCTGCTAAATGAGCTCGATGTTCTCGTCTCTCTTCCATTAATACTGAGAGCTCTCTGTGGTCATTCTCAGGCAGCGTCTGGAGCAGATGAGAGAGATGTACGATCGGGCTGGAGAAATGGCCTCCACCCACCAGGATGACGGGGAGGGAACTCTGACAGGAAATGATCCCTTCTACGACCGATTCCACTGGTTTAAGCTCGTTGGGAGGTGTGTACTGCAGAACACGCACATTATTACTCATTCAACACAAATCGTGACTTGTGTTTCTGTTTGAAAAGGTTTATTTTTGTGTGCTGAAGCAGGGTTTGGGTTTTGTCCATCTTCATTGTCACCCCCTTGTCATTTGAGGCTCGTGAATCGGTGATATCATTTATCTTTTAGTGTTTTTATTTCACATTTCTGATTTCATTTGTGTGATTCAACTTCATAATACCCCTGTGTATGAATCATTTTTTGTTCATATGTTCAGTTTCTTTCATTCGTGTTTTCATCGTATTGTTTTGTTGTTGTTGCTCTCATTGTGACATTCTTTGTAATTCACACAGAATCATGTTACCACCACGCTGGGTTTGGATAATGTGTGAAGGTGCTGCGTTTTGTATTTGATCCTCTTTAACGCAGCCTACATGAGAAGATTTATTATGCGTTAATCCATTAAAGTGGGTATTTCATTTTGGTTTAAAATGCTCGTGTTTTTAGAATCTGTTGTGACACCTTAATACCTGCTCTTTATGAAATGAATCCTGCTTCTGCTAAAGCTCATCCTGAAATGGTTGCTTTCTGCTAGGAAAAAAGCAAGCATGTCATATTTAGAGATTAGTGTCCAGTAAATGTCGGTTGATTGTTTAAAAAAAAAAAAAAAAGAAAAATTTCTGCAAGAAATTAGGTCAAAATCAAATGCCACACTGATGCTTCACGGAGCTGTTATGGCCCGTTTTGACTCTTCTGTGACACCACTGTTACCTTTCCTTGGTGTTTTTCGCCACTGTTCCCCCATTGCCGACCCTCCCAGCTCCCCCATCTTCCACGGTTGCGTCAACGAGCACCTGGCTGACCGCACACCCTCGCCCACTTTCTCCACCACCGACTCGGAGATCACAGAGCTGGCTGATGAGCGCCAGAGCGAGATGTCCGACTTCATCGACGACGAAGCGTTTGTGGACGACACCAGCTCGGACGCCGGCACCGAGGAGGGCTCTGACATCTTCAGCGACGGCCAGGACCCCTTCTATGACCGATCCCCCTGGTTCATCCTGGTGGGAAGGTTGGTGACCAGCAGTGGGGGGGAGGGAGGGTCACGGAGGCTGGGAAAGGAGAGCTGGTGTTGGCTTGGTTTGGGGCAAAATGAACAAATAATGTTGCATCTACAAAGTTATAGATGTTAATGTCAGTGAGTCAGATCATGGATTTAGTCAGAATAAATCTGACTCTTTTTAATAAAAAATGGGTAATATTTATATTTTAGAAGCCACTTTTAATTCCTGAGGACTGAAAAGCCACCATCTTTTCCTGCCCTCCTCCCTCAGTGTGATGTTTCATCCATCACTCCTGGCTGTATTAACTCCCATCTGTTTGTCAGATTTCTGTACAAGCTGACTATTTATCATTTATTTTTATTTTTATCCCTTTTGTGTCCTTTTGATTTGGGTTATTTACTTGCATTTTGTCAACATTATTTTGTTTTGTAATGATTTTTGTTTTAACGTGGCTCATGAAATGGGTTGTGTATTACCTCACCAGCAGCTGGCGGTCACATGATCAGACCTGCTTGGATTCATGTCAACATTTAACCATTGCACCTTGTGCTGTCGGAAAGCTAAGATTCTTATGGTTGCAAAGTGTTTCATGCTAGTGATTTTAAAGGGTGCGATTAGCAGCACAGTTAATCAAAACAACAACAAATATTCACCTCCTGGTAATCAGGTTTGTCCCTTTAAATCCAGGTTCACGGGTCAAGACAATCTAAAATAGCTTTTTCTGCACACAAGACGTATAGTTTTTAAAATAATGTCCATTTTTTTAATGCATCCAGCAGATGCGCCTAACATTTTAAAGTATTTCTTGCTCCAAAGTAAACAATGTTCTCCTTTTTGACTCATTTTAGCTAGCACATACCTTTTGAAAACTTTTTTTTATTCTTCAAAAAAATTTGTTAAAATCAAATTTGGACGAAGGTTGAGACACCAGGCTGTTTTTTGTACTAATGGGTCACAAATACAGTCACCTACAAGCATCTGTTTGCAAAAATAATGTTCAAAATCCATCACAGATGTTCCTTTTCTGTTTCTCTCTTCAAATACACAGTTGATTTGTTCTTATTTTACTTACTATTAGCCATAAATAGGCCTTTTAGAGTCATTATCTCCTAACTTGAACAGTTTAACTGATATTTAACGCGTCATGTCAGCGCTGTAAACACAGCAGCTTAGTAATAAACGCCGTCTTCTCGTCTCAGACTGGGATGACAGATCAGTGCAGACTTCCAGCCAGCTAAGCCCTGCTGTAGCTAAGATACCTGCGTCACTGTGACTTCAGAGATTTTTGTAGATTGATATCTCTCTCCTCCATCTTGGCCTTGAGCCTCCCAGCCCAGAGATTGGGGGGGGGGGGGGTGTTGAAGCTGCAGTAAAAACAAATCAAATCTCACAAAACAAAATGTCAGCGTGTGTGCGTGAGACTTAACAGCACCGTAACACGACATGGAAAGGCTCCCTTTTAAATATTTTTGCAGCCTTCACCGCCTCATCCTGGCAGTCTGTCATCCCTCGATCACGGTGGGAAAATATTAATTAAAGGTTAAACCTGCTGCTGCTTTCAAGGTCCCTTAATGTTGTTTTTTATTTGCTTGTCCCTTCACATATTCTCCACTAATATTTTTTTTGTATGTTTTTATTAATATGTACTAAATATGTGAGCATGTTAGATGTTTAAACAGCTCTTTACAGCCTCATAAACCTTCAGGATTAAGATGTAGATAATTGTTGGATCTGAACACTGATCTCACCTCATTTTTACTCTCAGAGCTTTTGTGTACCTGAGCAACCTGCTGTACCCTGTACCGCTCGTTCACCGGGTTGCCATAGTAACAGAGAAGGGCGATGTGCGAGGTTTTCTGTGTGTGGGGGTCCAGGCTATAGCTGGTGAGTAAATAAGATTCTTTAATCTGCAAAATAAATTTTAAAAAATGCTCTTATCTCTTTGAGTTCACATGTATTTATTTAATTTATTTAATTAAAACTGACTTGTGCTATAAAAAGCAGTAAAGGCAACATGTGGAAGGAGTTTTCCTGAAGCTACTGATTTGCTGGGAAAGCAGTGTCTCTCTCTCAGATGCTTTATATATTCCTTTTGGTGTGCTTTGACAGTTTAAGTCAGGTGTGTGTGTGTGTGTGTGTGTGTTTGAGACGGTTTGTGATCAGAGCTTTGGTTTGTCTCTTTGTAGCTGACGAGGAGGCTCCAGACTACGGGTCAGGAGTGAGACAGTCAGGAACCGCCAAGATTTCTTTTGATGATGAGTACTTCAAAAAGGTGAGCCCAGACTTGGATAAAAGGAGTTTAAAACTCAGAAAGTCACTTTTTTTTTTTAGTGTGTTAAAACTTTAGGCAGCATAGGAAGATTTTTTAGTTAAGAGTTTTGCATCGTTTATGTTCCTGTTGATTTTTTTTGTTGTGACACCAGAGCATCTTGTATTCTCTCTCTACCAGCATTATGCTAATGTTTGCTGCTTTTCTCCATCCAATCAGACCGATTTCCCCTCCACGGTTATGACCCGCTCCGGCTTGTCCCTGGAAGAGCTGCGCATTGTGGAGGGTCAGGGTCAAAGTTCAGAGGTCATCACGCCCTCAGAGGAGCTCAACAGAATCAACGACATGGGTACGGCTGCCAGACCTTCACCTCTCCGCTCGTAAATTTAAACCTCTCAGGCCAGTGGGAGACACACTGGGCAGATGGTCTTGTTAGATGCAAAGTAGGACTTTAAAACTTTGTTATGGAAATGAGAGTTCTGCTGCTGTTCTTGCTTTGTGAAGGAATGTGTTCAAAAGACAGAATCCACTCTGCAAATCTCAAAATGTAAAGAAAACAACCCGGAGCCTAGAATTCACAAGAACAGCTGTTGGCTGCTTTAAATCAAAGGACATCTCACTGTGGTTCTGTTCAGACCTAAAGCTGGGCAACGTCACAGACACCAAGCTGAGTCACGACGAGGGTCTGGCAGGCCAGCTGGAGGTGGGCAGCATCTTTACCTTCCGTGTCACCGTCCTTCAGGCCAGCGGCATCCTGCCCGAGTACGCTGACATCTTCTGTCAGTTCAAGTGAGTCAGCATTTTAAACATTTTATTGGAAAAGTTCTGCAGCTTAAAGTGATTTTGTTTTTATCTTTGCTGTGCTCACATCTGTTCAGGGAATGAAACTATTACTGGACACTTTATAGCACTGATGTTTCTGCAAGAAAACGCACAGTCAGCGGGTTTTGTTTTGTTTTGTTAAAACGAGGTCAGCAGAGAAAAACAAGAACAAAGACGAAGTTTGAGCTAAATCCCTTCAGACGGCGTCTTGTTCTCCAGCTAATATGACTCACTGAGACTCCTTCACCTTTCTGCTCTCAGTTTCCTTCATCGTCACGATGAGGCGTTTTCCACCGAGCCTCTGAAGAACACCGGCAAAGGAGCTGCTCTGGGCTTCTACCACGTTCAGAATGTGAGTACACGCCTGCACACAAGTGATGAGCTGTAGTTGATCTGAAGCTGACTGCTCTTTCTTTATAATCCTGTGTGCAGATTTCAGTGGAGGTCACGGAGTCTTTTATCGAGTACATTAAGACCAAGCCCATCGTGTTCGAGGTGTTTGGTCACTACCAGCAGCACCCGCTGCATATTCACGGCCAGGACCTGATCAGGTTGGTTTGGATAAAAATGAAGGAATTCTTATTAGCAGAATTGATTTGTTAAGAGATGAATATTTTGTGGTTCTTTTATCAGTCCTCCGACTCCATCGAGGAAATACTATCCCATTCCCATGCCTCTGTCTAAACCAGGTAGGAATATTAAATGTATGGGTTTGTTCCATCAGTCATTTCTTCATGACTCTGTCTTCATTTTGTTACATAAACACGCCTCACATGTCCTTGCACTCTTTTTATCTCTTGCTTCCTTTGGATTTTTTCTCTCTCTCTTATTGAATCACTTCTTTACAATCTTTAATCCTCTTACACAAATCTCTTTTCCCTTCAACATTTTTTTTTCTTTCCTCACATTTTCCTTCCCATTTTTGCCACCGTTCACACATCACTGCACACCCAGACCACACCCGTAAGATCGAGCTGATCCGCTACCTTGTGAGCGGCTATGTCAACGGTAAAGTGCTAGACACGCTGTCAGAGCACGCCAACGCCCTCGCCTCTACTGCGGTGGCCAGTTTGGAGGACGAGGCCGACCAGATCTCACACTTCCCTTTCCTCTCGGTGCTCAGCGACCCCGTGCTAACGGTGCCCAGGCACCATGGTTGGTACAACTGGCCTTAGAGGCGCCTGTGCTGTTTTGATTAGAGTAGCGCTTTGCTCCTGTAGTGCTCTGTGAGTGTAGATACGCTGCACCTCGCTGCAGGTGCGTTTAGGTCCAGTTGGTTCAGTCAGACGCTCCCTTGTTGCTTAGAAACTGACCTGAGGTGACATTTAAATGCTGCATTTGCAGACTGATTAAATGTGGAAGGATAACTAATAAAGTGTAGATCAGTGTAATCTGAGTAGTCTGTGTGCTGTATCTGTACGTGTCTCAACATCCAGGCTCTCATCATGTCCTCCAGCTAGTAATCTAAATCATCTAGTCGCTTTCTTTCTCTTTGCCTCATTCCCTTTTGGAATATTTAATTTGATTACTTATATATACTTTTTCCAGTTCCAGCCACAAAACTGAACACGATCACCAAGTCCAACCTGGGTCACTGTGTCAGCAAGTACGACCTGCTAGTCTGGTTTGAGATCAGCGAGCTGGAGCCCACCGGAGAGTGAGTAGATTTATTAAATGCAATCGCCTGATTATTTGATCCTGTGTTTGGAAAAAGTCACATTTTGCAACTTTAAACCAGGAACAGCTCATCTCTGGAGTTGTAGTTCATAATGTATTCCGGCTGAGTCTGACCTGGTTCCATCTACAGGTACATCCCAGCTATAGTGGATCACAGTGCAGGACTGCCCTGTCATGGAACCTACCTTCTGCATCAGGTAGCAGTGAATTTAGTTTTTCCTCCTACTTCCAGGTCAGATTTATTCTTCATAATTAAAGAAGAATGCTTTAGTCGTCATATTAAATGATGATTTTGCTGTGATTTTAATGTTTTGATGTTTTTGCTGCAGGGAATCCAACGGAGGATCACGGTGACTCTGATCCATGAGAAGGGCAGCGAGCTCCACTGGAAGGACGTCCGCGAGCTGGTTGTGGGTGAGTTGATTAATCCAGAGATTATAACCTCACTCCAGCTGACCAGAGGAGACACAAACACCACAGCGAGGGGTTAGAAGTGATTGTTTTCTTGTTAACCCAGCAGAATCGATCTGATCTAGTCTCTCTCTGGGTGGAGAGATGTTTGTTTCTCTGCCTTTCGTGAGTGAAGATGTATTTCTGGCTGCTGGACACTGATAATATAGCTGGAAATGTATAAAACTAGACTTTTATTTGTAGTTTTCTCATTCCGTCTGAAGAATTTCGAGCTGTTCTAATGGTACCGTGTACTCCACCAGGTCGCATCAGGAACAAGCCTGAAGTGGACGACGGTGCAGCTGATGCTGTCCTGTCCTTGAACATCATTTCTGCCAAGAACATCAAATCGTCCCACAACACGAACAGGTCTGTCCTCTAAAAATCATTTGGCTTTGAGGATGTTTTCACAGATTGTGTGATTTAGAGTTTATGTCAGACATTTTTTAAATGTTTGTTTGTTTGATTTTCATTTTTGTTGTTTAAACTTTAGTCTGAGAACTACCTGCATGTGTATTTTTTCATATTTGCTTGGAGCAAATATTGCACGACTATTTATTACCGGTAATTTTAACAGTGATACTGTGCTCCATTTTTTTTTTGTTCCTGTGGCCTGACTCTTTGTGCTTCTCTTTTCATTCTGCTCACTCTCTTCTCCTGCTGCGGCTCAGGCTTTCTATTGATAAGGATATTGATAGGTACCAGTGATAAGAGAACATAAGGCCTTCACAGAAGGACCGTTATGCTTCTTTTTAGATGTAGACTTTCTTAGAAATAAGTTCCCCACAGTTTGTGTTGTTTCTTTTTTCCTGTCCTGCATGTTGCATAAGATCTCTGTTTCCATTGACATTCAGAAAACCAGATTTAAAATGTTAATGGACAAATAAAGATGATCTTAACTGCAAATGCAGATATTTTTTTTCTATGTTTCTGGTAGACGTTTGTAACTACAGTAGATCTTCTGTGGCTCCAGATGAATGTTTTCCTCTGTTATTTTTCATTACCTTTGGAAAAAAAAACAATGTTACCATCAGTTTGTGGGCAACAGCACCCCCTGCTGCCTAAACAGGAGCACTGCAACATTCTCACAAATTCAGTTAAAATTTTTAAAATGCATTTTATGTTTGTTTTTTTCCTTGAAAATGAGCCAAACTTTGACACTATAAAGTACAATATTTGTAAAGAATCAACCCAAACATGTAAGATGTATTTATTATTCTTCTAGTTTTTTTAGCTCTTAAATCCTGTGGTTTTAGCATCAAGGTCTTACCTCAGTTTGTTTCCTCACATCTTGTTACGATAGTCATAAGCAAGAGCCCGTTTAGTCACTGCAGAGTGATTTTTGCTTCACTCTGTTTGAATTGTGCTCAAATCAATCAAAACAAAATGACACCGAGAGTTTGATTCATAAAACTCCACCCTTCCAGATCCCTGCAGGCCTTTTAATTCAAGCGTGTGTAAAGCAGGACTAAACCTGCGTAGTTAACACGTCTGTGTCTTTCTTTGGTTTTCAGAACTTTCTATCGCTTTGAAGCGGTGTGGGACAGCTCCCTGCACAACTCGCTCCTTCTAAACCGAGTCACTCCTTATGGAGAGAAGATCTACATGACCCTGTCTGCGTACCTGGAGGTCGGTCGCTGCTCTGCTGCTTCTGTTTGTAGTTTATTTCCTCTAGATGTTAGCTCACGTCCTGTCTCCTATTCACAGCTGGATCATTGCATCCAGCCTGCCATCATCACCAAAGACATCTGCATGGTCTTCTACTCTCGAGATGCGAAGATCTCCCCTCCCCGTTCTCTCAGGAACCTCTTTGGGAGTGGGTACTCCAAAACTCCTGACTGGTACGTCTGCAGGTTGCTGCACTCTGTTTACTTCTATTATAAACTGCTTTGCTCCCATGTTTCAGTGTCTGTAATCTGAACCTTTTGTTTTTTGTAATAGCAACCGAGTGACCGGCGTCTATGAGCTGAGCTTGTGTAAGATGTCTGACACTGGAAGTCCAGGGATGCAGAGGAGAAGGAGGAAGGTCCTGGACACATCGGTGGCTTATGTGCGTGGAGAGGAGAACCTGGCTGGGTGGAGGCCCAGAGGAGACAGCCTGATCTCAGAGCACCAATGGGAGCTGGAGAAAATGGAGCAGCTGCACGAGGTAGGATCTAAAAATGATCTCCTTTCCTGCTCTTTCTTTCTGCTAAACAACAACTCAAACTCCTCCTCTGTCATCTGCAGGTGGAGAAGACCCGTCACCTCCTCCTGCTCAGAGAGAAGCTGGGCGAGACGCCTCCAGTAGGAACGACTCCCACAACCAAGTCCCTGAGCGAGTCTCTTTCCCCCAGCATGAGCTCGGGCACGCTGTCCACCTCCACCTCCATCTCCTCGCAGATCTCCAGCACCACCTGCGAGAGCGCCATCACTCCCAGTGAGAGCAGCGGCTACGACTCTGCAGACATCGAGAGCCTGGTGGACCGTGAGAAGGAGCTGGCCACTAAGGTGAGGGAACAAACTGTGTGATAAGTCATTAACAGAGAGGATTCCCTCTTAAGGAGAGCACTCTGGGAACTGACGGATGTCTCGTTGTGTTTTAGTGCCTGCGCCTCCTGACGCACACCTTCAACAGTGAATACAACCAGGTGATCAACAGCATCAGTGACTGCAAGGTTAGAAATAACACAAAGACATTCAAATGTCTTGCTGGATGGTTGTAAAACCACCTGACTTTTGTGGTTTTGCTTCCCAGCTGTCTGATATCTCCCCCATCGGTCGGGACTTATCGGTGACCAGCTTCAGCAGCGCCACCCTCACCCCTTCGTCCACTTGTCCCTCTCTGTCCGACTCCCGCTGCGGCTCCATAGACCAGAAGTAAAGGGATATTCTTTGGGTTTCTGATGATTGCTCTATCTCAGTGATTCTAACTCAGTGTTTTGTCTCCAAGGACCCCAGAGAACAGTTCTCGTGCCTCCAGTCCTTCTGGCTCAGATTATGAGAACTTCCCATTGGTTCCCACTCTGGAGACATCCTACCTTGCACGAGCTGGAAAGAATGAGTTCCTCAACTTGGTGCCTGATATTGAAGAAATGCGGCCGGGGTGCGTTATAATAACTAACTTTTATTCCTGTTTTCCGAGCTAAGTAAAATGAACGTGTATTGATTTAAACTTGGATGATTTCAGCAGAATGAAAACAAAGAAAGTAACTAGTTTCTCTGCACTCGCTTTGTTTTAGATCTGTTGTGTCCAAGAAAGGTTTCCTGAGCTTCATGGAGCCGCGCTCCAACTCGTGGGTGAAGCACTTTGTTGTTGTCCGTCGGCCGTATGTCTTCATCTACAACAGCGATAAAGACCCAGTGGAGCGAGGCGTCCTCAACCTGTCCACAGCTCAGGTGGAATACAGCGAAGACCAGCAGGCCATGCTCAAGGTAGAGGGTCAAACAGCGTCGGAATTATTAGGATTTCCTGAAGGGTAAAGGCTAATCATGCATTTGTTTGGAGGATTACACATTATTAAGCTCAGTAAAGGGATTTGCATGCATAAAGAGAAACCTGAAGGCATGTATCATGATTAATATTTGTTTTCTTCTCAGACTCCCAATGCGTTTGCTGTGTGCACAAAACACAGGGGAATCCTCCTGCAGGCCAACAATGAGAAGGACCTGAACGACTGGCTGTATGCTTTCAACCCTCTGCTCGCAGGGACGATAAGGTACACACACTCCCCTCTCAACACGTATTCCTGTTATTTTTGATCTGAAGTTTTAACCTGATGTGTCGCCCTTGCAGATCGAAGCTGGCGAGGAGGCGCAGTGGCCTGATGAAGAACTGAGTGAAGCAGCACACAGGAATCCCACTCTTTCTGAACAGCCTTTGAACAAACCAAGTGTTAACACTTACTAATCATTGTGATTCTTGACAGTTTTTTCTCTTGTAAGTAGACTTGTGGCTTAAGTCTCCTTTCATGCGACTAGAAGTTTCCATTCCAGAGAGATTTTGCCCTCCTCCTCTCCTTTTTTTCCTCCAGCGATCCCCCCCTCTCTCTTTCTCTCCCCCCTCTCTCCCTTCCTCAGCTTTTTGTGTTTCTATTTTCACGACCAACGTTCAGGTCTGATTTCTTTCTGCTTTCTCGTCACTCCTGAGCTCCCTAACTAGTAGCATGTTGTAGTAGTCTACTTGTGTGTGCACGGCTCTTTAGATACTACTTTTCAGTTTTGCCAATCATCTGTAAAGAAAAAAACAGAAATGTCTCTCAGTGTTATTCGTCTCCCAAAATGAGTTTTGTTTTTGTTTGTTTTTGATAATGTGCTCGCATGGTAACTGCAGCATTCCTCAGGAGAAAATCACTGATAAAAAACAAACAAACAAATCAAACAGCTTACAGTTCAAATTATGAAGGGAAAATCTACAAATATCTCCGTGTGATGTGTTAGTTAAAGCTCTGCAACGTGAACTATTGCTGCTAGTAAAGTCATAGTTTTATTTTTAACTCTAGAAGAGCTGCTGCTCCCTTGAGCTGTCTCAATAAAACTCCCATGGGGCTCCTGGAGACACAATGGCAGCACCTAATCTCCACAGTCATCCATGTGACGTTTAGACCCCACTCCTCAGCCTCTGTACATAAACCCGATCCAGCCCACGATAGTGCCGGTGTCAAGTCTGTGCATCTGTGTAAGCATCAAAAACACCTGCTAACAGGACAAAACAAGCAAAAATGGATGGGTTTTGTATTTCCGACGTGGGGAAAAAAATTAGATGGATCGTTCATGCAAAAGTAAATATTTGTCTTTTTGCCATTTCATCTCAAGAGAATAACGGAGTTATTGAGGATATCAGGAGCGAGGAAGGTGCTCCACAGATGGATTGCTGAATGCAGCCTGCTCTGGGATCAGTTTGATAGTTAAATCCCGTTCAAGACACCCCTCTTTAGTTCCTGGAGAAATTTGTTACTAAACAGATGAGAAACTGAAACCATGACATGGTGAGGAAGAGAATGAAGCTGCGGCGCGAGGTCTGACGGACAGATTACGTTGGGTGAAACCTGTAAAATGAGGAGTGAGTTATCGCTTTTTTTCTATTTGTGTTCCTGAATCTAGAAACCTCTTCAGCTCATCAAACTCTTAATTCTTTTTTTATACTTTGATTTCTTTTCTCTTATGCTTTTGATTAATCTAGTGATCATTTTTAAAAATTTTATTTATATGAAGTGTAACAGAGGGCATTTATTTGTTGATTTTTAACCAGCATCTATTGGTGTTTCACCTTATTTTGCACATTAACACATATCTATAGCAAGACGTAGGGCAGATCACGCAGGTTTATTTATGTCCAAGCTTCAGGAACAAAAGATGAGAGCACATATCGAGGCGACACTGGACGATAAGCAGGTTTGCAAAAAGATTTAGGAGAGAGATTAAAGGGACGAAGGTTTTATTTCTGGTGGCGTTTGTGGAAGTATTTGCTCTGCACATCGTGCTGATGCTGCTACATTTGGCCGCTGCCTCTGTTACTTGTATTAGATGCACAGATGGGTGGTTTTAACTCTGGCCTACCAACCAGCAGTATGCCCACTGTGTGATCTGAACAGGACACGAGGGTTTATTAGTTTAGTTTTTTTAATTAATGCTCACTCAGAGCATCACTGTCCTCAGGTCAGTCAATCTGCAGGTCAGACACACGAAACCTAGTTTTATTTCTAAGATCATTTAAGGAATCCACAAAGCATCTATGCATTTATCAGGAAGCATATTCATATCAGCGCCCGTCAGAGCAAACATTCTCACACACATGGCTTATTTGCAGAGTTCTATTATTTTGGATTGTGTATTTATTCTTTGCAATGTATATATTAGTTTGCAGCTCTTTGCACATACTAATAAAAGGTTCAACTAACTGATCAAATAAAAGTCTCAGCGGTTTAGTTGTTCTGCTCATAATGAACCAAATGAAGGTTTGGGCTGCCGCCTCCAGCTTGAATTGGGAGAGGGTTGAATGTACGATTGAATATGTTTTTTAAATTCCATTGTTTGTTATAAAGGGAACAGAGATCAAAGATGTAACCTTCTGCACCTTTTCAGGAGGAGGTAAGTTACATTAGTGCTTCCTCTTTATCAGAGAGTGATGTAAACGTTTTGTTTTGAGGAGTCACACCAGTCAGGTTTCTGATTATCCAACGAAAGGTGGTTTTTATTTGGTTTGCTTCTTCTAATATCAGGGAATAGAACACATTGTAGCGACATCTAAAATGATAGAAGATAGACTTTTTTTCTTTTCATTGATGCCTTTTAAAACAAAACTAGCCATGATATTTCCCATCAACCCCTCTGACCATAAATAAACATTTACTTTCGGATCCGTTCGCTGAAAGAATGAAGGACAAACCGTGACATTAACGCTGTACATTATTTATCAGACCAGTTTCATTTTCATACTTGTGTAAATATCTGTGTTGTATGGAGCTTGAACTAAAATGTAAATATGTTGACTGTATTTGTAATAATTATAATCCATTTTGCTGTATAGCATAGATGTGTCATGCAGATATCCTAATTCTGTGTATGGTAATCTTGCACCACTGAACTGTTTAGTGAATGAGGCAACAATAAAAGTGCAAACTGTGCGTTAGCAGAACAAGTGCTGCCTGTTTTTCCTCTGTTCAGCTTGACTGCCATCATGTTTTTCTAAAGTCCTGCTGTCTGTGAGCTACTGAAGCTCATTTCAGACTAAAAGATAATGGATGTCAACAGTAGGAATAATTCAGTTACCTAATTTACACTTTCTAAAAGGAAAAAAGTAACGATTTAGTGAATTTAACTGACTTATTTCTTAATGTCTTATGTGCATAGTGTTTGGTTGATTTAGAAGTGCTTTTTAGTGCTAAATTTGACTTTTTGTACGTTGCTTGGTTCTTACAGCTAAACTTTCTATATCAAGCATTCGTGATCCAATTAAATTTGTAATACTGACATATTAAAGTACTAAAACTAAACCCTTCATGGAGTGCTTCATATGAGGATTCTTTACCCTGAAACACTAAGCTGTTCTGACATTAATCTGCTTTAGTGCAGAGTCATTTTCATGTGATCTGCCTCAGATTTTAAACAATTAGGAAAACAAATTATAGGAGCAGCTTATTAACTGAGAAAATGACATGGTTTGAAACTAAATGTAGCCTAAGATCAGTTTTCTGTTTTTTTTGTTTTGTTTACATACATAAAGTTGCATGGTTGCCGTCTTCATTTGTGTAGCGTTATCGTCTAGAGGCTACATCTTTGCTTACTTGCTTGTTATTCAGGTACAGTGTCCTGGTGAACTTGTGTTATTATGCAAAAGTAATTTTTGTCATGGCTCCCAAAAACAAGCATTGTGAACAATAAATAAATTCAGGAGCTCTGTACTTTAGTGATAGGTGTTTGATGTTCTTCCTGGCCTGTGACTTTTTTTTAGAAGATGGTTTTTCCGCCACTTCAGATTTTGAGAATTGGCTGATAAATAGAGAGAAATAAATAATAACACATTTATAGCTTAAGACAACCAGAAAGTTACCAAAGCTGGGATGGGCTACAGGACAACAGGCTAACAGCTCGGTGAGATGACAACTGTTGCTGCAATTATTAGAAAATAGAAGAAACTCAACATGACTGTTAATCTCCCTCTGACTGGAGCTCCACACAAGATCTGACCTTGTGGAGAATCAATGATCATGAGAAAGGTGAGGGATCCACCCAGAACTACACGAAAGGACCTGGTCAATGACCTGAAGAGAGCTGGGACCACAGGGTCAAAGGTCACCATTACCACACACACCATCATGGACTAGAATCATCCATTTAAATATATGATTCATTTTACTTTCACTAATTTAGTTAATAAACCTTAAAAATAGTTTGATCCAAGTAAAAATGTCCTACTAATCATCAGCCAATCATCAGTTTGTTCTTGTCCTGATTGGTGGCTGCACCAAACCACACTGATGGAGAAGAGCAGGACACACACACTCACTGTCTGTGAAGGGAAAACACTTTCTTGAAGAAATACAGATCAGTTGACCAGACAAGCCAACAGTTAAAGCTGCAGTGCTCTGTTTCCCCAACCTTAAGAGAAAGTGATCGTTGGAATCAAAACAGGACATCAAGACAAGTCCCTCCCTTCACCTCAGAGCTCCTACCAAAGCTCTATGACGGCATCCTTCTCTCAGCTGGAAGAGGCTGGTAGAATCCAGCATGTGAACTTAGTGCACAATGAGAGTGCATGATGACTGACAGGTTGACAGAACAGTCATTGATTTAGGTCTTAAACACAGGACTGGACTGGAGGAGGCTCGTGGCTGAAAAACAATATTTATATATTTTACATTTTTATAATCCAGTTTATTGAATCCTATCAGGATGTAGAGCTGTTTTTAACAGACATGATAAAAAAAAATGTCATTAAACCAGACTTGCTACTTCAGCTTTAATCCCAGTGGGACCAATTCCAAAGTGGATTCCTTTAAACAAACTCTGATGTCCAAATGTTGAGTGGATCATCTGAAGGCTGCTTTATAAACTTGCTTCTTGCTGCTTTTTTGCACCTTGAATATTATTGTTTGAGGCAGGTTGTACAAATGATTTTTTAAGAGAAGTCTTTTGAGGATAAAGGTAAGTGTGCATACGCATATACGGCTTCAGCTGCCTCTTTTGAACACACAATGTGATTTTTGATGTCAATGTCAATGTTTGATTGTTGTGTTGAAATAAACTTCTCAATCAGTCCAGAAGTTTTTTGTGTTATTTAATTTAATTAATTAAAAAAAAAAACTTTTTGTACTTACGTACTTTTTAGAACCTGCACTTTTTACTTTTACTTAATTAAATAATTTCACTCAGTACTTTTATTTTTACCAGAATACACAGGTATCTGTACTTCTACTTAAGTAAAGAATTACTTTTGCCAATTTTGCCCTTACTTTACCATCCTCTCTGGTCTCAGTACAGCAAATTCTGAAGTCAGTCTCACTCCTGACAGTATATTCCTCCTTATAATCAATATGTCTGAACTATTTTGGTTCTATTATATGTATTATATATGTCATTCTTTCAAATTCATTCATTCATTCAATGTATTTATTTATACGACAGCATACTTTATGGATTTGTAAAGTATGATCCATTAGAACTCGCTATACCAGTATCAGTAAAGTAAGTGTATTCATTTATGCTCAATGTGTTAGCGCTGGCGAGCCTGTAACATGATTGGCTGCAGGAGAAACCAATAGGAGATGCGATACCTCTGCTCAGTATTTTCAACCAATTAAAATAGGCGAACAATGTGGGTTGCTATTTAGACGCTCTCTGATTGGTGAATGGTGTACGTGGGCGTACGTAAGCCTCAGCAGTGAGAATCGGGAAAGGAGGAAGTGAAAAACGAGTGAGAAGGAACTCTGAGGTGAAGGACTGGAGTCTGAGCTCGACTGTCGTTTAAATAGTTCTTACTTGCTGTTATCTACCCGCAGAGCACGATGGCTAAGTAAGTTTTTAACGAGTCTTACTGGTTCCGATAGTGGGAATGTGTTAGCTAATAGCGGAGGTTTATATTTTAGCTGTCCGTGGTTGTTTTTGTTAGTTAGCCACATTATCAGTTAAGATTAAGCGTTGTGTTTATCTTGTTAAGCAGTCCTTGAGCTTTTGTGTTTAGTAGGAATAGATGTTTAGCGTAGTAACTGAACTGAGCGTGACCTGCACAATTATCGCTATGACCTCTGGGAAATGAAGTGAGGGTTCAGGTGGACTTGCAGTTCAGTGACTACAATTATCAAAAAATAAACCCCAATCCTTATGAATCAGGCTTACTAGACTTCTGTGTTTTGCAACCTGTTGTCAGGTGCCCACCAGGCCCTCTGAGATAATGTGATTTGTGTTTACAGAGCAGACATTGCACTGATTGGTCTGGCTGTCATGGGCCAGAACCTCATCATGAACATGAACGACCACGGCTTTGTGGTAAGACCTTCACTTCCCTTGCTTTACTCTCACCACTGATGCCACAGCTCCTCTCTGAACAGTCTCCCTTCAACAGGTCTGCGCCTACAACCGAACCGTGTCCAAGGTACACGACTTCCTACAGAACGAGGCCAAGGGCTCCAAGGTGATCGGAGCCGAGTCCCTGGAGGACATGGTGTCCAAGCTGAAGAAGCCTAGGAGGATCATCCTGCTGGTCAAGGCTGGACAGGCTGTGGATGACTTCATTGATAAACTGGTTTGTGCCAACCTGCAGTAAACCCACTAGTGGTAAACTTTTGACTTACTAACTTTTTATTTACTTTTTATATATTTAAATCAGGTTCCTCTTCTAGAAGCTGGGGATATCATCATTGATGGTGGCAACTCTGAATACAGAGACACAACAGTAGGTCCATGAGAATCACTGGCAGAAAATCCTTGTTTACCAGAGAGTATATTTGAAGTTTTTCTTGTGGTTGTGACACACAGCGTCGGTGTAAGGTTCTCAAAGAGAAGGGCTTTCTGTTTGTTGGGAGCGGAGTGAGTGGTGGCGAGGAGGGAGCGCGTTACGGACCTTCACTCATGCCAGGAGGACATAAAGAGGCCTGGTGAGTCATGAAAATCAAATAAAGTTGCTTAAATTATCTGACATGCTAAAACAAAAATATCAGTAAAGATTAATTTGCTGGTTTTAATGTGTAAAGGTGATAAAAATGAACACTTGATGTCATTCATTTTCAAGGCCGCACATTAAAGACATCTTCCAGAGCATTTCTGCCAAGGTTGGAACAGGAGAGGCGTGTTGTGACTGGGTGAGTGTAAGGGTTTTTAAAGAAATGTTTTATCTTCTTTATGGTGATGATTGTACAGGAAACAGTGGTTTTTATTACTTAAACTATTGTGTGGCTGTGGGGCAGGTTGGAGATGAAGGAGCAGGTCATTTTGTGAAAATGGTCCACAATGGCATTGAATATGGAGACATGCAGCTGATCTGCGAGGCCTACCACCTGATGAAGGATGTTCTGGGGATGGACCACGATGAGATGGCTCAGGTGGGTTTGTCCTAACTCCACAACATGATTCTCACAGAACAACATGTGTCTGACTGAATTTGATCCTCCCAGGCTTTCGATAGCTGGAACAAGACAGAGCTGGACTCCTTCTTGATTGAAATCACAGCAAACATCCTTAAATACAAAGACACCGACGGCACACATCTGCTGCCCAAAATCCGGGACAGTGCTGGGCAGAAGGGCACAGGGAAGTGGACGGCCATTTCAGCCCTGGAGTACGGCACACCTGTCACTCTGATTGGTAAGAAAAATAAAGCTCGTAGACGAGAAAGTATCTTTGGTGACTACTGTTGCTTATGATTAGAAGAAAAGAGGCATTATCACACCTGAAAAAGATTCAAGCATCAGCAAACAAAAGGGCACTAATGATCAGATTAGTTGTTAACCAACACAAACCAGTGAGCTGCTTCTAGGAAATCTGATCAATTTGAGGCTTCCTGTAAGAAGATTGAAGGCTTTTCTAATGGCATGCTCATCGCAAATGACTTAAGGTGGATTTGGATTTGTTGTTTGCTGTATCTGGTTGACAGTTTTATTAATAGATGCAAAGGTCAGTATCGGTTGTGAAACAGGGTGTATCACATCACCTCTTAGGTGTATGATGGACCTTTACTTAAAGATTATTCTAGATTTTTTTGTAGTACAAACTGGCCCATCACCAAATCCATTCACATTGTTTTGTGCTCAGTTGCTGTCGGGGCTGCAGAGATCCTCTGATGCTCGAGGCGGCGGTTGTACAAAACACTTCATTGTGTGAGAACTGATCCAGCCAGCGTGGACCTGCATGCATGGCTGGATTTCAGACTAAAACAGGATAAGACCTGGACAGTTCACCATTCAGTTCGTCTTTCATCACCTAGCTGGGCAGTTTTAGCAAGTCATGGTGATTCATCTGGTATTCTTCAGTTTATTCAAAGGGCTGAGGACTTTTTTTTTTTTTTTTTTAATGAAGTAACTGAAAAAAGTTTTGTTGTTTTAACACTGAGGTGACACACCTGCTCAGAATTAAGTTTCATGTTTCAACAGGACACAGAAGGTTAGATTACTGGAATTTTAGTTTTATAGTTGTTATAAATGGAACTTATCTCGCCAATCTTTAAATCATTACCCGGTTTCAGTAAAGTGTGCAGAAACATATTGGTTCCTTTAAATCGGGACTGAAAACAGCTGTCTCTTTAAAGCATGTTGAATTTCCCCGTGTACGAATGGTGCTGTATGAACAAACCTGCCTTAAAAACAGGTCAGAAATAGTGCTGAGTCATGCTGATTCATGAACAATGTCTTATTGTAATATGATATTGTCCTGCATGTTTTCTTTCTTTGCTGTGAGATTTTAGGAGATCTAAAAGCCTGTTTTTGTATGATGTGCAGAATGCAAACATGTATTCATGTTTTCTTCTTTTCTGTGTCTCAGGGGAAGCCGTCTTTGCCAGATGCCTGTCGTCTCTGAAGGACGAGAGGGTTCAGGCCAGCCGCAGCCTCTCAGGCCCACAGGGGGTCAAATTCAACGGGAACAAGGCTACATTTCTGGAGGACATCAGAAAGGTAGAACACGCCTCCAGGTCTAATGTTTAAAAATCTGGGTAAAAATGTTGTTTTATTTTTTTAACTTTGTCTTTTTGAGGTTAAATCATGAGGTAACAGATTTAGACCCATGGATGTGTAAACCTCTTTTTGCCACAGTCTACTGCATTTCAGGTTATAAACTTGCATCATAATTTGATCATTTTTTAATTTAATTTTCAGGCCCTTTATGCCTCCAAGATCATCTCCTACGCACAGGGCTTCATGCTGTTGAGGCAAGCAGCCAAAGAGTTCGACTGGTCGCTCAACTACGGTGCGATCGCTCTGATGTGGAGAGGAGGCTGCATCATTAGAAGGTCTGATCAACTTTATATGTTCTCTTAAAAAAACAACTCTACCTCTTGTCTGTGCAAAAGTCATTATTTGGAAAATGCGGTAATTTTGGAGGGGAAATGCAAAAAGAATTAAATAGAATTTTATTTATGTAATTTATTAAATTTTTAAAATAAAAGTTGAGACTTGTGTTGCAGTTCAGTGTGACGTCTCTGAGGCTGAGAAGATGAAACCTTCTTGTTTCATGGAGGAAGTTTAGGGACTTTTTGGGCTGTTGTAATGTTAGTGTAGAAAGAGAAATATACATAAAGGAAATAATGAGCCTTCTTGTCAAATCCGATGGAGAGGAGAATGAGGACATAGTGATTACAACACTGGTTAGCTTGCATAAACCAAACACAGAACTAGATTTGACCTTCAGTGCATGAAGCCACCAGACAACCAGTTAGCATTTGATTATAAGCTACTGTAAATGTATGCTAATACATTTTAAAGACTTTAAAGTAAGAGATTGTTTCTCTGTTTTCTCTCCTCTCTAGTGTTTTCCTGGGTAAAATCAAAGAGGCGTTCGACAGAGACGCTGACCTGCAGAACCTGTTGCTGGACAGTTTCTTCAGTAAAGCTGTGCAAGACTGTCAGGTATGAGGAAGTGGTCAAACTAAAGCTTACAACAGCCATGTTGACAAAGACACTTATTTCCTTCTTTCAAAAAGCAAAGTGACTGAAGCAACACTTTGACTTGAATAATATGATGATGATGGTTTCCCCTTTTACATTGTGTTGCTGAAGAAAGAATACTAATTTTACTTATTTATTGGTAATCCAAGTGGTTTAAAACTCAGTTAGTAGAAAATACAGTCTCTGGTAGGATATGTGGAACCTAAATGTCTATTTTTTTTTTTTGTAAAAAAATGTATTTTGATTCAACAGATATGAACAGATATTTGTTTTGCAAACTCAAGTTGAATTATTTGTTTATAGGAAGAAATAAGGACTCTGATCAAATTTAGAGTAAATTGTACTTGATGAGCAGTCACTAAATAACCAGTTTATACTCTTGCTTTAGGAGTCGTGGCGCAGAACAGTCTGCGTGGGAGTGCAGCACGGCATCCCGATGCCCTGCTTCACCACAGCTCTGTCCTTCTACGACGGCTACAGACACAACATGCTGCCTGCCAACCTGCTACAGGTGAGACACGGTCGCTGCTGCAGAACAGGGACTAGAGTTAAGGAGTGTAACAGATTAAAAGGTCATGAGTAGGTGACCTGTGTTTGTAACTGCTTCTCTCACCCACCTTACTTACGTTTTGCTCTTGTTTTGTATGTTTTAAGGCCCAGAGGGACTATTTTGGTGCCCACACATACGAGCTGCTATCTAAACCTGGTCAATTCATCCACACCAACTGGACGGGCCACGGTGGAAACGTCTCCTCTTCCTCCTATAACGCCTAATCTACACACACAACCACACATAAGATGGAAAGTAAAGAACAAAGAGGTGTTACCTGCAGGAGAAGACGACACATTTCACATTCCACCTTAAGA
The DNA here is from genome assembly GCA_006937965.1 of Callopanchax toddi. Lineage (NCBI taxonomy): Eukaryota > Metazoa > Chordata > Actinopteri > Cyprinodontiformes > Nothobranchiidae > Callopanchax > Callopanchax toddi. The sequence continues at coordinate 643,887 of SSNR01000264.1, read as the reverse complement.
ACCAGATGATCCACAACAAAATAACTTCATCCAGCTTTTTACGCCTCAGAGATTTGTTGTAGTTTTATTTATAAAGAAGTGGGACCAGTCTATTTATTTGCTTTTTCTGATGTAGCAACAGTCATGATAGGAGACGATGACTCACATGGATATTAGACTAATATTCACCTGTGTTGTTGTGCTGAGAGTTCAGTGGATTAAGGTGAATGCTGCATTGTGCTGTAATAGGCTAAATAAAGATCTGAATCCCTTTATAATTAGCTTGAATGGTCTTTATGGTTCTGGGAGCTGTAAACAAAACGGATCCATGCTTTTTTGTAGATCTAATTGAATGTTACTGAAACGGTAAAATTATCAGACACCAAAACACTATGGATTATTTTATATTTATGTATAAACACATTTTTGCAAATGTGCAGAAAGTCCCAGATGTCTATAAAAGTTTATCTACTCAAGCTGCTTTAATAACGGGCCACACAAAAATGTTGATTTATATGTGTTGTCCAGCAGATTTAAACTCAATGGCTGAAATTTATTTAAATAAAAGAATGCAACAAATCTCTTCAAACATATACAATAAAACAGGATGTGCAACTTTTAGCAGTTTTACTAGACAATCCAGTATTTTGGCAACTCCATTTTAAATAATGTAAAATTTAATGAATGTTTTCATAAAATACACTGGTACAGTAAGTTATCAGAGTAAGTTCAGCTCTTAGTGGTTCATATCTGTTGCTTTTTACATGAAGCACAGAAGTTAGAACATACTAGTGAGAACTTGTCACAGTGATGATGATGTACCTGACACAACAGTACCATAGCTCTTATTACATATAAAACCTACTGTCACTCCACTGATACCTTTGTTTCCTGATCTCTTTGATCAGCCTTTACGCCTGTCACTGACAGGTGAACATGCAATAAATATCAACTAAACCAGCTGCTTTATTACCAAACTTCTGCTCCCTAATTAAAATATAAATATATCTGTGAGCTCTGATTTAATGTGAACTCATCTGATAGTCAGCGTTCTGGAAAGTAAAGCAAACTATTCACTGACTTGGTGTTTTATTTAAAAATAAACAAAAGGCTTAACCCAATAATACGGAATATATCACACTTAATATCAGGATTAGTACTTTCATCTGTATTGTCCTGCTACAACAAAGTAGAATATATGATTTTATCCAATACAAATAACATCTTCTAGATGTTTCATTCTATATATTCTCTTTGGATTGATGACATGTCTTATGGAAGTTTTACATTATGATGTGAACTTGATTTAAAAAGCAAAATATACTTCCTTTAATCGTTGATAAAACTGACTTTCTGAACACTTGATCTTGAATGCAATATTTTATTGACCTAAAACAGTTTCCCCTCATCTACTGTATTCTTTTTCTACAATGCTGTTGCACACTTTTTCAGTTTTGTATAGCAAGAAAAACTATTCTGCTGTAGAATTCAATGTAATAATTCACTGTTGGGGTAAATTCACAAAATGAGTTTTTATGATGTCCAGTGTTTAACCCAGAGCCAGCAAAGAAAATCTGTTATAATTATATCTGCTCCAACCAACCAAAACCTGGGACTGTCAACACTATCAGGAGTAGACAGAAGTCAAAGACAAGGTCATTTAACCTGGCAATTAATATTTAACAAGTTCCTCTATGTATTATCCAAAAAATATCTTGTTTCAAATATCTAGTTTTATTGTAATGTTGACATGTACATCCTAACAGCATATTCTATACACCAAAATGTTTAATTTATTCCTTTCAGATTATACAAAAGCATAAATTTTAAATGATTGAACCCGAGCCTGCTGTCAATTACAAACTGCAGAATAAAATACAGGAAATTGTTGGATATAACTGAGCCATAGATTTATTTTTCAACATGACATATGTAAACCAGTATGTCCAAAAAACCTGACGTTCAAGGCTTTTTCCAACTGTCCAGTGGGGGAAAAAGTACAATTAGGTGTTTTATTAATGGCAGAAAAGTTTAAACTGAATATAATTCATCTTTATGTCAACAGTAACCCTTAAGGAAATTAACATTTACTGCTTTATTAGGTTGCTTTCAAGAGAAAAATCATGTCACATTATCACCACCTGCTGGTAGCACATTGAAGGTGCATTTATTTGAAGAGCAAACATTAATGCGGACACCTCAGAACTGTTTCTTCAAAATCTATGATCTGAAAAGAAAAATCCAACCACAGCACAACAGATATTGCCTGAGCTCAGAGCAGGAAATAGGTTTATCAACACTAAGAGACAACAGATAATAAAGAAACAGTTTTATTTTACAATTAGACTTTAATAATTCAAAACACAACATGTAATTTTGTGCTGGCTTGGTTAGTCAGGTTCTTTGCTTCTTTTTAAAAAACCAATTCTCACTTTAACAATAAAAGTCAACAAAAGGCTAACACTTCTCGCCACACTGATACATTTTTTGTCATCAGTCAGTGGTTAATAGGAAAAACAATCAGGTTTTACTGTCAAATATAGCAGCTTAACGTATGGTAGAATCTGTAACTGATTTGGAAGGACAAAAGTTGAATAAATAACCAGACTTTGGTCCCAATTGTGTAAATAAAAAAAGCCTCCTGTGATTATAATTTAGCATGGTCCACTTTAAGTTAAGTGGTCCAAGTTTTCTTGGTAGTGAGGTGATGAAGATCCTTTTCAGGCTTAAGGCAGCTGGGCAGAGTTTCCATTGTTGTTGCTCCGGCTTCACCTTCCGCCTTCAACCGGGGTTCAGATGAAAACCTGGGATTTCCATGTCCGACGGTCCTATACATGTGAATTAAAGTGTTGGCAGTTCGATTAATGTGAAGTCAAACACAAGTCACTGTCAAGAGGGTATCATACCTAGTCAAATTACATTTTATTTCAGACTTCCCTTTGAATCACAAAACATAGAAAATGCATTCGTAACCACTTCAAACACAAACTTTCAATGGGAACTTTTCAAACATTCACCACATCGTCTTTCAAACTTAAATATGCTGTCTTTTGGTGTTTCCCCCCACATGGACTTCACTAAACACAAAGTCACATTTTCGCACAGAGAGGGTGGTAACAAGGAGAAAATGAAGCACACAAGCAGACACAGCATTCACGTCAATTCAGACAGCAAAGACCTACTAAAGGATACAGATATTCATAGCATTTGACATTTTACTGTGATTTTTTAAAGAATTAAGGTTGATAGAAAATTATGTGAAAAAGCAGAGAACTTAGGGATCTTGAGATGCAAGAAATGTCCTTGTGATGGCCACTGTGAACACACTCGTACTTGCTTTTTCCTCTCACACTCGCACAAAGCCACAAGTTCTTCAACTCTCCCAGGCATTTGTCTTTTCAGGGAAAAAAAAAAAACACAGCACAAACAGGTCTTCTCACACTTGCTTTCTTTCATTTTGCTCTCCCGTTCGCTCACTCTCACTCGGTCCAACACCAATCCCACTCATCGAGTTGAAAAAGCGAAAGGAGCAGACAGATTCTATATCCCAAAAAGGGGGAGAGGAATGAAAAAATAAAACAACAAAAAACCACCCACCGTCTAAAACAGTAAAGCAGAGTGAAGCTGCGTTCTTGGATGATAATGCATTTACACATGGGAGGAGGGGTACTGATACTGAGATCTGCCGAACATTGCTGCCAATGATGCGATTCCTCCCGGGAAATTGTGAAAGAGTTGTTGAACTGCAGAAGAAACTTTTATGAAGGCGTTTCCAAAACATATCAAACAAAAAAAACACAATGAAAAGCATTCAATATATAGAATTATACACTGCCTATTTCACAATAGACCGTGGGGGAGGGGGTCTCCAGATACTCGTGCATGTTTATAAATAGTTATGATGCATGCATGGTCATCTTTTTGTAAAATACTCCCAAACGAACCAACAAACTGAAGGATTCCATTAACTAAACTTTTCATCCATTCAATGCATGACTACACCACCAGTCACACAAGTAGAAATGTTTGCTTTAATAAAATAAAAGGCAGTGTTTTTTTTGTTTTTAAAATAAGATATAAGCCATTCCTCCACGTAGGTATACTTACCAGATTAGCCTAATGGCAACAAAAGATATTAATTTGTAACCATCTACATTCCCCAACTAGAGGACTTGGACTCCATAGACGTGCCAAAGCCGGAGCTGAAGCCGCTGCTGGAGGCGGTGTTAGTGCCTGCAGCCCAACCAAGGCTAGCTGAGCTGGGGCTGCTGTAACTGGTGCTGGCAGAGCTATAGGTCTGATCTCTGGTTGTAGAGGCTGTGCCTGCTGTTGTGGTCAGACCCTGCTGGTTAGCCAGCATGCCCATCATTCCCCAACTGCTCTGCAAGGCTGCCTGTGCAGCTGCCACCATTGCTGGATTAAGGCCCAGAGCACCAAAGTTAACCCCTCCACTACCACTGCCTATCCCACCACGACTACTGCCATAACCCTGACTGAACCCACCAGCCCCAAACCGCCCTCGATCCATCATTTGCCTACTATTGTTGTGTTTGGGCTCAGCATTGGAGATGTGCACACTGACACCCTTGATGATCAAGTCCTCTCCACATAGAGCCTGGGCAACCTGGGGGGAAAAAAAGGTAACCAGACTCAATGCAGTTTTCTTCTATTACTAATATCAATACATACATCTCTCTTATCAGCAGATAAAACCTTGTATGACCTCTGCAAAAAGGCAGGTAATGATGTTTAAAATATCTTATGAACTGGAAGGATTTTGATGAGACTTCCAGAAAGTAGTCACTGAATGAACGTCTACAACTCATTCACTTTTGGAGTCAACCTGATAGAAGATTGTCACCACAGCTAATTAAAACAGTCTCAACTCTGATATTGAGCTAAGATTTCATGAGGAAGTAGCTGAAAGTCATTCACAACACAGAATGAGTATTAAAAGATCACACATAATGTTATCTTTAAAATTTGGCCAAAATGGCTGCTACTCCATTTTTTCAACACAAAATGATCTTAGTGTAAAACTCTGTCACGAAAGGTGTTGGGTATCAACCAGACCCTCCAGGAAGTCGCGATGTTGCGATCGCAACTATTAATGCAAATTCAACCATTTGCAACAAAGTTGCGGCCTTGCAATTTTCACCAATCACCGCAACTTTTCCGCAAATTTGACCAATCATCTTTGTTTTTGTTGGATTTCGTCATCTTCTTCGACCAATCAGAGCCACTCGGATAAGTTTTGACCAATCCCGTTGCCTCCAGCTGTGTTTGCTTCCGGTTTTTGAGCTCAGAGCCGCTAAACTCCGGTCGGTTTCCATCAGATATTACGGCTAAAATACGAGCAAATCAATTTCCTAAAGTATTACACCAGAGTGGTGGAAAGCTGTTCTGAACCAAACACAACGTCGTGGTGGATTATACATGAAAATCGTCGCTTGACAAAAACTTTTTGACCGCAAAACATGGAGGAGATTAGCTGAAAAGAGGAGCAGAGACGGGGTCTGGGGTCTGATAGGAGTGATAAAAGAGACGAGGTGAGTTCTGTTTAATGTTCGTATTTGGACAATGTGAGAAACTAGATTTAAAAAGAACTGATCTGTGTCCTAAACTGTGTGCTGAGTCGGCAGTTTTGCTATTCTGTGAAAAATATTTTAAATAAATCGGACCGTCAGCGTTAAAGTGAATTCCTTTGAACGTTGTTTATTTTTTAAACACGCGATTAACCACGTAACGTTTGTATTCAGTGTGCACGAAGAACCGCTTGTCTTTTCTAAACTTATTCTGCTGAATTAGTGAACCTTTGAGGTGGATCGCTGAAAGTGAAAGTAAAGCCGCTGTCAGCTGTTCTGTCATGGAGATTACATCATCTTGTAGTCTTTATTTTATGATTAAACAGCGATTACAGTGTGTGTGTGTGTGTGTAAAGAAGTTAACTGTGTGTGCATATAAACTAAATAAAACCTTAAAGAAATTTTAAAAATGATTGAAAAAAATCGCAACTTTGACCGCAACTTTTAGAAAAATGTGCCGCGAAATCAGTCATTTTAGATCGCAATAATCACAAAAAATCCCTGCAACTTCCTGATTAATATGCTTTATTTAGCAAAAAATGCTAGGCTTGCAATTACTTTGTGAATTTGTACACCAATTTATACTTTTAATAAAAAAATATTTGCAATAATAATTATGACTCTCGATGTAACATCTATCAAGTTCAACAAAAGCAATTTGCTAGCATTCTATTTTAGTGTGGGAAATCTTACCTGATCATCAGCAAATGTGACGAAAGCAAAAGCTCGGAAAGGTTTGGGAATGAAGACATCAGTGACTTCACCATACTGCATGAAGTACTGCCTCAAATCATCAGTTGTCATGTCCTCTGTGCAGCGACCAACAAAGATTTTACGGCTCCGCATGGGCTCATCAGGACATGCCTGAAGGGACACAGAGGCCCAACCATATTCAAAATATGACTCATCTAGCTGTTCAACGGTCCAAACTTATTTAAACTGATTTCAAAACTTATATTTATTGTTTTTACAATTTATACAGCATGTGGATCTCCAACAATGATGTAAAAATGTCAATTTCAGTCGAAAAAACTGCTGTGACGGCAGAAATACAACTGCTCCTGAGCAGGTAAATAGTTTTAAATGTTACTTTTCTTAATACAATAAATACAAGCTAGCATTAATACTCTAAGGTCACATCTAAAGTATATAAAAATACATTAATCATGCCTGAAATCTCAAACTAAACAGTTTATTATGAAACTATAAATTAGGAGATTAAATGTTAGTGTCAAGCATACCTTGGAATTTGGAAGTTTGCAGTCACACCATCGTCCATCAATCATGTGTCTTTGAGCAATGACTTTAGTTTGTGTCTCATACTCGGTGAACCGGACAAACCCAAAACCTTTTGAGTTGCCAGTTTTTGCATCTCTTTTCACCTGGAGTTAACAAAGAGCAGTTTAATTACTAATAAAAAATATAACATGTACCACAAATAACGAGAGCCCAACAAAGAACAAGTGATAACATTCAGAGACATCTGTACCTGCACCATGATGACCTCCCCAAAGGTACTAAAATAATCTTTCAGGTCTTGTTCTGTTGTTTTCCAAGGCAACCCAAGGACAATAAGATCTGATGTCTTCTGAAAACCCCTTTTGATTTTCACAGCTGAGGCAGCGTCTATTTCTTCCATCTTCCTTTTGTTATCTGTGAAGAGCAATTAGTGTGTTACATGAAAAAAAACGTTGAAATTATAAAACAAGAAAAGCTTAACACAGATCTCCTGGCTTTTTAATGCAATGCAAACTTACAGCTATTTACACTTTTTATTTGATTAGACATAAAAAAGTTGTTGCTTTTATTCTTGGTGAACAGATTACATCAGTCGCCTAACAATTTGTACTTGCTTTTGTCTGATTCTTTTTTCCTGTTGTACCTTTTTTTTAAACTACAGACTTAAACTGCTGACAGAAAGTGACTTAAACACTTGTTTTCCCCCACAACAAGGTAAAATGTGGACGAGTCTTATCTCAGACCACATGTTGATCTGTCTGATAAATGATATTTATGGATAATACTGTTTCAGGTGACATGTCTTGAGTTTTCATTCCTTAAAACAGATTATAGGATTTTTAAACTTTGTTGCACTGATTATATTACCCTTTATTGGTGAACACGTGTAATACATTTTTTAAGTGATAGAAGGCACTTTGATGTTGTTAACTGGTTTTAAAACGTTTCCTGTACATATCTGTCGAAGATGAATATGGCAGACCCAAAGTAGACGTCAAAACAACTTGTGAGGATCAAATATATGATGCTGCTGAATTACAAATTTAGTTTGAGGATCCAAAACACTGAATCTCACTGAAATCTATCGAGATGGGGACCACATCATAAGTAACGAAACAATTAAAACACCAAAACAGGCATATACCTAAATGGACACCTGTTTGATTAGTAAACTACAGACAGCACTGTCATCAAAAGTCACAGTCTCACCTTTGGGGTAATTGACGACATAAACCAGATTTCCCCAGTTGCTCTCTGGCGCGTGTAGGACCCCCTCCACCAGCCGAACCCCTCTCATGCACTGGGACTCTGGGTTTCTGTACCGCAGACCGCAAGCCCCGGGGAACTGAGCGGCCACCGAGGATAACAAAACAGTCCCATCATCCTCTGAGGGAATCTCCATGGGCTCCTCGTTTTCATCCTCAGCCACCCGAATGTACAGTTCTGACATGGTTGTCCCGAATTGCTGGTCCAAACGAATCAGCTGGTTGAGCTAAAGTTATTAGTGAACACCGGAGTGGTGTTTTTTTTTTTTTTCAGGTTTCGGTCCTGCTTCAAGTTCTATTCAACAAGAGGAAGGAATGCAACGGGACACGAAAGAAAACAAAACTGTGCTAAACACTCATTCCACTACTATACCTTGAAGTACACCGACGATCAAAAACATGAACGTTCGTTAAAAACAAAAGACGTAAACAAGTTAGCTAGCTAGCTAATGAGCTAGCAAACTTAAGGCAGCTGGGACAATGAATGAGCATTTAACGTCGTGTCGTGTTTAGTGTCAACTAATACACGCTTCCCTCTCTGCCGTATATAGCATAAAAAAACGAAAAATAAAAATCGGTAAGTTATAGTTTTAGGCGAAATTCACGCACGAAATAAATACAGATGTTTAAGCTAATCTGTGTAACCTCATGCTAGCTAACAAAATGGCTGCCGAGTGCTCACCTTGTAAAGATGACATCATCGAAGCGGGAGGGCGCACTTTTATTGTATTGTAGGGAAGTCAATTTTCAAATTAAAAGTCACTAATATTTTGAATCTAGAATAGATTAAAAACCGAAAATTTGATTAAGCTTCTCATTATCTGGGTTTTTGTATTAACTTAGTTTTTTAATATTTAAAGTTTTAAATTTGTAATAATAATACATTATGTGGCTGCTGTGGCATATAAAATAAATGTTTTGCTGGTGATAAAAAAATCTTCCTTTCTCTAACAGTTCAAAGGTCATAGCTCACATATTCCAATTTTTTTCTAAAATATTATTTTGATAAAATTGCATACCGGTATGTCGTGCATGGTTTAACTGTTATACTGAATTTCTCTACATAAAAGATTCAGTCTTTACATCATAACTGCATTAAACAACTAACTGCATTAAACAATGTCTTGACCACATAGACATGGTCAAGACGCTTCGCTGCAGTTCAAACTGAGCTTCAGGGTGGGGAAGAAAGGTGATTTAAGTGACTTTGAACGTTGTTGGTGCCAGATGGGCTGGTCTATTTCAGAAACTGCTGATCTTCTGTCACACACAACCATCTCAAGGGTTTACAGAGAATGGTCAGAGAAAGGGAAAACATCCAGTGAGCGGCAGTTCTGTGGGTGAAAATGCCTTGTTGATGCCAGAGGTCAGAGGAGGCCAGACTAGTTTGAGCTAGAAAGGCAACAGTAACTCAAATAACCACTTGTTACAACCAAGGTCTGCAGAAGAGCATCACTGAACGCACAACACGTCGAGCCTTGAGGCAGATGGGCTACAGCAGCAGAAGACCACCAGGTGCCACTCCTGTCAGTGAACAGGAAACTGAGGCTATAATTCGTACAGGCCCACCAATGTTGGTGATGAGTCTCGATTTCTGCTGCGACATTTGGATGGTAGGGTCAGAATTTGGCGTCAACAACATGAAAGGATGGATCCATCCTGCCTATCAACGGTTCAGGCTGGTGGTGGTGGTGGTGTAATGGTGTGGGAGACATTTTCTTGGCACACTTTGGCTCCTGAGTACCAATTGATCTTCGTTGAAACGCCACAGCTTACTTGAGTATTGTTACTGACCATGTCCATCCCTTTATGACCACAGTGTATCCATCTTCTGATGGCTACTTCCAACAGGATAATGCGCCATGCCATAAAGCTCAAATCATCTCAGACTGGTTCCTTGAACATGATAAGTATGAGGATGACAGAATACAAGGTTCATGATACTTTAGTCGATATATACCATTAGCATAATGTAAGACTTATTTTATTGTTAACAATGAAGACCGATATAAATAATCTAAAGGCATAATTTTAGCACATATTAATATATCTAGTTTATTTCATAAAATTCATGATCTTTCTCTATTCTTGCAATTAAATAAAAGACACACTGATGATTTCAGAAACCCATTTGGACAGCTCCTCATTAGATGATGATATAGAGGGGTTCTTAATTTATAGACAAGATCAAAATAGGTTTAGAGGAGGTGTGGCTCTATAAATACGTGACCATTTTCCTGTGAGATTGAGACGTGACCTAATGGTTGACGATGTGGAAGCGTTATGGCTACAGGTACAACTTCCACATCTAAAACCAATTATTCTCAGTAGTTGGTATAGACTACCTAGCGCCAGGATAGAGTACTTAAATGGAACTGTGACATATGTATTCACGCACACACTTTGACACAATGTAAAGTAGTCAGTTTACAGTGTTAATTTGCTGTCCCCTCAAAATAACTCAGAACACAGCCACTAATGTCTTAACTGCTAACAACAAAAGTGAGTATGTAGCCTGTAGATGGTCTCACCAAAACACCCCCAAGGCTCTTAAACAAGGGGAAGCAACAACCTGGGCACCCATATCACAGAAACACAGATTCAGATGGAAAAAAATGACAATTTATTTCAATCCTCACATTGCCAGCGATAATTTATTGAGGTAAAACTATGTTAAAAATAATAAAAAGTATTTAAAAACACTGAATAAAAGAATAGGAACCAGTCCAAGAGTCCTTTGCTGCCACCCAGGGAAGGTCACGCTTGCCACCCCTCTGCCACCTCCAGTGGTCCCACCTCACACTGCTAGGTCTCCCCTGGCGCGCTCCTCCTGGCGTCCACCAGTATGCACCCAGCCGGTCTCGAGTGGCGCTCTGGGATGGCTCCCTTACTTTAGGTGTCCCATGTTGCAACGTCTCCGTTAGCTGGGCCACAAGGCAGGGGTCCTCTCTCTGGCTCGTCGCACCTCCCGGTGTAAATATTCGACGCGGTGCAACCTCGAATGCACCCATCATTCACAGGCCATCCAGCTTGTTGTGTCAGGGCTGGCTTCTTAAATCCAACTCCCCCACAGGGGAGGCAAGCTGGCCATCCGGCCGGCTGCCTGGCCCAGGTTCTCTCCTCCTCAGTCCTGTTCCTTTCTCTGTTTCTCTCTCCTGTCTTCCTAGTGCAGCTCCTTTTAAAAACAGGTTAGAGATATATAGGGTAGGAACTCAGACATCTGGGAGGGACTCAGAGTAGAGTGGCTGCTTCTCCACATCAAGAGGAGCCAGTTGAGGTGGTTGTTGCATCTGGTTTCCTCCTTTCCTGGCCTTCGTCAGGAGGTGTTTTGGGCATGTTCTGGCGGCAGGAGGACCCCGGGTCGACCCAGGACAAGCTGGAGGAAATACATCTTGAGGTTGGCCGGGGAATGCATTTGCATCCCAGCTGAGGAGCTGGTGGACTTGGCCAAGAAGAGGATGGCCTGGAATGCCCTACTTGGAATGCTGCCCCTGCGACCCGGACCCGGATAAGCGGAGGAAGGCGAGGCGAGGCATCTTTTAAAGATTGTTAAAGATTGTTGATGCTTCAACAGCAAGAGAAACGGGTAACTATTCAGCTGCAGCTGCTGGTGCTTTCACAGTGATTGTGAGAGAAATTGGTTGTTTTTGTCTAGAATCTTCAATTGATTTGTTAGATTTTTTATTTCATTAATGCAAAATCTTTCCTTCTGTTCTTGGGCCTGAGGGTTCTCGTTATCAGAGGTTTTAGAACAGCTTTAATACTGAAACAGCTCCTTTTGTTCAGGTAACTCACTGGAGTCTCACTATTTTCATTTACCATTTCCCTATATTTCAACATAAGTAGGAAACTTTCATTTTCTTTTTTGACTTTGTTGCATGGTTTGTGTGTGCTATCAGGTAATTTGACAATCTAGTGAAGTGATTCTTGACATTCTGATTGAGTTATAGAGAAACCCTTTGGTTTTTGTGTTTCACTGTAGGACTCTTTGTCCCAAGAACTGACTCATTTAGGGCATGAGGCTGTTCCAGGTGAACTGGAGCAAACAGTTTGAGGCAGGAATACGGACATCCTGAGCCCCATCAATGTAAGAAGTTTAGCAGAATACTATCCACCAGTCCCTTATAAATGACACCGGCCTTTATGTTTACCACAGACGATGAAAATAGAATCAAAGCTGTAGCAAATTTTCAATCAACTTAGCCTTTGTGCAAGACGTTTTGATAACAAAGTGTGCAAATTTATTAAAGTTTATCTGCATTTGATCAATTCTGAAGCTATAAATTTAGATGAGTGGTTCCCATATTTGAGGTTGGGGGTCCCACTGTGGGTCATGAAACAGGTGATCTCCAGAAATCAAATAAAACAGACAAATAATTTCTAATGAGATATTTTGACTATAAATGGCGAAACAACTAAAAATAATAACCATAAATGGATCTAAGTGCTTTTATTCAGCTTTTTTCCCCTTTAGCTTTTCTTTTTAAACTCTATTGATATTTGGGGTACCAAATCTTTGATATATGCATTTTTATTGCAGCCACAGCATGCACTGTTTCTGATTACTGCTCAGTCACACTCATAAATGGATCTTTAGCATCTTTAAAAGTAAAGCCAAAATGTTTTAGAACCACTGTTTTAGACTACAGCACCTGTTTCCCCAGACTATACAAAATTTTAAGAAAAACCCAGTCCTCCCAGCTCTTGTTCTGCAACAATATTTCAAAGAGAATGTTGTTCTCACCTTCAAAGAGACGCATCACAAAATGCACCGGGCCATGGAGAACACACTGCACGTGAAGGTGAGTGATGGACAGTAAAACTAAAAAGGTATTTGTGACCATTAGTTACTGCAGCCACTCTTTCTGATTACTGCTCAGACACACTCAAAAATGGATCTTTAGCATCTTTAAAAGTAAAAAAAAAAACTAAAAATAAATAAATGCAAGTTAAAATGCTCTGATCAGCTACAATTTGTTTCTGCTTTATTTATTTAGTTTTATTTATTTATTTCCTCATTTATTTATTGTCCGTTTTGACAGGACCAGTTGTCTGTACAAGGCAAAGTCATATAGCAAAAAAAAAAAAAACAAAAAAAAACCACACACACACACACACACACACACACACACACACACACACACACACACACACACACACACAAACAAAACAGAAGTCTGGAAAGAAGTTGGATTTTTTCCTCTCATGTGAGTAAAGATTTCTTTGTTGTTTTGTTTTTTCTGCCTGGTGTAAACAGCACAGCCCTATGTCACATGACCACGCAATAGAGGACGAGCTCCTTAAGTTAAAATGAAGTGAGAGCTCAAATAATTCAGAATAAACAGAGTTGAGTTCATAACCATTTTTCATCACACTAATGGGGACTTTTTAAAAATAAAAGTCAAAGTGTTTCAGGGTTTGAAAATAACAATTTCGGTCGTTGCATCTGAAATTGGCCATACGTCCATCCTCGAATAATATTTTTTGCACTCAAATGCATCAGATAAGAAACTAGAAACATTTAATGTTTTTTAACCCGAACAAGAACACCAAAGATCAATACAACCACCTGCATGACTGACTAAAAACACCAAGAATGGAGTGGATTTTGAAAGGATTAACCTGGAAGAACAATGTCACTTAAGCCAAATAAATAAAAAATCTAATGGAAATAATCACGAGACAGAGCTCGTTTTTTTCAGGTTAACCTTTCTTCAGTTCCACTTGCTTCTCAGATGTTTGCAGCCTGAAAATAGAAACAGAAACAGAGCTTTTCTCCTGCCAGTCGTTATAGTGGAGCAATGTGACCCAGAGGAAGACGAGGGAGATGCTTTATAAACACGTTTCATTCTGAGCATCACAAAAAGACTGAAGGGAACAAGACCCAGAAGCTGTTCACTTTTAAATTCCTTACTTCATCTCTAAATGACCTTTAATAATGGTTCTTTGTGTTTTATCAATTTGTTTAATGAAGATTATTGTTATTTTTTGTATATAAAAGGTCTGATTAAAATGATCTTTTCTGAGCTGGTAAAGTTTTAGTGTTGCAGTAAAGTGATCTAACAGCAGAGAGCAGTATTGACTGTAATTTCAAACGTTGTACTCGATGAGCTGCAGTGAACCTTCTGATGGCCTTTTTCTAATTTGACCTCTTTCACATGGTTTTACATAAGGTCTGTTCCACAAAACCAAGCAAACGATAACAATAATGACATCATCTGAGGGATAATTAGTTGAAAATAGAGAGTTATTAATGAATCCCCTTTAACAGTTGTACCACAACCCTAAATACATTTAGAAAAAAACTCCAGATTTACACTAAATATGTTGACAAAAATAACCTCATTTTTACTTCATCCTCTGTGTTCCAGCCCTTTACTTTTCCCTCTTTGTTATCATGACCTCCTGCTTTGCACCAAAGCTTCTGTAAATGATAACAGTGCAGCGTTACGCAGTTACATGCATCATATACAATGGTCTGTGGGGCAGAAAATCTAAACTTCCTTGTGCCTTTGGTTCCCATCTGCTCGGTGAACTTGTGAGCAGGAAATGGAATAAGTGGTGCAAAAAAAAAAGAAAAGCACACCAATATCCTCCTCCTTTTCATGTGGCCTCTCTCAGGCCATTACCCTATCTGTAGCGACTGTTAACCGGCTTTGCAAAGTTAAAAATAAAAAAAAGAAAAGAAAATGCCTTTCATGTCCCACTGTTTCTTTTCTGTTTTAATTTCAGCCGGAGCATATGGTTTGCACATCTGGAAGACGCAAAACATGGTACCCCTCTTTACACACACACACACACACACACACACACACACACACACACACACACACACACACACACACACACACACACACACACACACACACACACACACACACACAGCTTCTGTGAAGTGATTCGTTGCTCTTACTCATAATCCCTTATCATCGCTTATTGATCATTTTTTCCAGAATTCCAGTCAAACCTTAAAACACCAGAACATTCAAACACGTGTCAATAAATTGATTAATGTTTTTACCAGAAGATTCCTGCAGACTCTGTAAAACTTTACCATTCTTTTTATTTTTTAATAACATTTAATCCAACTTTGTAGACATGAAGTTCAATGAGCTGGTGGTTTCCTGACACAATCAAAACCTTCGTGTCATCAGATGCCACCTCAGCATCCTCTGCTCTCCTGCTTCCAGCTCTCACGCAGACATGGTTTCATGCCACAGGAGAGACATGGGAAAAAAGAGGGAGGCGGGAAGCCTATGTGTGGCTTTGAGTGGTTTTCCGGGCCTCTTCATCTCTTTCGGTGGGTAATTACAGAATCATGGGTCAACCACGCATGTAACCACAGTTACGTTGCACAGTAGCAGATGTGCTCTTGGCATCATCCAGCACCAGAGAGAGAGAGAGAGAAAAAAAGGTAAATAAAAACAGATGCGGATGGTTGCTATAGATCTTCGCCAAACTTGTGCACCACTGCTAATTGTTCCCTTGTGCGGCCTGCTGAGTTGGAGTAGTGAAGAAAAAAGTAGGTCGGTATGCCCGGTTTGAGAAATGCATGCTTTTTCTCAACAGGAGAAATTTATGAATGGGGCAGAGAGGCTGTGGGGGTGTGTGTTTGTCTTTCAGTGGAGTAGAAACAAATTCCCGCTCCTTTTTTTCATGTCTTCTCTGAGCATCCTCTCTAGTGGTCCTGATGCTTGACTGGATGTGTGTGACGCTGCCGAATGCTATACAGAGGATCCTGATTGGATGTGAGCCAGGTGTGCTGCAGGCCATGTGAAAAACCAAGGAAGAGGCTCGATTTTAGCTACATCCTGTCTTTGCTGAGTGTCGTATTTCTGTATACAACCTCCACCAGAGCTGAGATCTAAGCCCATGTCTGATCATAAGTATAAGCTGGTCTTCAGGTTACGTTTGGAGTATTTAGGCTCAGGTGTGTGCTGGAAATATCTCATATCGAGGCCTGATGCAGTTTGACGCTTTGCCCATCTTCTGTGTTGCCTGTTTTGAGCTAGAATGCGATCTATCCTCCTTTCCACCACAAACACACTCCCACATACGCGTCTTGTGCTGTGAAACTGCCTGCCAACAGCGCGTGCCTCCTCTCCCTCTCTCATTAACCGCAACTGTCAGATCCTCCAGATGAGGAGCAATTAAACCAGATAATAAACACTCGCCATCAATTCCTGTTTGTTGTTGCTGTTGTTGTTGTTGTTGTTGTTGATGATGTCGAGCTGGGGGCTCCTCTCCTGCCACCTCGGTGCTAACTAGTACTTGAGTAAAACACAAGAGCAGCGAGGGGGGAAGAGGCCCTCCTCGCGCTGAAAAGGCCTGTACCTGCTGCATGTTCGGCTGATGATAAAAAAATGACACAGTGAATGTTAACAATTAGATCCTAATCAGACACAGCTCACCGAGGCTGCTCTTTTATCCCCAGGCTTCACAGAAAAAAGTAAACAAAGCGCAGCAAACTGTCAAGATAAAAGAGAGCCTGGGACTGCTGGTGTCATAGGGCCTCTTAAAGGGCAGGGATCTCTGCATGGAGCGCTGCCTGAGACTGTAAAAGGCTCCTGTTTCTGCTCTAGTATTGGGGTCATAAGACTCTTCCGCAGCTTCTGATGACAATAAGAAAGTTGCGGTGCCTGCTATGGATGATTGAGAGTAATAAAGGCTGTTTGAACCTGTTATTTTGAGGAACATCTACTAGTTTTTTAAATATTTGCTACATCAGAACGTAGTTTCTTCTAATGAGATGAACTCTGTCTGACCTGAAGTGAGAGGCAAAGGTCTGTGTTCATTCGTCATTGTTAAACTTGTGGAAAAAAATAGTCCCTGGGATGGTTTTCCACTTAGATTTGAAGGCTGGACAAAGACTTCTTTAAAGACAATACCCTTTCCTCCAAAGGCTATAAAAACATGTATACAGCTGTTCAAGGAGTTTCCTGATCTAAAGGCAAAATACAGTGTCAGATATTCCTAAGACCAATCAGGATGCTGTATGGAAAAAAAAGGCACAAGAAGAAAATGTGGCCTGTTCCAAAAAAAAAAAAAAAAAAGATGAAAAAACTGATCTGATTTCCCTTTCTCTGTGGAAAAATTGACGTGGACTTTTTGTTTTGAAACCATATTTCCCTCAAAAACACCCTGAAAACTAAACAAAATTGACAGCATTGGATTTATTGTCTTTTGTCTTCGGCCACCACTGTTTGCGCCTTTGCCATGGAAACACAGGGGTTATTTATCTTTACGGCCCTTTTTACAATAACGTCCCTTTCCTGACCAAACAACAGAGGAAATATCAGGTCAAGCCTTCTTCCTCCTGTTAATGATCAGGTCAATTCAGCCTCTAGTACTTCAGATGGATCATGCACATTCACATGTGTCCACGCAGATACGTGCACAGGTTTTGATTAAGATTTCCGCCTTCTTGGAGTATTCATGTTGGATTTTTTTTTTTAGAACACATTTTGTTCTTAATGTTACAGGAAAAGGGGAGATGAGTGTTTTCTATTTATGTTCAAGATGTTGGAAAGCTCCAAAAGTGAATTTCCTTGGAAACACTAGATGGAGACAGAGAAAACTGACTCCTGCAGGCAGCAGTCCCAGCTTGGAGAGCGTCGTCAAAGCAGATTGAAAGCAGAAATTTTAGAAATGTCTTCATGCATACAAGTCAGAAGAAGTGTGCTTCTCTATAGATGCAGCCTTTTCTTGTACAAAAATGTAGGAAATATGAGGGATTTTGCTTGTTATCATAAAATAACCCAAAAGGTTTGCTGCAAACATCTTATTTTGACTCTTTAGCTGTCTCTCTTCTTTCGCAGCTTCATTATGAACAGCTGCACAGAGGATGTGCTTTTTCTCCGTCCACACAAACAGAACCAATAACAGAAGAAACTGACAACGTAGATGAAGAGGAATAGGCACAAAGGCACGAGGTGCACAGAAAGTGCACGTCACAATTAAATTTCTTAATGGGCGAAAGTCCCACGATGGATCACATGTAATTTACATCAAGAGTCACCATAATAAAGACTTTGTAAAACTTACATTGAAATTCAATTAGAGTGTTGAGCGCATAACCAAAGCCGTGAAAAATGAACTCATTGGGGGTCCCTTTTCATTACTGCCCCGAGGCAAAAGAGACCATTAATTTAATACATTCCATGTTTTTTCACATGAGCATTTTTAAGTTAGCGCATATTTCCATCCTAATGTATCTAATACAAAGAGAGAGCCTGCCAAAGACTGCATTATACAAGCAGCACCCGTTCAGGCAGCCACCCCTCCTTTTTCCAGTTGTTACCTTGAGTAGTCGAACCACTTTCAATCAGTCAAGCTTGAAAAACGACCTGGCATTAAAAAAAAAAAAAAAGAAAGAGAAAACTAAAACAACAAAAGAAGAAATTATGATATTGTTTTATTGATTTGTGGAGTGGTGAGTATTCCAGGTGCCTTTCCCTTCGTCGGTGCGTACGATGGCGCCGCTGAGCTACGCTGCAAACAGCAAAAACAGGGAGTCTTAATTAGGATATCTCTGTTTTATCTTGGAACAGTGGATCTACACACTTCAGTCAACCACAAAACTGAGACAAAGCGGGGACCCCTTTAGAAGTTCCACCCTTAAGAGGAGTGCTAATTAAAAGACTATTTCATTAACTGTTCCAGCTTGGTAAATATAAGTTTACCAGGGGTCAATAGACTTTACAACACATAATGATTTGGAATATAATTACTGCGTAAAGGGAGCTGTGAGAGAAAATGCCTTCGAAAAGTTGTTTGTCTGTCTGACCTGCTGTGTCGGCCTTCAGCTCAGAGGGCAGGTGATGTTAGCTGCTGTCAGCTTGATGCACCAGCAGATCAGACTTTTTTCACCTTTATGTTGTAAACACAACAACAAGGGAGCCACAGTGATCCTTTAATTTGCTTGTTTTAAAAGTGTAGGAGGTAGAAAATGTCAACCGATAAAGAGAATTTACAGAAAACGCTCCTAGATGACATTCTTCATGCAAGACTTTGACTTTTTTAAAAACTTTTCTGCAGAGGGAGAGCACACACGCAAATTTTGTCATGTACTAATTAGTTCAAACCGAAGTCCCCGTGTATTTTTTTTCCCTCCTATTGTTCTGTACACACAAGCTGCTAATGGGATCAGCTCAGAGAACAATGCCTGGTATGGCAAACTTTTCCTTTTACGAGTGGATGCAAACAGAAGTGCTGCATGTGAAAAGTCATAAACGTGTATTTTTAGGAGACAAAGATGAGAGCGACACTGGAGCCAGTCTGAGCAAAGTAAGTCCTCATGAAGTGAGGAGATAGGGAAAAAAAATCATGCATTATTCAATGAAAAACTGTGAATGTTAGTGCTTCTTTTCCTTGTTTCAGCACGCATTTTTCCATTTGTCTTGTGATGCTAAATTTTTAACGTTTTTCCCCCCACATTGCATTGATGTTGCATATAATTAGCGACTTTATGGCAAAATCACTTCTGACACCGTCGTGTTCACAAATTAGAATCCCTCAGATAGAGTGGGTTCATCTGGGAGAATGAGTCAGAGAGAAATTGTCTAAATATTATATGTACTGTCTGAGAAAAGTGACAAAATCATCTAAATTAACAGAAAAGATGTGAAAGCCATAATTAAATGAAAAAAAACCCCACTTGTTTTATTTATATATGTTTAGAAATCTCATCATGTTTTCAAGAGCAGGCTGTGCCCTCCATAAACACACATCGTCTGCAGGAAGAAAAAAAAAAAGAGCAGGAAACGCTGAAGTGCATATTTGATTTATTTATTTTCACCCAGACGGATACTCAGAGCTTTATACAGATTTTGCCATTTGGAGGCTGAAATAATGGATGGGGCACTCATCCATTTTTAATTTCTGCGTGTTGTGTGAAGGGTAAACATGATGTTTGAGATGTCTTTTCTGTGCTGAACTGTGTTTTCTTATTGTGAGGCTGTGTATAGGGAGTGAAAATAGTCACAAAAGTGCTTTGCAACAAGACATTGAGCGTATCTTTCCAATAATGATAATTCCCAACAGCCAATCGTGTCTGAAGAGCTACTAACAAAAACTGATTCCATAGGTGCTTCCTGTCAAAATATGAGCGCATAAATCCAATAGCGGCTGTGATTTTCCTGTAATTAATTTGGAGTCTTGCGTGTGATCCACGAACAGGGATCTTTAGTGACAGACCAGTCACCCGTGGGAC
Organism: Callopanchax toddi; assembly: GCA_006937965.1. NCBI lineage: Eukaryota > Metazoa > Chordata > Actinopteri > Cyprinodontiformes > Nothobranchiidae > Callopanchax > Callopanchax toddi. Next base: position 623,608 of record SSNR01000264.1, on the reverse strand, counting down.
GTTATCTAGGAGTAATACTGCAAAACAAGTTCTCAGTTTGGACCCAAACACCAGCCCGCAGATCTGCTGATAATTTGGAATCATTTTTAATAAGTCGTAATTACACAGAGGGTCTGATTGTGCTCTGCAGTCCTTGAAAATGAAATATGTTACATCGGGGGCCTGATGGTAAAGGATATTGCTTGCCGTTCATACATAATTGAGAGATCTTGAATGTCAAACCAGTGGGAGAAAATGCAACAGAAGCAACAGTACACCTCACCACAAAACTACACAGCACCGTCTCCGCTCTGAGCGCAGAGGAAGAACATGTGTTATGTGGTGTACCGATGCGCCTGAAGAATGGCGTAGATATCGACAGCTTTTGTATTAAATATCTCTCCAGAAGTGCTTCTTATTTAAGCACCGATTTTTGTAACTCAAAAAGAAGTCTGGTTCCTGCCTCTTGGAGGGAGAGAGCTGTCTGGAAACAGATGACCTGACTTTGTTAGTAAATGAAATACACAAGAGCTGCCATGGAGCCTTTTTATTTCCTCCTCCTCTTCATAGATAAATGACTTCTGTCTTGTGAGCAAAGAGCCATCCTTTTTATTTTTGACGTTTTCCTGTTTAATGTGTTGTACCTCTAGAGCCCGTCTTTATATGCGCTGCCTTTTTGCACTTTCCTTTAAGTCTTAAAACACAGTTATTGATGCCCTGTCTCTGGTGCATTATGCAGTATTTGTTAGTAAACACCATTTTTGCATATTGACGGTAACAGGAAAATGCATGTATGGAAATTCTAATATAAATTGACTTATATTTATATAGGCCCAGATTGTGCTCACTAAGCTCTTCTGCAAATAATATATAGTTCTTTATGCTGCTAATCTCAAGGAGGAGTCTTAAAGCTGCTGGCTGGAAAACGAGAGAGCGAGGGAGGGAGAGGAAAAAAAAAACAAGGCAGCTTTTAAAGACTTTTATCTTATATTACAGGAATGACAGATTATGCCTCTTTCTAAAGCTTTTATGCTTTGTTTCAAGAGGGACCAGGAAGAAGAGAGATATGCGAGGAGACGAAGGGTGATATTGATAAGGATGGAAGGTGCAGAGAAGTGTACCCCGGTGTAATGCAGCTTTATGGTGCCCTTTTTCATTTAGCATGAATGGTTTTTATGATTCCATTTCTCGGGCAAACCGGGAGGAAAGAGGGCCGAGGGGTTGAAACAGACAGAGGACGCGTCAGCACAACAGAGATACACTTTAGCACCACAAAACACACGTCAGGCAAAAAAAACATGAATGAATTCAAGAGGGGAAAGCTGCCTTAGTTATAAATGAACAGTTTGCACATTTTGTTTCAGCTGCACATTATTTTCAGGTTGTTTTTTATTATTATGGGATCTTTAGAATGTTGGATTAAATAATTTCTTGTGAAAGCGTCCCGTTTAACACACTTAGCTTCTTAGTCTTTAACACTTTTTTCACTCGTTTTTTCCCTCTCTCTTCTACTGTGTTTTGTCACATTCCTGCTAAAAATGAGAAATTCACACTACATTTTTTATTCATTCTAACAGCATTTGATAATGAGTTCACATACGTTATGCTTCCGGTCCTTTACAGAACCAAATGAGGGATCAGCTGCTCTTATGTTTTTGGAACATTTTTGCTTTCCAGTGGCATTTGAAAATGATTGAACCAATAAATCTTGTGCTAATTGTACATGGTGGACTGAATATTCAGTTTATTGAGTTAAAATATCTGCATCATGTTGTAAACTGTTGCGTTTCATCCTCATTTTGCTCACACTGGGGTTAAAACACAACAATGTGATCAGGTTCAACAACCTGTTCAGATAAATCAGCTTGACTTTGTTGAACATTGTTGTTGATTAAATCATTTAAATGTTATTATTTGAAGACATCTTGGCTCTGTGTTGGTGGCGTCCAGTGCTGGTCTTTGAGGGCCACTATGGTTTAGATGTTTTGCTCCAACACACCTGATTTGAATCAACTTCTGCAGAACTTAAGAGGTCATTTAATTCTGAATCAAGGAAACATCTAAAACATGCAGGATAGTGTCTCTCAAAGACCAAGACTGAACATGCTATAAAGCTGTTTTTGTTTTCAGGAGCAGCATTACTCCTCAAATTACTCACTGTTAAAAAAAGTAAGTCAGTTCAACTTAGAAACGAAAGTTCACCGGCTGCCTTAAAAATTTGATTCAATTCAACTTGACCAAACACTTTCTTTCAACTCTAAATGTCAAGTTGTACAAATATCATAAATTATAACCATGCATTGTTTTAACTTAAAATTGTTAGTTGAAACAACAAATCCTGTTAGCTTAGCCATTTAAAAAAATCAGTTTATCTTGTTCAACATCCACCCGTCCATTTTCTGTAACCACTTCATCCTCCACAGAGGGTCGCGGGGGAGCTGGTGCCTATCTCCAGGGGTCAGGGGGCGAGAGGTGGGGGACACCCTGGATGGGTCGCCAGTCGATCGCAGGGCCACACACAGACGAACAATCAGCCACACACCCACTCACACCTAAGGACAAATTACCAGGAAACCGGAGTACCTGGAGAGAACACACGAGAACACACGGGGAAAACATGCAAACTCCAAGCAGAGAGATGCCGGGATGCGAACCCACAACCTCCTTAATGCGAGTCAACAGTACTAACCAACTGCTCAACCATGCAGTCCCTTGTTGAACATACATACAATATATATAATGTATAATATATATATATATATTATATTTATATATATATATATATAATATATATAAATATTTTACTTATATGGTATCACCAATAATCCTACTCCTCCAAACCTGCCAAATTTCACAGATTAAAAAAAAATCTATAACTTGCAAATTTAAGTTGACTGAATGAGAAAAATGTAACAATTTGTCAGAATAACTCATAAATTTAAGTTTTTCTGATCAAAACACAAAAAAGTTTAACAAGCAAAACTTAACTAGACAAGTTGAGTGAACTTATAAAGATAGATTGAAACAACTTTTTGAGGCTATGATTTTTTACGGTGCTGTTTTTATCACAATTTCAGGTCAACCACTCAAATGTCCATTTCTCACCCAAAAACCATTGGACTGTCTGTAACTGATTTGTCAGATGTTTTCTGAATTTAGCCCTAACTTGGACACTGAAATTCAGACTCTTCTACTTTGTGCCCAGAATGTCTTTTAACCAAACTTTTAACCAAATTTATATGAAAGAAAACATCAGGTGCTCATACATTGTTTTTCAACAAATTTTTGCTGGGGGGTGGGGTGGGGTACTGATCTCTTTTACATAAATATTTGTATTGCACAGTCTTCTCTTCAGTCACACAAACTGCTGCATATAAAAACCTTTTAAAAATACTGTAATATACACTGTCTAAGTTCCCCAGAGCTCTTATAAGCCTTACATTTCTACATCAAGAAAAAGCAAAGAAACCTTTTCTGCTCTGAATGTTTTCAATTTGTTTGAGACAATTATAACAATATTATTAGATTTATTTAATTTTAGTTTTTTTTAAAAGTTTGTTATTTTTTCCAGTTACAATATCTATCTCATAACTGTGCTTTAAAGGCACACTATGTTAGCCTAGTAAACTAGACCGTCAGTTCTGCTCTGCAGACTTTGGTCTAGCCACGCTCATTGGAACCTCTGCAGCCCACTGATTGGTCCGGTCAGTCTCGTACCGGGCCAATCACAGCGCTCTCATGGTTTGGTGGGCGGGATTAGCCGATGACGGCAGCGCTCTGAGTTCGAGTCTGAATTTAAACATGGCGGCAGCGCCGGCTCTGCGTTCGTTTGAAACGGTTTTGTCATCAACTTTGGACGATTTAGATTTGAGCTTAGGTGTTTATGAGCAAAGACAAGGTGAACGTTTTTACGACAGCGACTTAAAACGGACACTAGGGGGTGCTAAAAACAAGCAAAACTGCATAATATGCCTTTAAGAAGACCGGTTGACCAGAATGTCAAAGTGTTTAGAAAAGGTAAGTGACAGAGATAAAGGTACACAAAAACTTGTGAGTTATACAAAAGTGTCGCCCAGTTTTGTGATAAAACAAACTTAACTTAAATATTTCAGTGTTCTGGATGTGTTTTTTTAACACTGTGAAGGAAATAGCCCCCCCTCTAAACAGTTCACCACTTACTTCACTAAACAGCACTAATAAATGTTGTGGTGTGTGAATAATTATTTTACTGAAAGATGTAAAACAAGCTTCTCTTTTTTGAGGAAGTCCAGATGAGTTCATCTCAGGTTTCTGTCATAAATAAGTATTTACCTTTCATCTTTAAAAATCACAAACTTTTGTTAAAAAGGTTTTAATCAAGTACTTGTACAGGCCTAAAACCTCCCTGTCAAGTTTGTACAGTAGAAAAAAATTGAGATTTTCTTGTTTTTAGTGACTACTTTGAAAAATATTCTTCTGTTTTTTACTATTTAAACTTGATAAAGAGGGTTTAGGCCACGTTTAAACAGTAAACAATAGAGGAATATGCTGGAAAGTGCTCTCCAAAAACAAAGATAGACAACAAAACGAGACAAATTGTTTCTAAAATCCTCAAAACAAAGCAAAAGCTAAATTAAATCATGTTCAAAAACACATAAAGGGTTGAGCTAATGTTTTGTGTTATTTCAGTGACTGGTATTTATCTAGCACTCTTTTCTTCTATCTGATTGAAAGTGTAACACAATCATAATGTTTCTGTTTTCCTCAAAAGCACTAAGATATACAGTATTTATCATCTGTATAAGACTTCATCCTGACTTTCTGATCTCACAGGCCAATCAGATGACCTGCTGATAGACATCTTCGTCCTCTGAAGGCACCGGCAGCAGGTTTGTTTCTAAGCAGAGGAATAAGGAAGCTGCGGTGATGTACATCTGATAAGCTCTACTATGAGTGGACCTGGGAGGGTTTGTATAAAACGCATTAGAAGAATTCTTTAGATGAACGACTTCCTGATCTTTTTCTGGTGATGCTGTAACGTTTAAAGCATCTTGGGAACAATGGCCATTTTTCTGTCCCTCACCCAGCTTTTGTAGTTTTATCCTCCATGTCTGAGGCACATAAAGTCTTTACAAGGGTGCTTACAGACAGACCCGAGCAGAATCAGGGTTTTTGAATCTGTTTAAATGATTTTAAAGGCGGGGCTGAAGGTTATGATTCACTGATTTATTGCTTCCCCCCTCTTAGTTCAGATTGATGTTTTGCTTTTCGATGCCTTCCTGCTTTTATGGCATCATCTTGCGTCCAGAGACGTGACTCCCCCAATAAAGAGCCTTTTAACTTTGCACACATTTCTATAAAAAAAGCAACCAAAGAATGAGAAACTGTTGTGAAAATGCATGAAAATGGATGATATTCCAGTTGCATTAAACACAAATGTTGCGATATCGTTCCTGTCGGTGGCTAAATAAAGCATAAAGAAAACTCCGCTGAGGTTTTATCACCAGTAGAACATTTATAATTTTCCTTGAGGCTTTCAGTGAGGGACATTCAATCACATGTTAGTTTATGCTGCCGTATTAAGACTCGCGCGACAACTAAATCCTCTGAACCAGAGCGTCCTCATGTCACAAGTGTCACATTGGGCTGTTGTCTAAACAAAGACATGGCCTGGAAACAAGAAGGAGTTAGGGGGACAGGTTAGGCACGACGAGAGACATCCATTATAATTAAATGTTACACAGTCCCACTTGCAGGCCTTAATACAAGTGGGCTTACTGCAAAGATCTCATTTAGGACAAACAAGATGACTGCATCTTTCTCTAACTATCACCCACAGCCGAGGAGCGCGCTGCAACGCCGGCCTGTAAAATGACTGATGTTTGTAAAAAGCGACATTTCTGCCTAGTAAGCACTTCTACAGGGACGCTCCTGAGTTTTTATGTGCGGGTTCATAAACTCCCAGACTAATGCACCCTGACACTCTGTTTTGATATCATTACAGCATTATACTCATCCTTTTTTAAGTGAAAAAACGCAAGTACTTAGAAAGTCGAAATTCATAAATAAATTTATGTCAAGCTGCACTTAATATTGATTTTGTTAGTGTACAGATTCAATAATAAGGTACTGGCTACATGAATATTTAAATATAATCTTCATTTCTGCATCTCCTAATGGCTTTTTCTCCTCTACACTCAATTTAAACACAATTTGGAAACTATAATGTATTGAAAATGACTGGAATTCAGCAATAAATCACTGCTGGGATACAGTGGGCCTTTTATAAGATAGTTCAATATTAGTTCCCGAGGGGGTTAGCGCAATTACATTTCTGGTTTTTCTTTCTTTTTTTTTTAAACTTCGCAATTAGCATTCCAGCTATTGTTTCACCAGAGCTGGTTGGCTCAGGTTGTGTGCAGGTTAACCAGAGATGTTAAAGGTCAAGTTACAGGCAGTGAAATTACAACCCCGCCACACCACAGAACATGCAAATTGATCCTCGCGGCGCGTCTACGTTTTCACTGTTTTGCTGCAGACCGAGCGACCTGCTTGAAGTCAGTTATATTTTAACAGTTGATGGATAAAAGTAAAAGAAGAGGAGCAACGCGCCTGTCTGAGGCAGCAGTCCAAGCTAGCTTAAATGAATGAACAAAACCCTCTAATAGGCATGTGGAGCCACAGCGTGCAATCCATATGATGGCTATCAATAATTCATTCCCGGCTTTGGCCTTTTGGGAGACATTAAGGTAATATGAAGAGCAGTTAGACCAAATGGTTTGCAAATCCTTTTTAAGGAGGATACACAGTATCATTTACCCGATTTCTGCAGAATAGCAACTTTATAGTGAGTGTAACTGATTTAGATAAGCACAATCAAAAACACTTGTGTTTCACTTTGTTGGAGCGATTGGACACACCAAAGGAAAATCAAAACAATTCATATTGGTTGCTTTTCTTCAACGGTTTAATTTGTTAAAACACACAGATGGACGTTAAATATAACGGAAAATAAAGAGACGTCTATTATTAACATTTAAAGTAAATAAAGTGTCATGGAGTGAGCGTTACACTGAGGCAGCCCATGTGGGACTCACACTCTGATTTGACAACTGCTAATAGTTTGTTGTTGGATCCTTATCCTCTGTGAGGATCATCACCCTGGTCCATGTGGTTCTGGTTTCAGCAGCCACTCTTTGTTGTCTTTACTTACAAAAAAAACTCCCAACTTCAGCAACAATCACTGGCTTTTCAGAGACGTTTGATTTGGAGAGCCATCTGGATCTGATCTGTTTTAGAGGAACAGGCTTCCATCCATTAAAAGGCGCTCAATTGATCTCACGTGCTCAAAGTTAACTAAGAGCTATTAGCAAAAAGAGACGTTCCCTGAAACTGAATCATTTTAAAGCGTTTTATCTGGATTTCCACCATATCTCAGCCCCATGTGGAGCGGGTGTGAATATAATACACAGAATAGATCTACAGCAGTTTGACTCCTCAGCTCAGTGATTAGTTCACCCACTCCATATTATGTAAAGGTGGCCCGGCAGTGGCGGCTAATGGCCTCGCTGTCTCTATAAGTTATGGATGTAGCCTTTTGTGCTGCAGGGTCGCACATAAAGGCCCCTCTTTTTAATTCATAGTCACCCATGGTCAGGCTAAATGGCTGAAAGTGGGATTGGATGCCCGTATTTATAACCACATATACTCTGTATGAAAAAAAAAAAAGCTCTTGAAACTGGCTAGAAAACCTCCAACTCTGCAATATTTATGGTAATTATTTAACAAAATGCTGTTTTTTTTTTATTCCATGTGTAGGACACATGTCTCCCAGAGAGGCTCCACCAGAGAAAACATTTCATAAAAATATATTTTAGGACACGCCACAGTGAACACATCAAAGGGTACAAAGAGTGATATACATTCTCCACAGTTTATACTTTTCACATTTTGGGCTGTATTTCTTTTTTATGTGTGTGTGTGTGCGTGCGTGTGTGTGTGTGTGTGTGTGTGTGTGTGTGTGTGTGCATGCGTGTGTGTGTGTGTTAGCTGAATTTCTCATGAACCACTGGATGGATTTTAATGAAACTTTCAGAAATCGGTCTAACCACATCTATATATCAAACATCTATGACTGATTATTTGGAGTCAAAACAATTCAAGATGATTGCCACAGATAAGACACAGAAATGTCTCTTAATTTGTTTTTACAGTTATTAAATTTGGTGTTGTTTTGTCTAAGCATCAGTCACAACACACACTCTTAGTGCTACACAAAGTGTGGCCCTCAGGTCGTTTACGGCCCTTGGAGTGAGAGACTTTAACTTTTTTGCAATCACATTTTATCTGTTTTCATTTTAATTTGATGGTAGAAAACTGACTTTTACTAAAGAGCAGACTCATTCATGAAACTTGACTAGATACAGCAAACATTTTAAAAGAAAGCATGACCCGTATCTCGTTCTTGTTGCTGAGAAAAGATTGAAATTTACTGTTCAAGACCAAGAAAACAGCAACCAATCAACCTCCAGGAAATTGAAGGCAAAACCAACCATAATTCCTCATTACAGATCCTGTTTCTGCAAATGTTCTTTTAAATTAAGAGTTTACTTAATAGTTGAGCAGGTAAAAATAATTTTTAAAATCTGAAATGTCTTTTTTGCATTTCATAAGTGATGCCAGCGTGATCATTTAGCCTCGCATGTCAATAAGACGGGTCTCCACTGGATTAAAATGAAAACCCAGCAAAATATCTCATGAGCAATATGATGGATTTTAATGAAACTCTCGGAGTTACATCTACAACTGATTCAATCCAAGATGGCCACCACAGCTAATTAACGCTAACAAACACACACACACATAAAATATGGCTACAACTCAGTAAATTTGACAGATTTTGTGCTGAAATTCTATGCAGTAGTTGCTGAGAGTCATTTAAACGCACATAACAACATAAAATCTTAGTTTACAACTCTAGCAGTTATTTATGGTTTATTTTTTAACTAGTTCTGCAAAATTACAAAGATCTTTCCAAAATCTAAGTGCCTTTTGTAAACACACCAAAGCCAGCTTATCAAAGGCCAGTGATTTGCATTGAGTGTTGTATAATATGCACACCTGGCAGCATTGAGTCGTAACAAAAGCTCAGACTGAGCCTTTAATTGTGTCTTAAAACAAAATGTTTTAGAATCCTGATCCGAGCTCTTCTCAGCAGCCCCTGGTTTCTTCCTTTTTTTTTCTTCCTTGAGTGGATGATTAAAAATTGATCATTCTTTGTAATAGAATAATTTCTGTCTCTTTTCATATTTTAATCTTGTTTTAAGGAAAACACGATACATTAATCAAAGATGACAGAACATACTCTTAACGTAATCATGCAGGGAAATATGAATTGCAAAATACCTCACAACCGGTCTCCTCCAGCCCAAATGTGCTTCCATTAATGTTACAAAATAAAATAATCATGACCGTTTTAAATAGAAATCAGCTACATGGAATGCGACAGAATATTTTAGAATTGGGGTTTGTGTGAAATGGCAAAATGCAGGGGCTTTACATCAAAAGCCGACGGCGTAATGCTGTGAACAAGCGCCGGTGCCTTGGGAGAGCAACTGGAGACAAATGCGAGTCGACGCACGCTTCGCCAGGCCCCATTTCCTCTCTGATCGAGATGGAGCACAAGTTTTCTGTGTCAAGAACAAAGATTCTTCTCAGCTGAGATGATTCTTGACTAATGGTACATCATCGCGTCCCACGGTGTCCTTGTTGACCAGATTGACGGGTCGAGCCTTCGGATGTGTGAGTGTGCGCTGCTGAGATTGTCTCTGCTTTAAGGAAGGGTGTTCTGGAAATTTAACATAAAGGCAGAAAAGTCAAAAAGAATAAAAAGCTTTTGACAAATTGAGGCGGTGGTGGTGGTGGTGGTGGGGGGATTGATGACGATGCCCAGGAGTGCCAGAAAGCTGGAAATTAGAGAACTGATGACATCCTGCAATTAATGCAATACATTATCAAGGCGCCAGAGTGGATCTGAGCAGGATAGCATTTATGGACCTAAATATCTCATCAGCGTTTAGAAGTTTTCCTTAAAGAGATTGGGACTTAGCATTCCAGAGACATTTGCTTGGAATGGAGAGGCATCTTTCAAACGAGTCAATATTCAGCACAGAAGAAAGAGGTCCTAATTAGATTCATTTGCCTCTTGGATCAATGTTTTCCTAGGATGTGAGTTATAAACTCAGAGTGGAAGCATAAATATTCAAAAACAAATAAAGATGTGTGTTTGGAGAAATACGGCTGATGGTGCTCATAAAATCTCAGCAGCAGCATGCAAAAACAGAATGAATATTTAAAGATGGGTAGGAAAGAAAATAGCTCTGGTGAAAGCAAAAAAAAAAAAAAAGAAGCATTTTCTAAAAAAGGTCTGACCTTGGCCTGCAGGCTGGAGGAATCCTTTAGAGGGTACCTTGGCCATACTTAGCGAAAAGTAGATAATTTGTTAATGTCGCGCACTTGTTGGAAATGGCAGATAAATGGATTTCAGCCATTATTTTCCAGCCTAAGTGAAGTGAAGGAGGAAACGTTGCGGAGAGGACAAACCCAGTTATGACTGATAAGTGTCTAAAAGCTAATGAAGGCTGGCTAGGCCAAGGTCAATGGCTGCTAGTGAGATGCTATATGCTGCTCCGTTGTCCTGCTGCTTAAATATAGAGGAAATATACATTGAGCTTTTAACACCTTGAAACACAGGAGAGACTGGTATATGAAATATGGGCATGTAATGGCTTTTTAATGACGGCCTCCCAGCCCACTATTCTGGCCTGAGATTGAAAATCGGAGGTGAACCTTGATATCACTACGCTAAGTGCTTGTAATGCACCGTAACTTCTGGCCATCCAGTTGAGTGAGACAGTTCAGGCCAGGAGATAAATGCCCCCGTGCTGGACAGGGCCTCCGCTGGCAGGGGGACGGCGCACTTGCCCTGATCCCTGCTGGAGTTACTGACAGAGATTTTTTATTTTTTTTAACTAAAAGGTGACAAACATGTGAGCAGAGCTTTGTTCTTTGCAGGTCAGAAAGTTTCCAAAGCAGGTGGAAAATCTGCTCCTTCTCTGAATAAAAAGTTGGAGTTATTTAAATCATGCAATTATTGTAATTAACTGTCAAAAACACAAATTATTTAAAGGTTTATCATTATGATATTTATTGAAATAAAAATAGAGACAAATATTAATACATTAAAAGAATATATTTGGGATTTAAGTGAACCCGTTTTGATTTCACACCGTTCCAAGTGTCTTTTTTCCCCTGGCTGCTGCTAAATTTCTTGCAATTATACCGAAAGCTCGCTTGAACATGTAATAATTGGTACACCCTCGTGTTCTGCAGCAGAGTTTGACACACTTCATTCTCACTCAGGATGTGTTTTTAATAAAGTAAATGTGTGGTTCGTTCATTCAGCATGTGAGACATGTTGATAACCTTTAATCCTTTGTGACATCTGTTGGAGGAAGTTCGGGCTCTAAATGGAAACCAGTAAGTTTCCTCTAAACATCTAAAACATTCAGTTCTCAGCATTATTTATTATTATTTCAGCATTATTTAGATTTTGTGTAGTTTTTTGAACAATTTAGTCAATTTAAATATATATTGAATTGTAAAAATTCAGAACTTGAACTGTGTACAAATACAAATAAAAAAAAAAAAAAAAGATTCTTAAGAAATAGATAAAATCATTAGTATAAATTTGAAAATACATCTGAATATAATAAACAATCAAACTTTTGTGTCTTGTTATTATAATTATTGCACCATTTTTTTGTACGTATTAAACCTTTTATGCAACACGTTCTATCTTTAGAGATCACAATCAGCTAAATACATTAGTTCTAATATAAAACACATTCATTTTGCATCATGAGTTTTAAAAAAAAGTTTCTTTACCATAAAAACTAAACACATTATGCAGTAAATTGACACTTCTGATCACCAGACAGTATAAAACACTTTCCCTCCTCTTTAATTTGTATTTTAGAACAGAAATGCTAACAGGCCACCACCGTTCGGCTACTAGATGACCCTTGGCTGGACTCTTACTTTTGACTCTCATAATCCAATCATCGGAGTGAATAATTACCAAATAATAACACCAGTGCAACATCATCTTGGCTCCATCCAGTAGAGTGGCGTTCCTTCCGCCACTTGTGTGCTTAATGTCCTCTAAAGACCCATATTACACCCCAATTAGATGGCACTCTTGTTTCCTTACATCAAGGGCTTGACTCTGCTGGCTTGTCACCCTCCCTTGGCCTAATCAATTTCATTACTCCAGTTACAGCCCCAGCCCCGGGAAAGCTGTGCCCTTAAACTTCAGCTCCTGCTTCAATCGATCAATAGCACGAGTCTCTGCCAAGGTTCCATTTAAAGTTCATTTATTTCAAGCCATCATATAAAACAAGACAGAGCATCGATGCAGCCCCACTTTGTTTTATTTGACTGAGGATTTCCACTCGGAGACTCGAATCCACTCCGGTTTGCTCCCAAAGCGGATCCCTTGAACAGGTGCTGAGATCAGTTTCGTCACATTTATTTACTTCCCGTGACTGAAAACGTGGTCTGAACCAGACGGACGAGCAAACCTCAAGACTCCAGCTTTTGCCCTTTCAGAGTAAAGACCCCTTTAAGGTGACTCTCTGCTTCAGGATGCGCTAAACGAGATGAGCGTGAGCAATAAGAGTGCGCCTCTGTGAACATTCTCACGTGAAATTTCACAGAAATGTGTTCACCTTCTGCACATTTCCTTTTCACGGTTCCCTGTTGATCGTGTAACATCTGAATTTATCACCAGTTAATTAATCTGGATGATTAATAAAATATAACTAAGTCTGTCTCTTCCGTTACATACTTTATTTGTAAAGTCTACAGAGATGCCAAGCTTTGGTGCGCAATTATACTGTATACAGAATTAAGTTCCTTAAATATTCATAAGGGTTATATAGACGACGATCATGATTGTGGAAGTCTGCATCTTCATTAACCAGACAACTTCATTATCATTCACAGCTTGACGAATCAGAGGTATGGTTTTGGAAATCTAATGAAGATAATGTGCTTTGGATATTGTGAATGAGGTTCCAATTTACATGAACCCCCCCACACACACACACACACACACACACAGGCCCGCACTGACTGAAGTGGTGTGTTTGACTTATTTTGCCGCCATATGTTTCTGGATCTCCACTCGATGTTAAGTTTCTGTTTGGAAACGAACAAATTGACAAAACGAATTAGGATCTGAAGTAGCGTGACAGGCGTCGGGGCAAAACTCGAGCGACTCGTCTGATTTTGATGATTCGGGCTCCGGCGATGAGTCAAAGCTGATGGGTCGACCAGAGCTTCAGACGACCTGTCACCGCCTCCTGAGAGTGACTTCACCGCTTGTCAGGGAGCATTTCACTTGCTATGGTCACAACTTTCACAAAACTGCTTGTTTGCAAGATTTTCATGAGTTCAAGCTCAATCATAACACAGAGAATGGATTTAGAGTCAAACCTTTTATTAGTTTCTTTTTTCTTCATTGGAAAGCCTTGCAACAAATCTTTGGTCAAAAATATTGAAAAAGTTGAGCTGTTGATAGAAAATTATGCATTATCTGCAAAATTACCAAAGCATTTTGTAATATACATTTTTTGGGGTGATTTTATGTTTATGCTTATTTACCTTGCAGACTCAAAGTACTATCTAAATAATCTAAATCCTCCACTTGAGACTCAGCCTCAAGTGAGAAGTTATTCTTGGTTTCTTGCTTGCATGTGACAAAAGGATGGAGTGAGTGAGAGAAAAACCAGTGGACCAGTGGACTGGGGTTTTGTCTTCAGTGATGAGGGCCCTGCTCCAGTCTTTTGTGGTAAAGAAACTCTTGATTTACTGGTCTGTCAAGGTTTCAGCCTTCACCTCTGCTCACAAGATTTTGATTATGACCCCAAAACCCCCCAAGATCCCAGATACAAATGTCTAAATCGAGCTTCTCTATGGTCAGACTCGGCCTTACAGATAAAAGTCAGGTGCTCTGTCATCTGGGGAGAGCTCTGAGCAGAGGTGCTGCTCCTTCTCATTGAACGGAGGTTCAGACTTCTGGTCAGGATGCTTCCTGGTCACCTCCTGAAGGTTTTTCACTCACATCCGACTGGGAGGAGACCCTGGCGCAAACCCATAACTTGCTGGGGATATTATATATCCTGTCTGACCTGAGAACATTTGAGATCCCTCAGGAGGAACTGGAGAGTGTTGCTGAGGAGAGGGATGTTTGGGTTTCCCTCCTGGACCTGTTACCTCTGTGACCTGACCATGGACGGGCAGCAGAAAAGGGATGTATGGATGAAGTTATCATGAAATGCAAAATGTCATTCTCATTTTGGATATTTGAACAGTTTTGACAGTGCCTGAAAAACTTCTCCCTCCTTCTTTGATTTGATAAATGGAAACTCAGATTGAAAATATAAAATGAACCCTAAATGCCATTAATGCAAAGAGCAAGGTGGGGTTTTTTTTTTTAAAGGTAACTGTATTTCTCTTTGTGTTTTCTGAAGGCATTTTATTGAGAAACCTTCTTGAATGAGAAGCTCAACATCTTCAAAAACAAGAAAAGGAAACTGGCCCTTGGAAAAAACAACTTTGTTTTCAATGTCCTGAATGGATGAGAACAGAGAGTAAGGAGCAATAAAATAACGGGTCTGCTTAATTTGAGTTTAAATCTGTTTAAAAGTGGTCATTTTAAGCACATTTACCTTAACCGTAATATAAAAATCTATTAAATAAGTATTAAATTAAAGGGTTCTGAGAGAAAAATTATAGACATGACCTCAAGCTCTAGAGGGTTTTTACAGTAATCATAAGTCTTTTAGTTTAAGAGCGGCGTTTCATGTTGACCAGAGCTCCTCTGTGGGCTCTCAGAGCGCCACTTTGATGGAGGAGCCTTGATTCAGTAGCACATTTGGGTTTGAACCAGAAAGGAGCCTCTTTTGGTACAACGAGCATGTCAGCTTTGCCACACATGGCAAACACGAGTGCAGCGGGGTTTTGGCAGAGAGAGAGGCCCATCTCTGGGAGTGATTTCTTCCAAAAGCTGGCTCTAATGAAAGCATCTTGTTTTAATCAGGGATTCTGGCTGCGATAGCTGCAGAGGGAGCTGCGAGGACTTGGCAGTCGGTTGCAATGCAGTCTGTGGCACTCGTACAAAATACACAAATATTTCCACAGTAATTATGTGTCAAGTTAAACAAGCAATTGAGGGCTCGAGCTGAATGTGTCGGGGCGGGAGCGCAGGAGGGTGGGGTGCAGAGTAAAAGTATACGGTGTGTTACTCGGATGCAGAGGATTGAAAGGAGACCCCCAACAAGACAAATTAGGCCAACGGGCTTTAGGGCTCCTTTTTTTTTGGCTTCTGTAATTGCAGCAGACCACAATGTAATTGTAAAAAGTCAGTGAATTGAGCGATGTCATGTGGCGTTGCCACATCTCGTTCCAGGGTAGGAAGGCGCTCTCGGAGCTCAAAGACTGGGTGGATGGCCAAAGGGACTAAGTAATTGTGAGATCAGTCACTTGTGCTTTTTTGTGGTTCTCAGTTTATATCAGCGCATTTGTAAATCTACATTGGCTTCAGCACATGAACTTGAAATACGACCACTGTGTGACTCCATGATCCCACTAAAGCTGCTGGAAAGGGTGGAAGTGAATCTTGTATGCAGCTCAAACAAAGAGAGCAGAAATAATTCATGTGGATTTCAGGATTACTCAAGTCTCTGGATTTGTTTTTAGTTAAGATGAACGTTAGATTGTTTTTAATGTGATGTGACAGAAAGTCATGGGACGATTTGAACAATGATCTCATTAAATGGTGTTTCACAGGTAAGAGTTTAAATAAAACAAATGGATGTAAAAAGTAACTAAAAGTGTTTAAAACTAAAAATAACTTCTTCCTAGTTTGTTGTTTCAATATGAAATAAATTAATCTGACTGATGCATTCTGGGAAAGGCTCTATAAACAGAACAAAATGGCTACAGAAAAGAAATAAGTAACAATACATTTTTTTTAGCCAACAAGCTAACAAAACCTGACATCTGATCCCAAAGAGAATCCAGCTACAGCTCAGCTTTAGGAGCCGCTCTACCTGACCGACAGAGTCGCTTTCAGCCATGTTGCACTAACTTCCTGTGACCTCCCCCCCCTTAAAGAGAAACCCTCCACTCTGAGTATCAATGCACCTGATTTAATGCTGACTGATCTGAGCAGGAAACTAAACACTTGCCATTCAGCAAAAAGAAATCCCTCACTTTACAGACGCATCACTTGCAGCATTAAGAAAGTTTTTCAGAAGTCAGGGGCTAAAAAGGTGACCTTATGGAGAGTTACTTTGTAATAATAATGAACTGGAAATAGAAGGGAAGAAAAGAAAATTCTGAAATCTGCACGTTTTATTCTACAGCTGTCTCAAATCACCACCCTAAAGATGGCAAACAATTTATTATGACATTAAAAAAGATGGCAATCTGACAAAATGAATTGTTTTTATGTTTACTTTTAATATAAACAAATAAACTGACTGGCCCACAAGTCATTTGTTTCTTCAAGTTAGAGAATATCACAAAATCTAACAAAAACAACACCAATATTGTTGAAAAATGATGACTTTGGATGTATTTTATTAGAAAGCTCTTATGAACTTCATAAAATAGTTTGAACAAAGTGGCTGAAGTTTTCGGTTGGAACTCGGTTCCATTCAGCTTTCATGTGACTGTTTATGTAAAGATCTACCTGTAAAGTGCACGTGAGGCCGAGCGGCACAGGGCCACTGAAAAGGATCAAACCCCATTAACAATGCATTATACAGAGGAAGCAGGTAATGTCTTCATTTTACATGCTGGTACCAAAGAAAGGGCAAGCTATTTCTCCCTTGTACTGGTTACCATAGTGACCAAACCAATACGTTGTGACTAAAGGGCTGGTTTTCTCTGGCCATCGTCATTTTTAAAGTCAAACCAGTAGGATTAATGGATCTTCATCACACTGTATTCTAATCTACTCTAAAGGTTTTTTCTGACTATTCACCATTGTCTTTCCTGTAGTTGTAAACATTTGATTTAATTCAGAAATGTAACTTTTTAAACATCTTCTTTTTGTGTGTCGCTTCTGTAGTCATTGTAATGATCATTGTTTTTATTTATTTACCCATAAACTGAATTTTAATATTAATAGTATTTTAAATAGTTTTATTTCTTGTTCTAGTTTCTCTTTACGTGGCGTACTGTGATCTGGGGGGTCATCTTACCGGGACGTCCAGACTAGCAGATGTCTTTATTGTTATGTGCTTGGAAATAAACTGTACTACTGTTGAATGAAGGACTCCAAATTGTAAACTTAAACCTTTCCCAGATTAATGGCCAATAAATAACCCCACTAAGATTATTCCTTGTGTGTATTTCCTTTTTGGTATGTTAAGACCAGTAAACCCCTGTGTTCATAAAGGTGTATGTTTCTGTTGCCATATTTCCTCTGTAATTTGGTTCATTATTTCAGTTCTTTTCCATATCAGCTTTAGTTCAGGGTTGTGAGTCTGTTCCAGTCCTAAGTGAGCAATGCTGATTCAGACCTATCAATTAACCTATGTTTTTTTTTTTTTTGACTGTGTGAGGAAGCCTTGGAGAACATCCAAAAATCCCACGGCCTGAATGATCTGAACTGGAGACCTTATTACTGTTAGGGAAGCATGTACAAGGTGTGGCCCCGGGGGCCACTTGCAGCCCTCTGAGATCCGGTGAGGTCCTCAACTGCATTTTGATAGAATGATAGAATTTTGTGTCTCCAGCAGGATGTTGATGCAGAGACTTAAAAACCAGACTGATGAGCACCATTCATAAAAAACGGACTCAATCCAGCAGCATTTCTGAAGAGTGATTCATATCCTGCTGCAAGAACAAGAAACTAGAAAACAATTGACCCATCAAATCCAGGTAATCTGATGCTTTTGATTTTTCAATGCAAACTCACGAGGTATACGTTTATCTGTCTCATTTTACTTGTCTCAGGTCTACAAAGATTTACAGAAAAATTAATATTTTGTTCTGTTCCAGAAAAGTTTGCATTTGTAATGTTATTTTTTTTTAGCAGAATAAAAAAAAAAAATCACACTAAAATCATTCTTGTATTTAACAACACATTTTCCTTTTAACTTGTTGATTTTGACCAGTTTGTCCACCACCACAACACCCAGTCATTGTGTTTACTGTTAATAAGTTCATATAAAGTTTCATTGACCTATAAGACCTGGAATGAACCAGAGAATAAAAACTTTCTCAATAAGTAGAACCTTAGGATCTATATGATAGGATAGGATTTAATCATAATTAAATTTTATCACCTTTATGTGTTTATTTAAATGTCCTCCCAAAAAAGAAGAACTTTCTTTGTGTCCCTGCTGTCCCTTCATGTCCTCCTGACTGTATGGAGCCAACATGTGACACCACCTCTCTGAAAGCATCCACTCATTAACAGAACCAGCTAACAGCTCATACCCTCGTGTCTATTAGAGTTACATTTACCTCTGGATTGACAGTGATTCATCACAAACATTAGCTTTGACTGGAATCCCGTCTCTTCTGTTGCTGCTGTGACAACCATTAAATCACCTGTCACGGTGCAGCCTCTTCACATTGATGCCTGGCTGACCCGGTTAGCCCCAACACCAGGCTGCAGACTGCTGCTTTACGTCCCATTTAGTAGCACTTCACAAACAGGCAGGTCTTCTTTATGACGCATCAAAAGGAAAGTGATGCATTTTTCATGTTTAAAAAGTCTGCTTTTTTTAAATGTCGCTTTCATGAACCGATGTGAGAATTAGGAATTAAAGTAAACAGTTGGGCTCAAATTCCATTTCTTATTTAAACCTTCACATTGTCTGTGCCAAAACTCTGATTTCCCTCCTCACTCTGCTCCACACAAAGCCCGGCTTCCCAGGTGCCCTGCTACAGATGGTGATAAAAGGTATTTGCTTTTTGAAGGCGTTGTCTTGGGTTTATGTGTAAATCCATTATTTAGGAGGTTCTCGGCTGAATGTTTATTGTTGTGAATTTGGAGAAAACTTGGTGGCACGAAGAATGAAGGGAAACTCTCTGGGTGGTTCAGCCGTGCAGTCGAGCAAATTAAAACAAAAAGTTTTATTCAGAAGTGAGACAAGAATGAGATTATCTGCAGCTCATCCTGATCAAAACTTTATGTTTGAACCACAGATATTCTAATAGGTCATTTCACTAACTTGTTCCTTCAGAACATGTCACCCTCTGTCTTGTTTTGTCTGCTCTTTCAGAAAAGATCAAAGAAAACTGTGAACAAACTGGAAAATTTGGAGAAATTAATCATTTTTATATCTGACATAAAAAATATCTGTTCTAAACATCTTCTTTTTCTAAAATATTCAATTTTATGAGTCAAACAGACGGTTTTTAATGGTCCCTAAACACAATGAACTCTGAATTTTACACCTAAATAAAGTGATCCAAATATCATCATCATCAGTTAGTCGACCTGTTTTAACCTTTTGATCAACATTCACTACAAACAGACAAAAACATTCTTTAAATTTGACTAAAAGCTATACTTTATTATCACCTATAAAGTGTTTGTATGAATTGTTTTATTAGATTATTATTACCTTAATGCCAGAAAATAACAAGAAGTTTTTGCCCTCTTTTTTGGTGGTAACATTTATTATTAAAGCAAAAATGAAAAACATAACAGAATGAAATAAATCTGTAATTTCTGATGTTAAACTCCTAAACTAATGATGTTGATGCTGGTATGACTAGCGTATTTTAAAAATCATTTTGTAGTTTTTTTTATCTGTTTATTATAAAAGTAACCCAGATCTAAACCTACAGATTTTAATATGACTCTGTACATAGAGAAAATAATAATAATAATAATAATAATAATTTATAAATAACTGCATTCCTTTTAGGTGAGCTGTCTACAGGGATCTAACATGCAAACTTGGGACACGTTAAATATTCGCTGTGCAACAAGCTATATTTTAATGTCACGCAGTTTTTTCTTTCCTTTTATTCCTTTATACAACGAATCTAGGCGAACACCAACCGTTTCAAAGCGTTTCTATCCCAGAATAGAAGCAGGAGGTGAGACCAGGCGTTGGGGGACCTGCAGTACCGAGAAGCGCCAGTGGGGGGCGCTTTAGCCGTGTTGTATCAGCAGCAGGACGGAGCTGCAGGAAAGTTTTGACGAGCTGCTTTGATTCAGTTCACTTTGTTAAAGAAGTCCTCGCAGCTGCATTTAGGAGGAGGCATCGTTTGGTTCCTTCTTGTTAAACAAAAGGGGAAAAGAGGCGATCACAGAATAAAGTTTTATTTATGAAAAAACAAAAGATTGATGAACGTTGGCCGTTTTCCATAACTGTAGCTAAAAACCCGTTTACTGTTTGACCTGCAGGCACACAGATTGATGCTGATTTTCTTCTTCTTTTTATTGCCTTTCACTACATAAATTACCAAATCATGCATTTGCGTTTTTTTTAATGCAAGAAAACTGTGCAATTTAGAAAAGTATACCTTGAAAAGTTAAGCAAAAAAAAAAAAAAAAAAAAGAGCACAAGGCTGCCTGTAATTTAAAAAGCCTAAATAATGTTTATCCAGTTAATAAAAGGCGCGCAGCTGCTGACGGATGGGCTCAGGGTCAAAGTGCTGTTTCTCAGATTTCAGTTCATTTGCACAAAGACAGTCAGACGCCTCTCCGAGTCAATATCGTTGATAACAAAAGGACAAAACCCGACAACGCCTTCAAGTTTTCTCTGGATGGAGCTGGAAGTGGAATAAGAGGAGCCCTTTAACATCCTGAATGTGTTTTTTAATCACATGGAAGCAAACAGCAAGCAGGAAGGGGGAGAAAAACATCAGAATGCAAACGATCTGCCCTCCTCTTGTTAAACACTTTATAGAAAATTAAACCTTTCAGAGGTGGAGCAGTAAAACAAAAAAAAAGAGATCCGGCTGCATCTGTCTTTTTTCTGGGCCATAATCAGGCCATTGGTCTCCAAACAATCCCGGGATAACGCATTTAAATACAAGACCTATTATTTTTTATTGTTATTTTGCATTTTCTCATTCCCTGCTTCACATCTTTGGCTACCAGATGTGTCTCCACACTGAAGAATTATTTCTCCTCCCCAGAGTCAAATAAATGCAATCAATATGAGTATTGCTCTCAGGCCTTGAAATATTACATTAATGTTCCATGTGGTGACATTTTAGCTGGAATTTTCAAATACATCATGAAGGCTCAAATTAATATTTATCAGCAAAGAGGCTTTTATGCTTTGCAAAACAGTATTAGCGCGAAGTCCAATAATCTTGTCCTCTAAGCAGGAAAATAGTGTCTCGTTGGCTTGGTTAGGCAGGTGTTTCTGGATTTTAATCACTTCAATAGATTCTATTTCTCCACACAGCAATAATATAAAAGTCTGCTTTTCTTCATGTTTTGCAAAAGAAAGATCAGATCCGAGGCTCATCGTTTAGTCTTATTGCTTTTCTCGTAATCCCTGGAGGTGGTGAAAGTCAGACTCATTTGACTTAAGTGAAGAGGTGGTGGAGGGGTGGGTGGGGTTCAGCATAAACACAATTATTTATTCAGACATGTTAAACAATTTGTCCTTCCTATCTTTGCTGATCAGAGCAGAAAAGCCTAAGAAATTCAGAGAGCATTGATTTCTCGATATGTACTTGAACTCATCAGATAGAGGCCACCAAACAAGACAAGGTGTGCTCATAGTCACATGTGCCTGCATCATGTTGACTCTCTTTTTATTGAGATGTATTTATTTTATCTTAATTTTGCATGTATGTGTACTTTTGAGGGGCAACATTTAGAGAGATTTCACTTCGCCGATCTATAACCGCTCTGTTGTTTATGGATCTGTTTTAAATTATTCTCGCCATCGAGCACCAAAATTTATGCCACCATTGATCCAGTGAGGAAAATATGAAACGAATTTGGGGTTGCTGTCTGATGACCTGCAGGTCAAGGAGATTTTAACATTGGTCTTATTGAGCGTGGCGTCTGTCGTTTTTCACCTGAGCTGCTGCCCTCTTTGCCGTCCCTGCTTCTCTTCTGCCAGAACGAAAACAAACGCTCCTTTTTCCTTTTTTGTCTCTCCCCCTGCAGCATCAAAGCTCCAAATCTGTCTCTGGCAAGGTTAGACGAGGAGCCGTGTCTGCACGTTACACTCGATTTGACTTTTTAAACTTTGTATTTTTTAGTCGCTGACACACCTTCACTTTAAGTGTCTAAATGGTCTGAGAGCTGCACAACATATCACAACACAACCACTTTTTATGATGCACATGAAGGAGTTTCTTTAAAGGAATTTGCACAACGCAGTCCATGTGAACAGCCCCATCCTTAAACAGTGTATCAGACTCTGGCAGAGCATCCTCGCTCTGCCTCAGAGCAGAATGAGCCAGGTGTTGTGGTAACAGACTTCCCCCGTGGCCCACTGATGAAGAACATCTGGAGCGCTTCTGTTCCGCCACTTCTTTCCTGTCCCCAATATGACCAGGCGATGTAGCTAACACCGCGATGCATGTCGACACATGGCTCCAAGGTCCCTCGATAGGATGTGAGGTGCTCAGATATTCTTACCTGACAGGGCTGCCCCATCGACACACTCTGAACTCCTTCCATATGTGTGGCTGGTGTTGAGTCCAAGGGTCCAGTCAGAGAGCCCACAGCGGTGCAGGTAGCTCTCTCTTCAGGCCTGCAAGGTGAGACACAGCAGAATGACAAAAGACATGTACAGGAATGTGGGAAATTTCCTTCAAACGTCCCTGAATATTAAAAAAACCAAACACACAAGCTGCACTTGTCTGCACTAGTCTCTCATTAAAGTTGCAGCAAACAGTCTCATCACCTGCTGTAACTTTTACCTGTGTTCGTTTTGACAAGCCGTGCTTACAGCCTGAAATACGACTGAGGATAAAAGTCTGAAGGAAACTAAGTAATCCAATAAGAGAACTTTACTTTTACTGTGCTGCAGTCTTTTCCGAGCACATACATCTTAAATCATCGGGACACAATAACTGGACCTCGGAGGCAGGTGGTTGAGGGATTATAAAATGCAGGAACAGAATTTGATGGACACCTGCTGAAACTCTCACATGTGAGATTTTGATTAGACAAACAAACAAACAAACAAAAAAACACAAGATTTACTTATTTTTAAACTCACTTGAAGTATTTTTCAAATAGATTCGCATCCATAGAGCTAGCTGTCTTTCATTTACACAAACAAAACCTGCAGAGTTATTATTATTTTTTTGTCCTCCTCCCTTCTTGACAGCCGAGGCTATAAAAGAGTTAAATCTGCTGGAACCTTGCCCTGCCGGCCAATTGAATGGCAAACACAGTGATCCAAAACACCCTCTGCAAGAAATAAAACAATATATAGAAATGCGCAATACTGGGATTTAATTTTCTCACCACCATCCATTTATATAATACATGAAATGAACCTCAAATTAATTTGCGCCGAGGCTCTAAAGTAACAATGTAATCTCAGTGTTATAGCACAGTTGCAAATGGATTTCTGTCTCTTGTAATTTTATAAGAAGCACTCCAGGGGTCACCTTAAAAGATGTCGCTATTTTTTAAGAGCACAAACTGTCCCGTGGCCTGTCAGCAAAAGGGAATCTGTGCAATGCAATCTGTTTTGTGCCATCGATTTGTCTGGCGTTGTCACATGGTTTGCCTGTTAGGTTTGCTGGTATCGGCAGAGGTGACTAATATTATACCCAGATGTCTATAATAAAGTGTGGGGTATCTGCTTACTTGAGCGCAATCTGGTCCTTACAACTTCCTGACTAGTGCAGAATGACTTGAACCCTGCTAAATGTTAAAAGGGAACAACATTAGATTACATGGCACCGCAAGAGTGACGGAGAGAGGGGCTCAGCAGAATATGATGACACTTCTATTAGTGTCTTCCCCGCTTGAAGGTCCTGGAACCAAATTCTGCAAATTATCTGAACTGTGACGCCTCAGACACTGAATTACTAGGCATCAAATTGTCAGATTTGTCTCTTTTAAAGAAAAAACATCCAAAACCAAACCAGGAACACAAATCACTAATAAGTGATCTTCGTCAGTGACGCTTGGTCATGTTATTCAGTCACCTCAGAGCGCTCCCCCACAGCGGTAACGTGCTCCGTCTTACCCTCCAAATCCACTCAGCTTTGTCAGACCTTTTCATAACATCACCAGAGCCGTCCCAGATAACTCCTGGGGCTTTAACTCACCACCTAAATTTACACAATCTACCAAGATGCTCCACTCTGGACCTGATTGTGACTTTTGTCCTTTTTAAAGGGACAAACATCATTTAGCAGCGTCCCTCCTTTGTGAGGTGTTTAGTCACTGAGGATACACAAAGCGACATGATTTAGAGTGTTTCCACCGCAGTAGCAAGTCCCTCTGTTTATAAATGCAAAAAGAAAACATACTTTACGTTACATATTTCACATTCAGTCAAACAAACGGGATGTTTGAGCTGTAAACTCCTGTAATGTCATCACGATGGCAGCTGTGGAGACATAGCTGCCCTTCCTGTCCTTCCACCCAAATGTTCTCTGATGAATTTGTTCTTTTCCACGTGGTTGTACAGTTGCCGCGGCATTCTTAAACAAGCTTTTCAGCTAACTCCCCCCCCCTCCCTTCACTCTGAGTGTCAGCGTTTTCTCTGAAGGAGGAATTTAGAGCTCAGAAAGTATATAAATAAGCCTTCTATCAAGTTCCACAACAGGTGTGACCCCTGTGTCCTAAAACTGAACACTTTCAGTGGCTCGCTGCTGTTTAGCGAGAGAGGAGAGGCGGGTGAGTGTTTGGCTGCCATATCAAAGGGAAACTTCACCCCTTTATGTGAAATATATATGTTGAAATTCCTCTATTTTTTGGCATCCCTACTATATTGCGACAGAGTGTTAAACGACACTGGTTCGTGCACACAATAGCAGCGGTAGTGAGGACAAACATGTCAAGTTGTGTCCCCGCCTGGGGAGTTTGAGGTATTCAATGGAGCTTTCAAGGATAAACACCCTATCAGGTGATGTACCATCAGAGCTTAGGACGGCACACTGCAAAGAACGCAGCTCGTCCTTGCTGTGCTTCAACAAATACAGTAGGAGGATCTCTGCAGGGCGTTCAGACCCCAACCTTAACCTGCTAAATGTTCCTGTTCCGGCTTGAGGTGAGGAAAAACTGGAGTTAAACACACAGAACAGGTGATGAATTTTCAGAAGATGTGCAGATCAGCACAACAAAAAGAGAATAAACTTAGAGCATCTATAACCTGAGATAGCAAACTTCCTGTCTCTGTGTAAAGAAATCTTTATGTTATCTCAGAGGAAGTTGCACCAAAACGTCCGATGTTAAGTGGGAAAGTTGGGACATTAAAAGTACAGGAAGCTTTTAGCTCCTGAGGGAATAATTATGGTCAATCACAAAACTTTGTCACAATCTGATTGCTCGCATCCAGTCTGAGTAAAGATGCTCGGTTCATGCATGACTGAGGTGCTTTAATGTACTATTTAACCCCCATTTAGGTAATTAGTTTATTTCCCCCCCTCTCATCTGTTGATGTTTCTCAGTGAAGCTGCATCGAAGAGGTTTGCAGACAACCTGAGAGAGAATACCTTGACAGGTGAACTATTTTGACATGGGTTTATTGCACATCTCACATGAAGTAACAGCAAAGCGCTGCGTATTATGTTATATGCACAGATAGCTTGTTTTTGTTGCTCAAATTACTGATTGCATGCCTCGAGGGGGGTTTAACGCACCATTTTATTTACCACAACATCGCTTGCTAAGACTGGTTGAGAAATAAGAGCCGATGGGTAATGGTGGGTAAAATGTCCTCCTCCATGTTACTCCCATGTCCTTAAATGTCCCTCCTGTCCCCTGTCAACTGAGAACCATCTCAGAATTAGCAGAAGGTGAGCCAAGAATGAAAGCTGGCCAGATTACTTTACATTATTTCAATCAATTATTCAAATGTCCCCATTGGCTTCACGGCGAGGCACGCCAAATAATGATCCCACGCGCTCAGGTTGGGATGCACCAAAAGAACATGGAAAACTCACCAAAACAATGAATTTACACTATTTGATTGGATCCTACTGCAGGAGAAAAAACATGGTGTCAAAGGTCTAGAGGGGAGTTGCATTTAATGTCACGTAAGCAGCTGAAGCAGCATGCCAAGGTGGGGAGATGAACAAGTATAGCCAAACAAGTGTAAGAGGAACAGGGTACTCTTTGTCCCAGGCTGTGACTTTAAAGAGTGTCAAAAGCTAATAAATATTTCAGATTTCAGCGTACGTTGGGAGGGCAGGCCTCCTCTATCAAGCGTCTGCTCTGTTTACTCTCCCAGGGAAACAGGTGCAGACACACGATGAAGAATTTCAATTCAAAAATAGCATTTAGCATTTTGCTCCTCCTGGAGGCCCACTCTGAGAGAAATTCTCATGTAATCATACACCACGCTTACTGAAAACTCCTGAAGTTGATCCACTGAGACATATGCTGTCTCCTTCGGGGAGGAGGGGGAGGAGGAGGAGCAATGAGGGCTCGAGGGGTGGGAGCAGGAATTACATTTAGTTTGGTTTGACATTATTTGTCATTTTACAGAAGAGACCATTCATGCAACCGTGTGATTTAGATTTTTTTGACACCTGAAAACAACATCAAAGCTTCTGGTAGTGCGTGCTCTCTGGGTTTTAAGATTATAGAGATGTGACAATGTTGTGTATTTAATAAAAAGTCAAATATACCATACTGAAGACCTCTACCTCTTTAATATGATTTGTATTTTCCTCCAAAAGGTGCTCTATCTATTAAATCCAATACAAGTCTTCTGCCATCTGGTGGAGGATATAAGTACTACACATGACAAGTGGTATTGTTTTCAAATAGTCACAATAAAATATTATATAAGGCTAAATTAACTCAACACAATATGAGTTCAGTCTAGAGAGATAACCCCCCCCCACACACACACATACATATATACTATCAGACTTAAAAGGGTCAAACAAAAAGTTCAGTTCTTCTAAAATGGCCTTTTGTTACTTATGATCAATTAACACTTTGCCTGTTGTAGAGAGCTTTTTGAACAACCTCAGTTTGAAGAAACTGAGAACTTTTGCCTCAGAGACAGATGATTTCTCATCTTCTCGTTTGTCCTTCATCTTTCACTGCATCAGTCCCTCTTTTTTCACGTCTTTTATCAACACCATCGTAATTGTTAGACTTTTTAAAAAACGCCATCCACTCAGCTGCTGTGACATTTTTTCGAGTGAAGCTAACGAGGTGATGCATCAAGAGACAACTAATTGATTTAGCCACCAAGTGGTCAGTGTTGTGAATTGCAACCTGTCAAAATGACAGATGGCCTTCAGATTTTTCCGTCATCGTTAAAAGAAAAACAGTCAAAGACAGAAAATATTCTGTTAGAGTCTCCTAAAAACATTAAAGTTGCTAGATTTGTCGCTAGTAACTTTTTTGAGAACTACTCACTATAGGGGTCTAAAACCTCGCTAAATACAGCAACAAAACTTCTATGTTGGCAACAGTTAGGTTGCTGCATTCCACTTCTGCAGCTGTGCATTCTAGTTTTTCTGTAAAATATGCTTCCAAGCAAATAATACAAGTTGATTCACCAGTAATTTTTCTCCTCACTCATGCAAAAATGTGAAATAGGCCTATAATAACATATAAAAGTTCATAAACTAGCATTAGCAAAAACCGCTATGATGATGTTTAGATTTAACTTGTTTAAAGATAGCGGAAATCCACTTACTAACTGGTCCATTTAGAATTAGGCATAACTTGTCTGTTCAATCAGAGCAAATCTCAATTTTCCCAAACTAAGGTTGCTCAAAGAGCTACCCATGAAAGATAACATATTATTTGTTCTTAAAACTTTTCTACACAGACTAAAAGACGTGAGTGATTCATTTAAAGGACAGGGCTGGTGAGTTGTCTCTCAAACAAGCAGGTCCAGCTCCAGCGTCCCTCTGATCCTTATGCATTTTGTTTTTGACTTTCCCCATTCGCGTCATCAAATGCTGCCTGCAACATAATGAGAGATGTGGCAATTAATTTTCTTTTAATCAAGGTCGAAATGAAGTAAATTGGTGCAGCTTGGCAAGCCCTCATTTTCTATTTTTGCAGTGATGCAAAACAAATACGATAAAATTATGGCCCTCCTCACCTTCTGTAATTAGAAAGCATGAGTGATCAGACGGAGATGATATGTGCTATACAGTACCTCCAACTGTCCTCCCCCCCACCTCCACCCCAGAGATCAGATTTCAGCTCTTTTGAAACAGATGACCATGTTTTCCTCCCTTCTCCTCCCTCATGTGTCTGTTCTTCTCTCCCTCCGCCGGAGTTACAGACAGAGGGAGCAGCTCAACGTGACATTGACTGCAGTGTTGTTGTAATGCCTCTCAAATCTTATTAAAAACGCAGCTGTGGAAGACCTTGCTGACTTTACACATTTGCATTAACCATGTTGTTTCAGCGTCCCTCCAAGCTGATTAGGAATTTATTAAAATTAGATTTTACCTGGCCCGCCTTATCGCCGCCATACGGTGCGGTGACCAGCACTGTTGACAGGATTTTTTTTATTTTTTTTTATTTCAGACATGTGATTACAGCTTCTTGTAATTATTTCCATGAGATACCCATTCACACAATGCGCTTTGACCTAAATGGATCTCTTGTTTGAGAATATACAGTTTGTCTTGAGAAAAGTTGAGATTGTGGCGATACTGCAGTTTTCATGGAGGAGCCGCGTGTTAATTTCCTGTTGGAAGTGATTGAGGAAGTAGCCACCTACCTCTTATTGTTTGCTGCCTAAACATGTAAATATCTTAGATGGAGAAATCATATTGAATGAAAAGACAAACAAGCAGCTACAAGGAGACATTCAGACAAGCGTTTGTGGTTTGAATATTTTTCATGGTTTTTGTTAAATATCTCCTCAAACCTTCACTGAATGCTGAGGGGAAGTCATGAAGGTCCCTGACTTTTGCCCTCTGCTGCTCATGTGCATCTGTCGCACCAAATGTGTGTCTGCACGGCCTCAAACACAAGGTGTACACAGTGTAGAAATGTGCTGGAAAAACATATACAAAGGCTTGATCGAGCGTTAGCTCTAAGTCAGCACAGCGAGGTGGGCACAGCGACAGCTGTCCAATCTCCCCCCTCACCCCTCACCCCTCCTCCTCCTCATACCAGCCGCCATCACTTTCAAAAATGCTCCCTGTTTACCATACATAGGCAGCTGCCACCACTGCTACCTTCCATAAGACAGCCACCTGCTAAAGGACATTTGTACATGTCTTCATTTAATTAAGGCAAATGCCACTTCATTGGCTCCCTCACGCAATGTGACTGACAATAAGACGACCTTGATCAGACTCTTGCATGTGGACAGTTTGGGAGCTTCTGGAGGACGTGTGTGCCGTTATGGAGTAAACCCTAAAGGAAATAGTTTTTATAAAGTTTGGATCAAACTTTCTAGCTATGGATGCAATGTCTAAATACAATTAAACACAATGTGAGTCTGTTTCTTTCACACCTATTTCACAGTTTACACATAAATATTTTGATCATCTATAATTAAAGTTGTTCCATCATAAAAATACCTTACCTCAGCTATATTTGTGGTCAGGCTGTATGTCTGGAGGTTTTGTTCCTGAAGGTATTTTTGGTCGTTATTATTGAGTTGATCTGGATTTTATTAGGCTGCTTTTTGAGTTCTGTGCAGCATCCTTACTTCCCGTTTAATTTTATTTTTTGTAGCATCTGGTTTTTTGTTCTACTTCCCTGTCTTACCTGTTCCTCATCACCAATCAGCATCAGAATCAATCAGATCCACATTCATTTCTATTTCATTTCATTCACCAGCATGTTGGAATCATGGGAGAGTGAAATGTTTTACTCAGGCTGACTTCTTCTGGTCCTGTTCTTCTTTTTGTACCTACTGTTTAGTTTGGCTCCTGTCTTATTTTTCTGTAGTTGCAGGAACTTTTAATTTCTGATTTACTAAAAACCTACTTGGTTCCATGAACTCACATTAATAAAACTGGTAAACAGCTTTCGGACAGCAACAATCTTTTCAGATTTTGCTTTTTCATGTAACTGATTTTTCAAAAGCTGGCAGACAGTGCCAGATAGCATGTAGAAACAAACTGCTTCATAAACAGCTTTCTTGGAAATTACTGTTCTCTAAATAAAAGAAATGAATTGGAATTCAGTGTAGTATTAAAAATGCTGCTTGATTTTATTTTATTTTTTTTAATCTGTGTACACCTGATTGGTAAAAAAGTACAAAAAATATTTCTTTAATTCATTTTTTTCATATCAAAAGACCATTAGTTTAATGTGTTTTATTGCAAAGAATGTTGAATAAAGGTATTTTTAAGTATTTTGTTTTCGTTTTAGGTAACGATTCTTTCAGACCACTGTTGGTATCTGATTCAGTTTCATCATGTTGGTCTGAAAACACCTAACAAGCATAAGTTTCAAGTTCCAGGATAAGAAAAACTGTCCAGAGTCTGGAAAAAGTTATTGCTGCAGAGCAAAGTGTTATCAGCCAAATAATTCATATTTTACTATACTTTTATGAAGTTATTTGTGCTTCTCCTGCAGCCCTAAACCTTGTGTGATTAGCTTTTAATGTTTTATAATTAGTATAGCAATGACAAAGGAGTCAGCAGGGCAGAGTTTGGGTGACTACGCCCTTGAGAAGCATCTTATGAATAAACGGCTGGCGATAAATGGACCGGATCATTACTGAATCAAGTGATCTGCAGAATAATCTATTGATTTTCTGGTGTTTCTTACTTCTTTATTATTCTGTATCACAGTATTGCAACATCAGGAGGAATCCACTGATGGATGAGATGCTTGGATCTCTGCAGAGACCATGGTGGATTTGTTTAAGAATCACACGCACAATCAAAGAACGTGGGCATTCATTAATTTGTTAAAAGATATGACTCATAAATTGTGTGTTGTGTGTGTGCGTGTGTGTGTTTGAAGGATTTCTGACATTCTTGACAACATTTTTGGTGGGAAATAAGTCACAGAAAAGAAGAAGAATTTGAAGATTTAAGTACTCCTAAAATATTCACTGAATAATGTTTTTATGAATTCATTCAGGCAACATATTTTAAGTGTTTAGCATTTATCATTCACTGCGAGATGCTTTAATTCTTTTTAAATCACCCAGTCCCCTATAAAAATAGACTTTAATTTCAGCAAATGACTTGTTTTGTTGAAATTTTGCACAAAAGTTTGGTTTGCTCCCTAATATGAGAATGAAGTTGTGTTTGGATTTAAGCATGACAACAACAAAAAAAAATCTCTAAATATAACCTGTGCTTTGGAGAAGACCCAAGCAGCGGGTCACCAAACATAAATCCTAAACCTTAAAGGTAGAGATTAAGGAGCTGTCTACCTTGTTAGTTGACTTTGCTATTGATCCTCTCGATTCTTTATTATGTACAAGAGGGCACATCACAAAACTGCTAATTGGCAATAATCTGTTTGTCAATAGTTCACGAGACTGCTGAATTTAGATAAGGAAAGTTCAAGTTTAAAATACATTATCACAGCCCCACTACTCCTGTGGGGCTTGCTCCTGCAATATAGCTTCAAGGAGTCACATGCTCAGAATATTTTACAGTAGACTATTGATGTACGTTAGGTGATAGAAAAGGTGAGGAGTAAATAGGAAAGGTAAGGAGGAATGAAGAGGAGGTGACATTACTACCAACAGAGAGGCAGTAGGACAAATACTTCATTTAGGACTTTTTAAATTTGTGTTTTTAATTCAGATTTAATTAAATAATTATTGTGTTCTATTATGTTCTGCACAAAATATATAATAAAAGATGTGATATCAAACATATTACCAAATATATAGTTGGGGTGCACACAGTGGCAGATCTAGAAAAAAATTAGAGGGGGGGCCAGGCTGGGGCCAGCTGCTTTTTAAAAGGGGTACATTCTAAAACACTAAACACTTAACATGGGGTCACATGGGGGCCAAGCTTGTTGTCATGGGGGCACTGGCCCCCCCTCTAGATCCGCCCCTGGGTGCACATAACTGGTGCCCACACACACCAGCTATTATGCGAGCATAACAGATGCTTGTGCCTGAGTGCACCTTTGGGGACCAGTGCTGCTTACGCTGTCCCGATCGCACAGCCCGCGATCAGACACTGACAAACTTTACATCCTGTTGTGGTGCAATGTGAAGAAGGCCTCGGAAGCTTGTTGACACACATGCACTGCACCACCACCGGGACACTTATTGTTCAACTTCTTAATCATATTTTAATTTTTAGAGAAAATACCCTAATTTTCTGTATTGCCCTTAATTTAATTTTTTGCAATTCCCTAATTATACAATTCAAAGATACAGTTCCCAAAACACTAACCAATAGCAGAGGTGGTCAGATGGAGGGCACTGATGATGTTGGAGAAGTACACAAAAACAAAAAGCATAAAATAAATAGAAAAACATTTTTATGCTGTTGTTTAATTGAGATCATTTGAGAAACATTACAATGTAAGTGTCATGGAATCACATTTTGAAAAGAGCCTACTTCAGAATCTCATTCAAATTATGGAGGAGAAAAAATGAGGAAAACATAAATAAATTCACCACTAAATAAATAACCCTTCCACCTCTTAAAGCCATAATCATAAAAAGATCATATAACAGTCTCGTCAGGGGGCAGATGTGGGGGGCAACATGTTTATGAAATGGGCCGTTGCCACCGCTGGTTTCCTCTTTGTGGCACCCCTGGCTATAAATGAAGGAAGAGAAAAAATGTAGTAAATCCTAATTATTTTGAACGTCATGATTTGACCCTGTCACCGCTTTCGCGTTTTGAATACTCTGACTGCATGTCAGCTTTCAAAAATCAAACTTGAATCTTCATGATGAAGAACAGGACTATCACCAAGAACTGTTATGACTCATTTCTCTCATGTGAGTATTTAGAAAAAAGAGTTTTTAAAAGAAAGTTCATGGTTAAAAGGATTTATTGTACATATGCCTAGAAGGGAGGGGTGTGTGTTTGTTTTCTTTTTTTATTATCTGAAATATTTGACTTTAAGTCCAGCCTAGTTCCACAGAAAATATTTCAGTCTTTTTAAATAATGTTTTTAGATTGATAGATCTTTCAAACTATCTATGCCTCTTGGCTGAAGTATTTCCTCCACATTGGATTGACTAGTTGAATACATTTAAATGTGTTTCAGAAGCCAAATTAGTATTGATTTATAAAAACGTCTTATGCACAATTAATATTTTCTAATTCATATATCTATTAATTCATAAAACCAATACGTCTTATTATAACATTTAAAAAGAAAATCCCATGATAAGTTGAAGGACACCTTTAAACTCCAGTTCACGTTTTCCTAGCAACACCTGCAGACTGAGGAATTCAATTAAGGACTCCTCTTCCCACTTGGAGCCGGTCTCCAGGGCAGATCTTCCGGGCGACTTGCCCCGTAAGAAATTAGAAAAATGCTACAATAAAAAAAGCCGAAAAACTAAAAAAAATGTTGGAAGTTTAATAATGAACGCTTTCAAGACTTCCGCCGTTCTAACACACGTCCCTTTAGCTGGAAGTCAGCGAAGTACCACAGGTAAGAGTTTTCCTTTTGCTCTCAACTACTGTCCACGCTCTCGTTTCATATCAAACACTCTCTGTGTGCGCGAGGAGGGAGATCAAAGTGTGTCTCGCGCCAGCCGCAACAGCGACATATTGCATTATTAAGCAGGGTTTAACGGTAGAAATGTTAGCAGCGGGTTTAGGACTTGTCGGTAAAAGACGGTGCGACTCTGCGTCTCGAAGCAGCAGCAGCAGCAGGTCTGGAGCGACTAGACCTTACTGTACATTTAGAAACACACCGGCGAGCGCTGGGCTGTTGAAGAACTTTTATAATGCACACGAAAACAAAAGCCACAACCTGCTTTTAGTACTAGAAGGAAGCAGAATGCTCCCAAACGGACAGCTCTGTTTGGAAAGTTTTAACTTTTTCCATCTCAGTTCGTACTTTTTTTTTCGCACTCCTGTCAAGGCGAGCTCTCATTCTGAAATAGCCTATCTATTTATAAACGAACACAACACAACACACCGGGGTTTCTGTGATTATTGAACCTAAAAAAACAGGCTGTTTGTTTTCAGAACTTTGTAGAAGCGACAGTTTTAGTCGAGGAAAACTTAGTGAAACTCTAAAACAGGCAGTTGGTTTTAGTACAGTATCATTTACTGTAAATAGAGGAACTACTAAAAATGCAATCAATTTTCAAGGCTTAAATTGAGGAAGTTCAGATTGTTGTCTAACGGTGTTTTTTTCTAATAAATACACATTTTTCTTTCATTTTTCTTTTGCAGGCTGCTGCACTTAATAGCAGCCCCCTCCCCCCAAAATATCTGATTAAAATTCATCCATTAATTATAATTAATCAACCAGACCTTTTTTGTTGTTGTTTTGTATTTGCTGTGCAGACAGTGCAGCTCCATCCTCTCTGACTGACTGTAAAGCTGATTTTATTACTTCTACTTAAAGAAGAACAAACAATCTGTTAAAACACTGCGTGTTTGGTTAGTTGTGATCTCTACAAAACACCACAATGATGTGAGATTTAATTTGACATGCTTCTGTAAAGGGTCACCATTTGTTCTCCTGTGCATCTATAAATGTCTGCTGTATGCTTTCCAGTGTGTTATTATTCTCAGGGATGAAGATGAGGACAGGAATAGATCACTGGCACTTTAAGCCCGGATTTCTCATATTCTCGCCGGATCTTTCTCCTTTGCTAATTATTGTGTTGTTTTCAGAGCAAATATGTCATATCCATGGCGACCAGGCAGGTTTATTGTCTCTCCTGTGCCATAGCTCACAAAAGTAATTAATTACCCCCTTTTTTTCTTTTCCCTCTTGTCTTTGGTTAAACAGATCATGGGAGAAAGATGGAAAGCTATCTTCTATATTAAAAATGCCACAGCTAGTACAACACAAGGTATATATATAAAAGTTTATTTTTCAAGCCTTTTCAGGTTTGATGTCCCCTTTTATGCTTTGATTTAGGTTTTGTATTACAAATCAGTAGAAATTAGACAATTTTGTCATGTAAAAAAGATGCATTATGCACACAGTGCTTTTGAAGTTTTTTTCATTGTATCCTCATGATGCAGCAGCTGTTCAGCCTTACTGTTGCAGATGTATTCATGCATGCAAAGCAAGCACACAGTTGGCACTTACACAGGCAAGCCTGAAAACACATGTTTAGACATGAAATCAGCTTGCATTTTGTGTGTTTTGAATAGAAACCATTAGCCAGCTTAAAGGTAAGTTTGCTCTAGTGATGTCTTTTATTTTATGAGGTCACAAAAAATAATAACCAACAGCAGGTGTCCTCCACAGGGGACAGCAGTTCACCTCAGTGGATTGCAGGTGTTTTGTCTGCGTGCTTTTATGCTCAAACCTAGCTGTAAACTGACCAGATGAAGGAGTTTGCGGCTCCTCATCCTGCCCGTGCTCCCTGAGTGTATCACAGTAATGTGATGGCATTTGTCTGCCATCTGAAGGTCCACGTCTGGTTGGACACTGGCCAGCCTTCACTGTCAGATTGGTGGTACAGGTCCTCATCTCTCCTCAGCATTGATGAGACGTTGCAGTATCCATCTGTCAAACATTCTCCGCTTCCTCTACTTCTCTTTAACCTGATCCCTAGCCTTCCTTCTCTCCTCAAAAGTGAGTTTCGGAAGATGCAAACTTCTAAAAGTTTAATGTTCAGTTTAGCTTGTTTTATGTGTTTACATGATCGGTTGATCTTTCTCAGAGTTATTTTGCTTTTAGTGCCTCGTTTTTGTTCACCTACCTGGCGAAGAACCTCTGAGTTTAATCAGTGTACGTCCGAAGCATCCAACGTTCTTAACGCTTGCAGGTCTATCAGTCAGTTAAATGCCTCATGTCTCATAAGTACCCATCTGCATCTGTCAAGGGGTGTGTAGAATTAAACCCA
Source organism: Callopanchax toddi (assembly GCA_006937965.1). NCBI lineage: Eukaryota > Metazoa > Chordata > Actinopteri > Cyprinodontiformes > Nothobranchiidae > Callopanchax > Callopanchax toddi. Next base: position 587,468 of record SSNR01000264.1, on the reverse strand, counting down.
TGTGTATTCCACTTCTGTTTGACCTTGGCTGTGGACCTCAGGTCTTTGATGTCAAATAATCTCCGGAGGCATTTGACAGGCTTTGGGAGCCATTACTTTTGTTTCCCTAGCACATAAGCTTTATCAATTGCTCTGCGTGTAATCATTTTGTATACAAACTCACACTGCCACAACCATAGTTTTCCCCATAAAAGCATACAGCCTTCAACACGTACAGTTATACCAGTACAAATAGCACACATGTTTTTTTAATCATCATTATTGTTTTTATTTTAGTGCCGAGGAAATGTCCTTTTTGCATGCTTGATCAGCCAGTAGAGAAATCCAATATAATGGAGGTTCAAGGTGAATTGCATCCCGTACACCCCCCACCCCCTGTTCGACTGGAGGAATATTCCAAAGCAAAATAAACAAATCACACAGACAACAGTAATATAGGGTTGATTTTGAAGGCATGAAATAAGTATCGATTAAACCCAGCAGTTCATAGATGAAAATGGCCTTTTTGGTAATTTGTCCTGGGTCCTCTCAATACGATGAAGAAAGAGAGAAACGGAGGCATGGGCCTAGGTGGAGAGACACTGCAGGGAGAGAGAGGAGAGGAAGAACAGACAGAGGAATAAGGCGAGCGAACAACAAGAAGCAGGAAGACTGATAGAAAAGCTTTTGCAGACTTAAGAAAGAAACAAGCTGCCCCTCTCCGAGCTCATTATCATTCTTAATAAGTCTTAAGGAAGGAAGAAGCGTTGAGTGTAAATGCACGGTAATCCTCACGCCGGCCAAGGTTAGCGGGGACGTCAGCACACCGTTTCCAGCTGGCCACTTTGGGACAGGGAGCACAGTTAAGGATAGATGTTCAAGGAGAACGTGAGGACGTTTAGACAGTGTGTAAAGGTTACGAGCCCTTTCCCCCAGCTTGTAGCTTTTCAGTGCCTGTGCCACCTGGCATTTAATGAGTAAACAGATCTGCATTAGACTGAAAAAAGCCAACATTTGGCTGTAAGACTGGAAGCATGGAGTAATAACTCAGAGGAAGGGGTTGAAGTATAAGGTTTGATTAGAAATCAAACAGCTTTCAGTTTTGTGTTTCTGCTGAAACTGACGGCTGTGTACGCCTAACTCAGTGCTGTTTGGGTGTGGTCCAGAAGCAAATGAATCCGATGAACTGGTGACCAATTAAGTCATTTAACAAATTGCCAGTTACTCGTAGTGGTTGTTCAGCCATGTTGCTTTAATGGAAATCCAATGCAGTATTTATATACTGTACTGAATTTACAGTCCGGCGTTGTGTCACGTCATACATTACACACTGCTAATATTATTAATGTAGCTCCATTTGTTAATCAAATCAAATGTGGGGATGTTTGTTATATCAGTCTACGTGAGCTACATGGGAAAGATGTAACAACAAAACAAAAACCTTGATTTTTATCCCAGTTGTAAAAATAGACAATGAAATTACAGCCGCTGTGATATTTGAGATACTCGATGAAATATATACCTGTATTTCTGTGTACTGAAACACAGCTTGTTAGCAGTGGAAGTAAACAGCTTTGTTTTTTTAAATCTAGTGTTTTGGTCAGCTGTTTTGTACTGTCCAGACAATAAATGTGTATTTTTACTGTATACTGTATATTGTATAACTTTTCTTTGGCAGCTACAATAACACAGCTCTTGGTTGAGATATGGATTTTGTTATGTTTTTGACTTGATTTAGTTTTGTTGCTGTTGTTTTTTACTTCTAGTTCTCCTTTTTCAGCTTTGTTTTACTGAACTTCATTTTTATGCTCAGCTAACACATTTTCCTCAATTTTCAGTTTTATTGTGAAAATCATGCTTCCTCTTGTCCTGTGTGTTTAATTTTCTTCCTGTTTGCGTTGCACATCTGGGTTTTTGTTGTTTAGCTAAAACTAGCATCCATCTCACCGGAACATGAGTGTTTCTTTAAACATTTGCAGGTCAGACAATTTTATGTCTTTGCTCATTTGCAGTGTGACGGTATCTTGGACATAATTTTGGATACCAGTTCACTTTTGTTCCATTTGGATTTCCTGTCCAGCAACTCTTTCTTGCACAATTCAGTTTTTAATAAATGCTTTTAGTTTACCTCTAGCTAATTTGTATGAGATCAGACTTTGGGTTCTTGTCACCTCTGGCCAACAGTATGTAGGTAATTTGGACAAAAGCTTGCAGAGATGCTCCTTCTCAGTGAAGCATTCAAGGGATACTTCACCAGAAAGTGATTTTTTGTCTATTACCATGTTCCTCCTCATAGTTAGATAATGGGGTTTATGCACGGTCACTTCCTGGTTGCGATAGAGGCTGCCGCTCCCTTCCGGTTCAACGCTGTTCCCACACAAACTGGACAAAATTGATTTTTTTTACCCGTTTTCTTCAAGACCTGCCGCGCATCACGGTAAACGATGTCCACCGAATTTTTGAAAAACACACAGAGACGTCTGCGAGCAAGCGGGTGAAGGACTTTAAGCTGTATATAACCAGCTTTATTCATGAAATTGAAGGTAAGCTAACAGCGTTAGCTCGTAGCTTCCATCATCAAAAAACAGTGAGACAGATCTATATAGCCGTGATCGTGGGCTCCAACTGCTTCCCAACTTTCAACTTTCTCTGGTCTAGCTGTACGTTATCAGACACCAAGTCTTCATTCACCAAAAGAATAGTTGTTCCAGTGAAATAACACACGAACGGCGCCGCGCCTCCTCCATTAGCCTCGTCCACTCGGCTCTTTGACTACTGTGCTGCAAAGTGTGGACTGCAGACACGGTGTGGTTAGAAATGATCACGTTTTCTCTTCTTAAGTTCACAATCCTTCCTTTTTGTAGTTATTTATTCAGTGGAAATGTGTGGAAACGGACTGATGAATTCTATTCAGCTGATGCGGTACACAACGGAGCACAGCAGTGTTCAGCTGTCAAGGCTTCCCGTCCGCTGATACTTATATGATGGCTTCATTTCTTAGTGCTATAATATGTATATCATTCTGTACTATACTATACTATTACTCGTTTTGATTATAAACAATATCTTTAGCTGGAAATGCACTCTAACTCTGGAAATCTTCACGTTTCAAATGGAACCGGAAATGGTCCCGCGAGGTAATTTTAAACCGGAAGTTCTACTAAGTACTCTGTGCATAAAGCCTATTGGACAAAAACTATTTGTAACCAGCCCAGCTGTTTTCCTACAGTGTTTTACGCTAAGCTAATGCTAAAGGAGTACTGCCGGATCAGGAAAATGGCTGGGCTGGTTACAAATTGTTTTTGCCCACTATCTATGAGGAATATGGCAATAGACAAAAAAAAAAATCACTTTCTGGTGGAGTATCCCTTTAAGGTCAATATCTGATGTGACCAACCACTGCTATCCATGCTCCTGTACTCATAGTTCTCGGTTTGCAACATTTTCCTGCCCATTTTTTAGAGGTGCTGTAGTCTGAACAGTGCCTTGGAGCCAAATTTATAACATTACAATCCCAAAAATCCCACAAAATGTTTTTGCCAGGAAACTCACACTTCCTGTGACTACAGAGGGAATAAATGATTTAAACTTGCTCTTCTTGTACTCTGTTTGCTGTGTGCTGTACACCAGCAACATGTTCCCTTTAACTTGTTGGGGATTTGGAGTCTTTTTCGGGCATTAGTTGGGCTTTAGAAAACTCTGTCAGCTGCTCCTGTATGTAATCAACTCTTCTGTTGGCATAGCAAAAAATGGTGCTTAAAAATTGGCAAAAGTAAAATTGATGAACAAAGATGAACATGTTTCAATTGTTTGCAAGCAGAAGAAAATATTAGTGCACCCAAATAACCTCAAAATATCTAAAAATAATAACTTTTTAAAATCATAATACTGCACTTTAGATTTTATTGTATACATTTTTTTTTTGTATTTGTGGTTTGAGTTCGGTGAATAAAGTATCAAATTGTCAACTAATTTAGATATTTCTTTAAAAATCTGCTAATAGTTCAAAATATACACATTTACATAAATAATCAGTGATATGGTGTCTTTACAGCTTACTATTCATAAACAACATATTTGATCTTAATTACATTTCCAGTTATATTGTAAATACTTTTGACAAGGTTTATCATCCTAGAGACAAACTTGAATGTTTAGTAAAATAAAACGGGGAACCAAACAGGATGTTATTTAAACTCAAGAAAAATAAATCTCAGTTTTTGCACCCCTATAAACATTCCTTACAGTTAGTATAAATCTTGATCTTTGGGTATGTTTATGGATGTGTGTTTGATTTATTTATTTTTAGTTAAAGTACCAAAGTAAAAAACGCATTTGAAAGTGGAGCTGATGGTGTAGGATTCATGTGGCCTTTTGTCTTACTGCTCAGTGTAATGCCATGTCTGTGTCTGTCTGTCATGTAAAGATGATTTACCCAGTGACAGATGTTCTCAGACCTTTGCTCATAAATGAACACCATTTTGTTCTATTTTTTTCTCTTTTAAAGGTTGAAGAACAAAATGCTTTTCCTGCTGCATGCCAAGCTCCTTTGATTGCTTCGGTGTCAGTTTCTCCCTTTTACTGTATGTTGAGTTCAGACGATTTTAACAATGTGGACTGTCACGTTAAACTTAGAAGAACCTTGTAAGAACGACTCTTCTTCATCATTCTTGACATTTGACTGCGTTTTGGTTGAGGCACAGTTGGCAGCCTGTTCTTTTACTGCCCCTCCACCCCATCACCAACCATCCAACGCCCTCTAGGGAGCCTCGGAAGACAGAGAGCCATCGCCATGGTGATGTGAACACAGATCCCACACACACCGGTCCATTGTGACTGGCGTGCGTTGAGGTGAGAGGGAACAAAATGTCACAGCAACAGGTTTTTTTGTGTTTTTGTTTTTGCCTCAATCCTCAGTGGGCCTTTGCTCAGATCCATGTACTCAGTCACACTGGAGAGGCCGCCGTAGAGACCGTTCTGAGGGAGTTTCAGAAAGAAGAAACTGTAAATCCATAAAAGTCTATGTTTTAGTTTTATTATTGCCACATATGGGAGACAAAAGGTGGATCATGATCTTACCTGTCTGTAATGGCCATGTATCTCATGAAACGCTGAACCGTTTTTGATGGGAATCTCAGAAATTAATCATTAAATGTATACATGAATGCCACAGTAGCCACGAGTCATCCCCAACATTATCAGACATTCACTTAACATTTTGATAAATGTATTTACCTGTGTTTAAGGAGTGTTCTACACTCCCCAAAGCGCTGTACAACACAAACAGTCATTCACCCTTTCACACACTGGTGGTGATAAGCTACGTTGTAGCCCTGGGGCACGCTGATGGAGGCGGGAATGCCATGCACCGACACCCGCCAGGTCCCTCCGACCACCCCCAGTAGGGTGATGTGTCTTGCCCAAGGACACAACAACAATGTAACCCAACCAGAGCTGGGATTGAACTAGCAACCGTCTGGTCGCCAGACCGGCCACTCTACCAACTGAGTTACACTCTGCGCCCTGTAAAGGAGTCAACCCCAGTGAAGTCAGCCACCACAGTTAAAACCTGTGTCTTCCAGATGCTATGATGTAAAACCTTTCTTTTCTAAGGTCTACTCGTCATTCATGCGGTCCTTTGACCCGTCTTGATCTGGTCGGTATGCTGTTGGTTATGAACCCCATTTAGATAGAAGGGTCTTATAGAGAACGTGACATCTAAAAGATGGAGCAGCTTTTGCCCTCCACCCTCAAGAAGATGTGGGCTGTGTCCTGTGACAGGTTCAGGGTTGTCCTCAGTCCCAGAGGTTGGGAGGAGGAGGTCAGCCTGAGCCAGAGGGCCGAAAGGTGACTTCAAACACCCAACCTTAACGTCTGGTGTAACGTCTGAGCCTCCTGCCCTCTGCTCAGTGTAAGAAACAACCCATAGCTCCTATGGTGCTAACTTTTATATACCTTAATTTTATTTTGGTGTTAGGGTCAGTGCCAGGTGCTGCTCACTACGACTCTTAAGTGTTTTATTATGCAGGAGCCAGAAGTCTCATTAATATTTGTTGATATGTAGCCGTAGCACTCAGGTCTTTTCATGCCAAGTCTGTTAGAGTCTGCGCTCCCTGAGCAGATGCAAAGGTGGAGGTCCTGAGAGATCCTTTTATGTTTGGAGTCCTCTCCTTGCTCCTTTAACTGCGACCTCAACCACAACACTGCTCCGTCTCAATCAGCTCTCTGCCGTAATCCCACTTCAGAATTCCTCTTGGCTAAGAGAGTAAATAAATTTTTCAGCATTTATTAGAATACAGCTTGCCAGAAGGGACTTCTCTCTCCTCTCCTATTGCTGCTCCAGTAATTAGTAAATTGATTAGGAGAACTTCAACACACCTCCTTGGCTCCTATCTCCCCGTTCTAAGAAAATATTGCTGTGCCATGGGATAGCGTAAATATTTTAAGGGAAACCCTCAGTGAATCTCATTAAATGGCTCTGGGGCAGAGCAGCTGTCTCCTGCTGAAGGTCCCAGCCAATTTTCTAAACTATGATTAAAGAAAAGTTTTGGATTATTTAAACACGCCGTGTCCTGTGGGTTTTTTTCAGCGCTGCTGAAGACCTCTGTGATTCCCCCCACCCCCCCACACCCGTCAGAGCCAGGGCCACTCCTCTCCCTTTGGATCTATTAGTTTGAAATCGTTTGGGTGATGACTCTTTGAAAGTGGTGGTCATTCTGGGATGCCAGGTTCAAATGCATTGCAACAAAGACTTCTCTTTTATGCACGAATGCTAATTAAAATTTTTTACCCCCCATCCCTGAGCTGCAGAGGGAAAGACTTGGTAGCAATTTGGCAGATAATCAAATTGCATTTTAAATGGAGCCATTTAAAGATGACTGGGGTCTGCTCACAGGAAGACACAGTGGCACAAATTAGGGTTAAATACATCGCTCTGTGCGCTGAACATCACAACAAAATTCTGTTAAAATAGGTAGCTGCATTTATGTATATAAATAACATGTAATGTATAATTTAATTAGATGAAAATTGATGCTTGTTTTTTTGCACATGGATGCAGGAAATCAAAATTTATTTTATTTATTATCATTTTCCAAGTGCCATCTTTTAGTAATACACCCTCACAATCAGACCGGTTGCAGCAAATAGCTAACATGAGATGATTTGTTAGCGGACGTGTTACCTACGGAGACAGAATTGTCCTTAATTTTAGATTTTCAACCCGACAGAAATGGTTAACTGGGTGGAAAATGTTGTCAACAGCTATGTTTGTCTCCAAAAATATGTGCTAGAAGCTGTCCTTTCACATTTGGTATACACCATTAAGTTCTTCGTGGCCAATCAAACTGTGTGTTCACACAGCATTCCAGTACATATTAGTGACAACTCGTTAGCAGAAAACAGAAAACTGACACAAAAAATTTGGGAAACAGGCCTGAACTGTTTATCTCTCAGAAGAAGTTAAAATGTGATTGTTATTAAATGATGGAATTGGATCAAACATGCAGCTGCCCCCAAACCTCTCTCATCCTCATCCTTTGTGTCCCAGAATAACTGAAGGCAGCTCTTTTTTTTCTTGTTTTGGACCCATTTCCTGTAAATTGAACGGTTTTTAATTAGTTGTGGTTTGTTGTCTGTCCAGCAGTGACTCTGCAACTGGTGGAATAACTATTGATGGATGACACATGACTTTTCAATCAAATCAATACAATTTAACTCAGTGTATATTTGTAGTCTTTTGCTGAAGTGTTGCCATGATCTTACTATTGTGCTTCTCTGCAGATTAAACATTCAGTAAGAAGAATATTTCTTAACCCCCTGAGGTTCCTGGTGTAGTGTAAAACATCCAGAGGGCTGAATACAGTACTTTATATAGGCACTGTATAATGATAGAATATCCCCCAAAAAACAATTTATTTAGATATTGTTGAAATAATTTGTCAGTAATCAAAAGACAAATAAAATAATTTTGATCGCTAACCGACTAAATAAAAACAGCATTGATTTGATCACAGTCATAATTAGTTTTTGCACGTTTATAAAAATCTTCTCCTGAAGCCACCAAATCACACTCCTATGGTGCTGATTGACAAATATTGTTGCAAAGTTAACAACACAGGAAGGATGAGATTGATCAAGTGGATGACTGATCATAAAGCTGCAGTCAATATTTGGCTGCAGCTTTATTTCCTCTCAGTGTTTGAGGTGTATGTGTGGACAGAAACACATTTACAGTTTGGCTTTTCTCTGACTGTGATAATGCTGCTGCTATTTGCTGCACAGTAAATAATATCCCATGATGCTAAAATGAACAGTCTTAGCATATTTATTCAGTTGGAGCAAAGGGTATTGGTTAAAGCTGACCAGTTTTAGAGTAGTTGGGACTAAAATCTCCCTCTAATTACTGTTCTGTGTGGATCCTCCAGTCCCTGTGATCGTATTAAAAAGTCCCTTTTTTATTTATAGAAATAAAATTTTAGCTTCAGAGACAATAGGATAGGTCTTTTTTCCTCTTTTACGGTACAGCAGACTTTATCTTTTTAATAAAAACTCCTGACTTGGTGAAAGTTTAATTAATAAGGGACTTAAAGCTAGCAGAATGAGCAAGGGAGTTGGGTCTTTAAGGGGGTACTTATTTTTCCATCTGGTCTGCCCTAAAAAAAAGAGAGAGAGAGAGAGAAAAAAGCGTCAATTAGCGTGTTAAGCTGAAGAGACAAAAAATGTCATTAGTTCTTGCAAAAAGAATAATGGGTCTTAAATGTTTTGCTTCAGAGGAGGGCCAAAAGCACAGCGAGCCTTTTGTGTTTTCATTCATTTCCTGCAATTATTTTAATTCTGAGGTACATTACTGAGGAAAAAGACTCAGAAAAGTTTATGTATCCTAATATTCTCTACATTAATTGGCCTTATTGTCTGTCTTATGCAGTTTTAGTTATTCTAAACAGCCACCTTAAGAAATCTTCCATATGCATAATTCTCTTTATTAAGTTTTGCAATTAAGTTCTGAGACTTGGATTGTCTGTTTAAATACCTGAAGGATAAAAGGCCTTGAAGACCTTTTTTGGGTATTGAATTATCAATGGATCATTATATTAATGGACTGAAATTTGCCCGGTATGTAATTAAAACGATTCAAATATTTTGAGGTCAATTTGCCAAAAATATTTGTAATTATTTTAATTATTCTCTCCCTATTTAGCTTTAGCTTAGTATAAAGTGAGGATTGTTGTGGTTTAACTTTTTGAGCATTTGTAAAAAGTTTTAATCCCTATAAATAATTCATTCTCAGGAATGAAAAAGAAACCATATATTGGTGTTTTGAGCGGAATCCATTTTTGTAATGAACTTTTTACCTTTACTGGTGGTTATTTAAAGGCTTTTTAAGTAGGGACAAAGTGTGACATTGGTGTTTAAATGAGGCATACATTATTGGTCATAGTGCAAGAGGTCTGAGGCACCGAGCCCAAAATGTGTCACCGACTTGTGCCACACACAACAGGAGATGGCTTCTGCATCACAGTGTGAGTGCTGGTAAATGATTGGTTACAGGAGATCCTCCAATAAATTAATTGTTTCCACTTCATGGTTAAGTATGTGCTACTCTTCCAAATCGAGTGCTGGTACTTGGTTATTACACTTTAATAGCTCGCTTGCCAAACTAACGATATATTACTCCATGTGCTGGCTCAGATCAGAGAAGATGAATTGGCTATTAATTAGAGTTGCACTGAGAGGGCACAGGGGAGAGACTACTCATAGGCTTGCAATCAGTGTCAACGGGGGCCCTGTTCTGACTGGGACAGACGGGGCAGGCCCGGGTCACGCCGTCACATCGTGGAATCGACTGAATGCGGTGGAAGAAGCAGGCCTGAAACATGGCCATCGTCTTGTTCAAGTCCTTCAAAGGACAAGAGAGTTTTAACGTGAAGCAGCAGCAGCGAGTTCAGCTGATGATTTCCATCAGCGCTGCGGACAGAGCAGCAGAGATGCGTGGGAGGTTTTCTGGCTCCGCAAGGTTCCTTAACAAAAGCCTCACGTCCGAAGGACTTTGAAATAGAAAGTTATGGAGGAAATATTTGACGGGCAGCGATGATTTGCAGCGAATATTATTGTTTGGCTCACTTTTCTTGTGCAGACTCTAAATTAGCCCTTTTATCACAATTAATTAAGCCTGCCTATAGGAGATATTCCATCTTGAGCTCATCCACACAGGATAAATAAGTCAGAGCAGCAGGATATATGTCCTTTTATTGGCTGACTTGATCTCAGAGGCATCTGTAGTGTGAGGGAGGGGGAGGGCTGCCTCTGTAGTGCGACTTTGTGGAAGAGTCTTTGTCATCACTCACTTTGAATGCTCTTTTTATGACTCGTTTTGTTAAAATCCTCTTTTTTTAATGTAAGGTATCAGGAGTTATAGCCCGTCCATGCAAATTAGGAGATTTTGACACTTTGTTATTCATGTCATTGCCTTTTTAAACACTTAACGACGGTAAATTCCACTCTGACAGGCTGCTCCAAAATTGCCACTAAATATTATTAAATATTTTAACAAGTTCCCTGTAAATATGCCTTAAATGTTTGAACGATGGGCAGGAAGAAAAATAGCTTTGCATCAACTTATTAGAGGCTATAAAAGTGGCAGTGATTTATTGTAGATGTGAAACAACTCAGCCTTTTTTTTCTTTTTTTTTTGCTTATTCTGTTGGCTTGTTTTGTCCTGATGAGCACATTAAAGGGAGAAACATTATATTAAAAGCCTGTTGTTTCACAAGTCATGAAAATGATGGCAGAAGATGCTCGTACCTGCAGTCCTTGGATGACAGAATGATGTATGGCGACAGCGTTTTAAAGCTTCTCGTTTCCATTTACAGTTTGTGATATCATCCCCTCTAATGTTTATCAAGAAATTAATGAGATTTAATGTTGGAAAGTTTTGTTGTATTTGCAAAAAAAAAAAAGAAGTTATTTCACAATTTAATCAGCAAATATTTTGGACGAATCAGAGCACAATTCTGTTTGTTGTGTACATCGAACAAGAGTGTATTGTGGAACTAAAGGCTGAAACAAAATAAGTGCCCCCTAGTGGCAGGCTGCAGTATAGGTTTTAAGTCCCACCCCCTTTATATAAACAAATGGGGCATTTCATGGCTAAATTAGGCTTATTCAAATTTTGATACCGTCAAACTTCCTCCACATTTTCCCGCGGTGTACGGTATTACCGGTTTGACTGGGACCATAATTTGGCTCGGGTATTTTCGATTTTCGATACCGCCCAAGTCTAGGCTAAATATTAAAATGTTTTTACTGCTCTTGGTTGACCTATCTTGTATTTTCAAATATTCATTTTTACAAATACCATGTAATTCATTATTTGTTGCTTTAAAAACACGCAATTTGTGTGCAGGTGAGTAGGTGTGAATGTACAGAAACAGGAGCCAAAAATACTACAAAAACATATTTTGGCTTCAGTTTTTTCTAACTGCAGTAGACAGGAATGCTTTACCAATTTTTTTGTTTTAATTGTGCATCTTGTGAATGACAATTAACTTCATAATCATCTGCAAAATGCTGATGTTTTAAGATTCAGTCATCCAGGACATGGTGATCCTCAATGTTTTTAAGAAAAGGCAAATCTTTAAAAGATCAAGTTTGTAAAGGTTTTGCTTTAAATAAAAATTATGTAAAGAATTAGTTTTGTACAATTCTGCATCAGTAATCATAAAATACGGTATATAAGGCATTAAGTGCATTTTTATTATATTTGTACTTTTAAACTTTAAACACATTTTCTTTATTTTCTCTTGAGGTTTAAAATTATGCTCAGCATTAAAAAATGAAATCGGACAAAGTTCATGAATGATTGTCTAACACTGTAAGGTGTTAAATGCTGACTGTTTGTTGGTATTTACTCTTATTTCATTGTTTTAGGGAGTAGCCTGCATGCCCTTCAGAGGGATGCTGTTTATTCTATATTTGCTTTATTTTTCACCCAGACCTAATGAAGGGGTTTGGATCACTCACAAATCCAAGATATGAAAATTTATTGATGATTCTGTTAAAATTTCAAAAGTTATTTGATAATCCTGCAGAAACGTAAACGTTATGATCAGTTTGGAGATAAAATGCCTCATTCTGTTTTGTCAGCTTGAGACTTTTTGTTTTATGTCATGGTTTTTTATGATCTGCTTTATGCTCCTTTTTAGATGATTAGGCATAAAGATTTCAGTTAAAGGATTAAAAAAAACAAACAAATCCACTTCCAGTTTGGTCTGAGAGTCTCTTCAGCGTGTTCTATACAGTATATCTCAGTGCTGTCTGTGCACATCACTCTTACCCGTTAGTATGACGTGACGGCTGCCATGTCAGCAACATCTCTATCCTCGCTCTCCAGAGCCCTGGACCAGTTTTCCCCTGGGGTGGGCAGAAAACGGGTGCCTCCCCACCCCGTGTCTGAGTGGCTATAACCTTGCCACCAGCTTCTTGTGTCTGCATGTGACTTTTTGTTATAATTTTTTTTACAACTCTAAAGACTTGAACAATGATGACTCAAGCCACGCGGAGCACACCTCGGGGAGAATTCAGCGAGAATAAAAATAACAAGTGGATTTTTGACTGCTGGAAGATGTGAGCACGCTGGCACCGAGCTAAAAGCCTGAGCAGATTTTGCCCCCCCTCCTACGGTTCATTAGATTAGACTGTCTCGTGTTCAGGAAGTGCTGAAAGGCACTGCAGATTGTATCTGCACAAAATGCCATCCTTACGTCCAGAGACATTTGCCAGTCATGGTCTTTGAATCTCCAAAGTAGTTTTCAATGCAGTTAAGGCCAGATATTGTGGTCGTCTCTTTATGGCCCCCCCGCTGAGGGCTCTTATTGGAAGAGTTAAGTATGAGAAAGCCTGTGTTGGTATTTCTGTGGTTGCTCATCAGCACACCGCACATGAATTTCTCTAAATTATTTATTTTCCTGACATCACCATATGGCGCTGGAACTTGTTTGTCTTGGAGCGTGCTGGAGAAGTGCAAGTCTGAGTCGGAGTTACTTCTTGTGTGTATACATGGGAGACCCTCTTCAAACAATGCCTGGTTTTTGTTATGTCTTTTTGCAGGGTGAGCTCCGTTGATGCAATTCTCTGCAACGCGCTACAAGAGTTCCCATCAACTTGAGAGCAAAATGATAATAAACATAATTAGGCCGAAATGTGGAGATGTTTCAGAGGTCTGCAGCTGATGGGGCAGCCGAGTACGAGGCGTGAAAAGGCTCTGGAAAAAAAAAATCAGGTCCTGATCTTCTTTTGAAATGCCACAATTAATTGCTATGCATTGTCCCAAATGCACGGATGATTAAATGTGCTCCTAAACTGCCCTGATTTGTGGGGGCACCTTGCCGATTTTATTTGCCACTGTTAACATTTTCATTCCTGCATTATGCATGGTGCTGTGGGGCAAGGAAGTGCTGCAAACAAATGGCCTGAGGGATCAGTGTAAACACGGCGTGCTGTGAGGGGGAGAAGACTAACTGTTCAGCACAGCCTCCCTCAGCAAGTCTTCACTGCCAAACTAGACTCTAACTAGACAGCTTGGAGGTGTCCTAACAGATCACTGATGCTCTGATGTCAGGTGCTTCAGTTACTTGAAGGCATTGGCTGAAAATGAACAGATGTGTGTGAAGAATACAAGGAAACGGTTTGAATTTGAAACAATAGAGCACTCTTATAGACAACAATGAAATGCATGTCAGATATAATATTTCTGTCCCGCTAATTGAATGTGATTCCTCCTCCTTCTGCATCTCTAAGCTTGAGGTCACTTCTACTAGTTAATTCTGACAGCCAATACGATGTGGTGCTGGCTGCTTTGCGTTAAGGGATTTTAGTTCCTTATCGCAATAATCAGTGACTGATGGAAGCCTTAGTGTTTTATGAAGGCATGCCAAATGACATGCGCTCCCTTTTGAACATGAAACACGGCTGAGTAGAAATATAAAAATTCACATTAGAGGCATATTAAACTCTCTGATTAGGGTTTTACTTGATCTGGGATCTTAGAAGTGCAGCGCTGCACACAGGACCTGCCGGAGCTGTCAGCTGTCACAGCACTGGCCCGGAGCCGTACTCTTGGCAGGTCTCCACCCTCTTACCTCCAGCTGACAATGCAAATACAGGCAAAGTATGTGTAGCTGCTGGACAGCTCTATATACGCGCTTGTAATTCCACGTGAAAGACAAGTTAAGTCTGGCATAATCTGATCATTAGAATGATGATCTCTTTTACAGTGATACTCTACAGTTTAGACGCTGGAATGAGTTATTTGTTTCAAGTCATAAAGCAGTCCCCCAACCAGTAGGTGCATGTTTTTTTTCTTGATCTCAGCCCCCAGATATTGTTTTTTGATGGCTTGACCTTTTGAGACATTATTATTTTTTTTTGATGAATAACTGTTTACTCCCAAAGCGGGTATTAACTGAGTTTCCTTAAGTTTTTTTTCCCCCTGTCGTCTCCCCTCTGACGAGTGAGCCCGACAGTTTGTGGAAACAGAAGGTTTGTTTTAGCGGACTGCAGAGTGGTAGTGTTAAATAGATGGCAACCAGTTCATTAGGAAGCTTCTCAGAGCATGAAAAATGACCTTTTCCCTTTGCGGTGGTAGTTTGCATTCAGAGATAGTTAACTGGAACCAGAGCATACTGTATGTTGACAAGGATCACTGGAAACAATTAGCATCGCTTCTTGCTAGTTTGTCTGAAGGCAGCTCTGTTTTCACATTATTTACACATTTGTGGTTAAATGCCAGTTTGACTTGATTTGGTTTGACAGAGGATACTATACATCATTTATATTGTCAAGTGAATTGACTGCTAAGCAAATCCTTCAGCTATACTCACTCATTATGTTAATTTGTCTTATAGATGGTAACAGTTTCTGCTTTAGGGTGAGGAGGAGATTGTAGCAAGGCAAGAAGCATGAGAGGATCTTGTTTGAGCCTAAATTTGTGCAGCCAAATTTCAAATTAGCTTGGTTGAGCAACTGCTGCCAAATCCAGACTTTGTAACATTAAGGTCAAATATCGATATTTGCTGCAGTAATATAAGTAGATTGGCTGCTCTGTTAAAGGTTTCTCTTAAAGGGAAAGTTCAAAACCTTACAAAATGGGTTTCTATGGAAAACTTCTTTATTTGAACAGCCTCAGTTTGGAGGAGTTGAGATCAGTTCTGATTGATAAGCCAATGGCTAGTGGGAGTGGGACCAGTCTTTTTGCCTTGTTGACATTAGTCTATTCTCAGATATAGCAGGTAAATTAATGCCAGTGCTAGTTTATAAATGTAAAAAATGTAATAATTACATTATGTTTAATTTTGTTTATTCTTTGGTTATTTGCAACATAAATTAGCTGTGGAGCTAAATATTCAAACAAATTAATCATGAAATGTATAATTTATGGCAATTTAAACATTATAACAGGGGTGCACAGAACTGGACTGCCAGTACGCATGATATCATGCATGCATACCAGAACCTACTGCCCGAGCCTACTGCCGTGGACCGGCGCTTTTGCTGTCCCGATGGCACAGCGGACCGGCGCGCCGGCGAACACACACACAGACACATGCACCACACACACACACACACACACACACACACACACACACACACACACACACACAGTTGCTGCACCTCTGACACACACACTTTCTGCATGGGCAACACTCACGCAGCACCGGTGACACACACACTTGCAGCATCTCCGACGACACACACGTGCAGCACCGGCGAACACATGCACACACACACACTTGCTGCACCTCTGACACACACACTTGCAGCACCGGTGAACACACACACACTTGCTGCACCTCTGACACACACACTTGCAGCACCGGTGAACACACACACACTTGCTGCACCTCTGACACACGCACGCAGCACTGGTGACACATGTGTAGCAACGGTGACACAATTGCAGCACGTTCAACACGTGCACAGCACACACAAGCTCAGCATCGGTGACACTCGTGCGCAACCCCAGTGACACACACCAGCAGCAGCTTATCCCCCACCTCCCCCACCCCAACACCTGAACCCATGGAGTGGAGATGTACGTATGTGGTGCGTACCAGACACCAGAACCAGGTTCTCCCTTGAGTACCTCGACTAAAAAATTGTGTGCACCCCTGAACAACATTTGCATAAACCTCTATGAAATATTTGAGATGGACCAGTGGTTATCTTGTCTGTTTGAGAGCTAATCTCCATTTCTCCAAACGGAGGTTGTTTCCACAGAAATCCACTTAAAAGCAAAATAAAGATCATTTAAACATCCAACATAAACCTTTTATTTGAGTCCATTTTAGTTTTTGATTTGAGTTGAAGACAAGCGTTTTTATTGACCTCAGCTTGGAGACTGAGGCCAGGTCGGAAGTGAAATTCTCTCAGAGATGTCACTGCAGTTGATGCGAACACTGTTCATTAAATAAATAACATTATTGCGTACATTTGAATAAATTTGTAATTTCAGAGAATTCATTGGTTATTTGCTATGGAGTTTAGTGGCAGAGCTAGCTAATTAGCACTTCTGGGTAGGGCTGCAGCTATCGAATATTTTTGTAATCGAGTACTCTATCGAATCTTTTTTCGATTAATCGAGTACTCTAATAAATTACATGTATGTATATATAAATATACATGAATATACATACATATAAATATATATGTATGTATAAATTACATGTATAATGTATAAATCTGAGAGAAAATAACAAAGTATTAAACATTTTTTAAATAAAAAATAGATATAAACCATGGTTTTGTGGCATATAAGTGCATTTACTATTATTACTGGTATTTATTGCTTACCTTGGAACTTTCTGTTATGTCACTGTCTTTCCCTCACACACCTTTTTTTCAGTCGGACTGAAGTGAAAGAGCTGCAGCCTTAGATATCATGGCTGCAGTACCAAGTTAATTCCATACGCAATGCGTGGCTTCGACTAATTGTTGGAATGCCTGTTTTTTGCGGCACAAATCTCATAGCATATGTTTCATTTTGCTCTGTTCCCGTTTACCTTTCCAAAATGCGGCGAAACATTAGAGTTTTTTGGAATTTTTAACCCGCAACTCGCTACGATGTTTTGACAGGGAGGGGAGGGGCTCTCTGCTCCTCCGTCTCACCTGTGTCTCCACCCGTGCACCCACCCAGGCGGATAAATGAAGCATCTCAGTACCAAAGTCGGCACCGTGTTTTTTCGCTACCGGTACCTACCGACATCTTTCAGTCTGTGCCGGTCTAGTACTAGTAGTAATAGTACGGTCTAGTTGTCCACCATGGCTTAAGATAAATTTAAGTTACATTCGCTACTCGCGTGTGCATTCATTGCAGTGTGTATGTGCGCCACTTATTTCGGTCCGGGTGAAACATGACCGCGGGCGATTGCAAAGCCATAAATTAATTAAATATGAATTAAACGAAGCCTCGAGGCAGAGAATTTGCCTTGAGGCTTTTTTGTACTCGAATTATTCGAGGTACTCGAAGAATCGTTTCAGCCCTACTTCTGGGTCAGAATTTCATAGTATTTCAGTTTAAACAACTTTAAGGCAAAAAAGATAAAGGTTTACAAAATAATGTTCAAATGAAGAGCTATACATTTTGTCGATTAGATTAGATTTTATACTGGAATAATAGGCCCTCTGACAGACTTAGGTCATTCAAAGTGCTATCAACAAGAGGTCAGGTAATATTTGTTCATAAACTTTCCACAGAAACTTCAAGAGATTTAAAATAACTTTTCTTACAGTTTGGGTGCATTTAGGTCATTGTATGATCAGCATGTACATTTTAAGTTCTCTCGAACTTGGCTTAATCACTGAGGTTGCAAAAATATAACATGTTCAATAAATTAAGCTAATGTTCTTCACACCTTCTGTTCAGCATAAAACTACAACCCAAATAAAAACACGTTTTTAGCCAAGACGTGTCTGTATCTGCATCTTCATTAGGCTTGTCATAATAATGTTATAATAGAGGGTTTAGGTTGTAGCTAGTATAAAACATGAGGATTTTTAACATTTTGCATCTGAGTCTAAATTGCTGTCATCATCAGAAATTTCCCTCCCACTCTGTGGTGTTTTTTAAAAAACAAATGCGGTTGAAGAGAGCAAATATTTAAGGTATCTGCAAATGTGATGCACATCTGTCAAACAGCCCAAGGGTGAAAACCAGCACATAACGAGACAACAAATGCTGATCCGGGACTTCTCTGCGGCAAAATAAAATATGGCTCAAGTTTTCATTAAGGTGCTATTGATTAGCTTTTCCTGGCAATGAATTATGGACGACATTAAATAAAAGGGAAAATATTTTTATGACTTTGCTTAGACCATGCCAGATTCTCCCTTTTGCCTCTTGTATGCTCGCCCTGACAGGCGTTTTGTTTTCTCTTAAATTCTTGTGGCTTTTACGAGACCAAGATGTAGTTAAAAAAGTTATTTCTCCTTATCACTTGCAGCTCTAAATATTTGCAAAATGATTAGGAATGCAGACAAAGAAAGAATGAATTTTTAATATAAACATTTTAGATATGAATCTGTTAAAGAAACAGCTGTCAATAACAGAATATTTCTTCAATGTTTCATCAGATTAAACTGATTTCTCTGTACTCATATTTTTATGTAAATATATACATGTACATGCTCTTTTACCGTTGCCATTTCTCTTGAAAAAGGAGTAAATCAACTGAACGTTTTGTAGCAATGAAGCTCTGATTAATTCCCAATTTATATTATGAACAGCTCCTTTTTAGACAACGTATACCAAGAAATCAGAAACTTGGATGAGCATCTCTAAGTTTTTATTTTTTTACACTCAAACTAAAGATGTTGCAGTAAGAAACTAGTCGTAATAAAGTATGTTTATTAGCACAATTTTAAATGTAAACTGGCCTTTAAAATCCTGTAATGGTTGAATCAACAACACAAAAACGTCAGGTCCCAGTTTACTGCTGTTGGATATTGGTCTGGAAGTCACTCACCCTCACACAATCATAGTGGTTTAAACATTAAATAACTAATTACACTCAAACAAATATAAAAAAAAAATCCTTACTTGAATACCCAGCTACAAGTTTAAGCTCTCTTATTGTTCAGGCTTCAGTTTCCAGGTTACATTCTTGTGTCTAGTGATTTAGATGTCTGAATGAATAATGTTCCTACATGCAGTTTAAGGAATAAATGTAACCTTTTATTTAAAAATAAAAATTCTTCTTTAACTGGCCATATTTAGTTTAACTCATCTTTTGCTCTATTAAAACAAATGTAGTTTTTACTACTGCATTGTATTGGAAAAACATACATTAATGATAGAATATTGTAATGGTGATGTTGGTTGCATTAAGTCCACATTTCATTTGATTTCCATGTATATTCTATCATCATGTAGTTTGTATCTGCAACCCTTTGTGATATAGATAATGCACATTGACATTGTGTTATTGATGCATTTTTAATATTTTGTGCAGCCTTGTTTCTACCTCAACCTGGAGGCAGTCTTAATAAAAACATCCTCAAATCGCTGACAGAATGCCAGTTAGACCTGAAGTTATTGGCTCCAGATATTATTCTGAGCGTTAGTATTTGTGTTTCTTATTTCTGCCAGTCTTCATTGGAACACTTCACCTTCCTGTGCCTTCCTTGTTGTCATAAATAATCTGGTGCTGAAGCACTGCCTCTGGTGGCCAGAGAGACTGAAGTAAAACATGTTGACCCTGTACAGGTTTGATCCACATCACCTTTTCTGTACAAATGTCTTCTCCCTGCCATGTGTGCTGCACGTGGGTGGAGAGGCTGTCTGTTTTATTAGCTGTCAACAGATGCATCCTCTAAGGAAACCGAGGGGTCACCAGAGAAATTAAATTAGGAGTAATGACACACTGGATCAAATTCAGTTGTCATGAAAACAAAACCTATTTTTTAAAAAAAGTACAATTCTTCTGAAATTAATAAATGAAGATTAGGAAACTTTTCACAACATTCTCATTGTCTCTGTTTCTACTATGTTCTGATTTAGTTTTGATCGTTCGTGTCTCACTGGGATGTTCTGACTGTTGTCGAGCTGAATCCTATTAGAATAATTACAGTGCCTATAAAAAGTATTAACCCTCGTGGATGTTTTACCCTTTTATGAATCAATCCTGAGCATCATATTTGGCTTCTTTGATCAAAAAATTTTACACCCCCTTCCTTTAATATCAAAGTGAAAACTGATTCTTACAAAATAATGACAAATAAAATATAAAACAGGTGGTTGCATAAATATTCACCCCTTTCAAGTCAGTATTTAGTAGATTCACTTTTGCTTGTAATCACAGCATGGACTCTGTGTGGATAGGTCTCAATCAGGCTGCACATCTGGACACTATATTTCTTCATTCTTCCTTGCAAAACTGTTTAAGTTTTGTCAGCTTGCACAGGGATCTGGTGTTAACGCCACTTTTCAATTCAAGCCATAAATCCTCTATCAGATTGAGGTCTGGGCTTTGACTCAACCACTGCAGAACATCCACCTTCAAACCGTTTCTGTGTAGCTTTAACTGGATGCTTCAGGTCATTGTCTTGCCAGCAAATAAATCTTCTCCCAAGCTGTAGTTCTCTTGCAGATGGAACCAAACTGTCCTCCAGAATGTCTCTATATTGTTCTGCATTGATTTTACCTTCTACCTTTACAAGCCACCCAGGACCTTCTGCTGAGAAGCACGCTCACATCATGATGCTTCACAGTGGGGATGGTGTGTGTGTGGTGATCTGGATTGTTTGATGTCCACCAACATAGTGTCTTGTCTCATCGAACCAAAGAACTTTCTTCCACTTGATCGTGGAATCTCCAGCTTTTGGCAAACTGTGGTCGAGACCTAATATGAGCTTTCTTCAACTGTGGCTTTCTCATTGCTATTCTTCCATATGTATTTGACCAGTGGTCATACTTTTCACACACCTGTTCTCTGATTTGCATGGTGGTTCTTTTGTCTTCATGGTAGCCAGGGATACTGATTAACCAGTGAATGGAACTTCCAGACACAGGTGTGTTGATGCTACAATCAGCTGAGACAGTCATTGCACTCAGGTGAGCTCCATTACACTAATTGTGAGACTACTAGCACCAATTGCACAGACCTTTGTTGAATTGGGTCAGTCACTTTAAAGGGGGTGAATATGCACTAGCTTTTTTTTTTATGTTACATATTTTATTGTATTGTTGTTATTTTATAGAAATCAGTTTTCACTTTGATAATAAAGGTCATTTTTTGGGGTTAAATATTTGGTCAAAAGAAGCCAAATTATGTTGATCATGATAGATTTATAAAAGCAATCAAAGGATAAAACATCCAGTGAATAAATACTTTTTATAGGCGCTGTACAGTAAATTATGGCCCAACCTGTCTGCCTGGTTTTGGTGTCCTTAAACATGTTTTATCTTTCTGCAAATAAATTGCCTGTTTTCTAAACTTGGAGTCAAGTTGCAGGGCTAGTTTTCTCAACTGGAACATATTTTTGTCATGAGTTGACTCATTCGGTTAACCAACTTCAGCGCTTATAAACTGAGATTTAAACTGTGAATTTTTCACTGTTTACTTTTTTAGTGAAATTTCAAAGTACATTAAATTTATATAGGTGCAAAACAAAGAAAAAAATCGGGTATAGTGATGTGAAATCTTACTTTTTAAAGACTTGAAATGTAATTTAGTCATAATGTTTGCTCTTACAACTTTTACAGTTTAAAAATGGGTAGAATTACAGTGTTTTTGGAAGTATACCTGAAACTGAGCACTCTAGTCATCAAATGTGCATAATTTTAGAAAGCACAGGAGATTTACACAAATATGTCCTTGGCCATTTGCGTGACTGAAAAACAAATCTTGTACTATTTTGAGAGATTTGCAGCCACACCTACAGCTTTTTACCGTACAGTGTGAGAGCTTACGCAGGTATTCTTTTCTTTACCTTTATATTGTTGCATTCTTTGGCAGATATGAATTTCAAAAACATGTGGAGCGAATAGCCCTGTATTCTTTTGAGCACAAACTTGTTCTTCAAGTAACAACAATAAAAAGCACAAAATGGTGGCCTGGATGCATTTTTACACAGCAGACAAGTTATTATTTTACACTTAAATCACCATTTATATTTTGTGATGCATCTGAAAGGTTTATTTTCCCACTTCGATGTGAAGAAATGCAATGTAGAGATGCATTTTGTCACTAAACGTCTAAAAATGGTGACATTTAAATCCTGCGTCACAAAATATAACAAGCTTTGTTAAATAAAACAAAAGTGACAGTTTTATTGAAGAGTTTTCAGACTTTACACATTTCGTGCACCAGGTGTTTTGCTTCAAATTTTTCCACAAGACAAATGGAAAAGTGCTATATTCTTTAAACATGCTATTAATATGTCTTATAAGACTTGTCTCGACCGAAAGCTCCAGCTTTTATTACAGTTTGTTCTCTTTGTCGAGGATAACTTTCAGTTTACGTTTTCAGGTAATTATAGTGTTACGCACCCTAGAGTGGCACAAATTTGTACTTTGGGCTGAAGAATCGGTTGGCTGGGTGCCCGTCACTGCCTGGATGTGATAAACACACATACACAAACGCCTTTAAAAGTCATCCCAAGTATGAGTACCGAGGCTTTAACTGAGTTTCACTTAAAATTTAAGACACTTCTGCAGCACAGTTTCTTATAAACAAACCCAAAAACTTTTCTGGATGATGTTGACTTAAACCTTTAGGGCCAGTGGTAACACAAAAATGATTCAATATACTGTTATTACGTGTAAATAATATAATAAGATGACACTTTATAATAAGCAGAGCCGAGGCTGGTGTTTTTTTGCCTGAGCATGTGCTTAATGAGTGCTAATGCAGGAGTTTTGATGTGGTCTGAGGAGTTTTTCTATCACAGATGCCATGAAGGCGAACTCGTGGCTGTACTGTACACTGTATGCAATTCCTCTTTATTACATGTGGAATTTCCTCCCAGATGATTGAAGTATCAGCATATTGCTGCCACATTCCCTCCCACAATGGGCTCGGTTTTTAATAATTTGCAGAGCCAAGGGGGCAGATGAGAGGCTATCAAAGTCACTTTGTTAAACCTCTGAAGTTTTTCTTTTTTTTATGAACAACGAAGAGCAGTTGATGCTGAAAAGTGGCGTCAAAAGACAACGAAAGCGGCGTCGATGTACATTGTTTATCCCGTGTGTATACACACAGTGATCAATACACGCCGAGAAATACTATGAGCATGATGTTTACAGTATGATCATGTAGAGGAAAAATAACAATAAGTAATCTCATGTCATTTAGCTGTTCTATGCAAAGTTAATGTAATCTTCTAATGTTTAGTATAACGCATCAATCATGCAAAAATCTATTGTTGCATTAGCCTTGAAAGAACAATAATAATAAAAATGCTGTAATGGTTTTAGCTTCCTTTCCATAAATCATACATGCACGCAAGGAAGGCAGGGGGGGGGGGCATCTTAACTTGCCATTTCAGCTCATCTGAGCAGTTGGAGGGATTCAGAATACTGATAGGATATTGAACAATAACCAGAGCCGCAGTTGGTCACTTTCAGCCTGAAGTGCTTTGAAATATAGCTTGATACAGTCAGTGGCTGCTTCTAACCAAAGTTGACCCAACACCTCCTACAATGACATAAAGCCGTTTTCTGTTCGATAGGCACTCAACAAGGGACTGTAAATCAACAGTAAATGCATAAAAACAGTGCACAGCGGGAGATTTATCGTCACGCTGCAGATCCAAATATTAAAATTAGATCCCAAACAGCCCGAACATCTTCCAACACCTCATTGTCGCTTCACGTTTGAGTTCAGCCATGCATGTCAATAATAATACAATGCAGCTGTCGCTCCAAAAACAGGAAATCTTTTAGTTAAACGTCTGCGATATGAAGGAAATGCAAAGCGAATCACTCCAGATTGGATTACGATGTTCTTTTCAGCGGTTTAATAGCATGTTACAATACGTCCATTATATGAATGTTAAGTGCAACAGTTAAGCAAATCTCCTGTTCAATAATGGATCATTATACAAAAAGTAATGTAGCAAAACACAAATATACAGAGAGGAGAAATGCTGAGGAGCACAGCTTTCAGATTTGATAAGTGGAAGTGCATTTTTACCATGCGGTTTCAACCTGGGACCTTTTATAAGTGCTTGTCAAAGTAGTGCTGAGAGTACAGCCTGAAGAGGCTTTTCACCGAGAATACACTCTTCCCAGGAAGTGGGTGGAGAAGATAATTCTCCAAAAGAGGAGGAGGAAAAAGAAAAGAAAAGAAAACTGAAGAATTAATAAACCCTTTTAGTTGGCCTAATCATTCATTTTGAACCTAAACTGAACAGAGCAACAAAACAAATGATTTTTTTGGGGAAAGAATACATGTATTTTAATGCCCTCAAGCAAAACTAATTAAAGACGACACCTCATTTACATAAATAAGCATTATAATTTGCATGCACGCACAGGGGAATAGAGTCAGAAAAGAAAGCAATATTTTGCAGTCTGCTAATTTCATTTTATTCAGGATTTAAGCTTAATAAAGATTCATTTTGGAGGGGAAAGGAAAATAATCAAAGGGGAAATTTGAACTATCTCCAAAGATGCAGCAGCCTTCAATTCAAAGGGCTCCTTTTTTGTCAGCAGATGACTCCTAATCTGGAGTGGCACTTCCTGGCCTGGTTCCAACACCAACTCCTTGAAAGGTAAAAAAAAAAATAAAAAAAATTTAGAGCCCAATTTATTAGTATGCAGTTCTGGCTTTGGGTAGAGAATTAATGGCGCTCACTGATAATGACTGTAATCGTGGCACAAATGGGGTGTTGAAATAGCAAACAACGGGCACAAGGCATGTAATGGGGATTTTATTAATTACCTAAGGTCCCTAGCATGAGCAGACTGGAGGATTTACTGTGACCATTCCAGCCGGTCGAGAAGAGGTCGGACGGTCTAATCTGACAAAAGAAGGGTCACTGAGACGCGGAGGACCGCTGCACTCGCCTTTAAGAGAAATAACAGAATGACCTGAGATGAGAAAAGTTGTATTTATTTGCCGTAACTGTTAGAATTTATGTTCAGAACATCTGAGTCCTGGTGGACTTTTTTGGGGACTCTAAATAAAACAGTGATCTGTTGCAGAAAGTCAGAATCAGGACAGGCAGATTGTCATTTTTCTACAGCGTGCTTCAGTTGAGTTATGTGCTGAAGGCATTTACTCACATCACAATGACACGAGCTTCCTCCGTCTTTGTTGACTGTTAGGAGAAAAAGAAATCAACATATGGTGGCACTGTCAGGTAGAATAACCCATTCACACATCAGCTCATCAACAAGAGAGGATTGATTAAAAGTCCTTTTTATTACTCACTGCATCCTTAATGGACGCTAGACTTTGAAAATGGAAGAAACAATTAGAGTTTTACTGCTTTGCGGCTATGACTGATTTATATAAATCACTGCATGGGTGTAAATTTTCCAATAAAAGTCTGAACCACTCCTAGCATACATAATCAACACGTTTGTTTCTGGTACACATGCTAGACTCGCACAATCTCTTCAAATTGCCAGGAGTCAACAGCCAACTCGAACTCCATCAGTTGATTGGCTGCATGGTGTTTAATGAAAGTTCTTTAGCTGTTTCTAAATGTTATTTTAGTACAAATCAGACACTGTTGGCCCATTATAGGCCCAACAAGATGTGCAGGAGAACAACACGGCCTTTTGTGCTCTTTGGAAGCTGCCATTTTTAGTTTGCTGCATGGAAAAGCCCCCTGACTGCTAATTAACTGTTGGGACAAGGTTTCACAAGTCAGAATATTGAAGAAGCTTTAAGATTTGCATCACTCTGCCTTTCATAAAGACTGTTATTTTTTAGGATTTCACCATAATGGCTGTAACTCCACCATTTTTCAACATAAGATGATCTCAGTTTAAAACTTACACAAAAAAAAAAAGAAAAAAAAAGGATTTCAGTGTATTTAAATGATCATTTGTAAACATCTATCATCATTTTGAGATTCGTTTGTCCTCTGTTAGCAGTTCACAGGTACAGAAATTCTCATTGGGATGAGATAAAGGAATTAAAATGCTGCAAAAGAGAGTTTTAAAACTATTCAGGTCCCTTTAAGTGAACAAAGTAATACTTCATCCAGAACCTATCATCTGCACATCCAGAAGTCCTGAGCCACTGCGAGGTTTTTAGCTTTTAGGTTTTTTTGGCTGTAACAAGCCGATGAAAAGAAGATAAAAACTCATTTTCCCTCTGTGTGTATATTTATGTCAGGAGTCAGCGATTTGCCTCTAAGACCTTTAGATTTACATTCATCTTCTCAGAATGACGGGAAGAGTGAAAAATGTTAATTTAGAAGATGTTCTTGTATTTTCAAACGAGGAATGTATTAATTTAACTGGTGAAATTTTTGTTTATGTGGCAAGTGATGTTTGTTAATTATAAGTAAACTAATAAAGGAGAGATCTGCAGGACTAAGGCTGTGACTGAGAAATGTAACGTTTTTACACAGAAATCCTTTATTATGATGCAGAGACTTAAACTGCTCTTTTGTCAGCATTATTCTAACACCCCCCTCTGATTTGACTGAAGCTGTGCTCACATCTTAGACAGTCCCACGAACAAAACTGCAGCTGACAGGTGAGTTGGTTTTTCTGCATCTTTATTTCTGATGCATCACCTTTTCCATGGTGTTAAATCATTAAACTGGAAAACCCTGTGCTTCATTTAAAGGCGTAAAGTTTAACCAATTATTATTTTTGCTGTAGCAACTCTTAAAATATAAGTCTCAGATCAATCCCTGTCAGTGCAGTCAAACTGAAAGGTAATTGTTGATTTACTGGAGGAATAACTGCCTTGGATTCCTGCTGAAAGGCTCATCCAAGTTTCCCTTTCATTTTAGTTTATTTAAATACTACCTTAAAGCGGCTCTCTGGAGCATTTTTCTCTGTATCAAAGTTTTCTAAATGTTTTAAATGATATTTCAGGTCTAAACTATGATCTATGGGTTGAGTTCCACAACATCTGTCATTCTGATGAAGACCCTCCTTCCTCCTAGAGACCCCTTTCCATTATTTCTTGCCGCCGACATTTTTCAGCCAATGAAATTCAAATTTCTGCATTCTCTCAACATACACGCGCATCGACCAAACCTGTACCAGTAGGGGGCGCTGTCGTACAGGACGCTCCGTGTGTTTCTCTGCCGTCTCAGCCGTTCACTGAGGACTCACGGCTCATTTCTACTAAAAACCTACCCATTCTCCAGCTAAAGATGGATTTATTTTTATTTTTAAACCTTTCACCTCACAGAATGGTAAGGCTTGACAGGATTATGCGTTTATTTTGGTCAGAAAGTTCATCCAGGGCCGAGTCAAGTTCAGCTTCAGAGTCCAGCAGCAGCTCGGTGCTAACAGAGCTAATATCAGAAGCAGCAGGGACAGAGAGGGCTCATCAGACCCTCGTAGTATTGTTGGAATAAGATTGTGAACTGTGAGTGATTAAACCCTACACATTGAGCTGTACAGTTCATGTCCGAAGTATATGCGCCGCGTGCACACGCGCACACGCGACCGGACGCGCGTGTCGAGATGTTTTGAGGAGGAGCCTTTGGACGCTAGATTCAAAAACTGCTCTCCTGATGAAATCCTCCGGAGTGCCGCTTTAAAGCTGGGTAGTATTTCTGGGAATTAACCCAACACTTCATATTGTTAACAGAAAGCACAAAAACGATGAGTTAAACCTGAGTAGTGATGTCTATTAATGGTTAAAAATGTCTGATTTTCAGACTAGAAACTCACATCATCCTATAAGACCCTACATGTGTTATATAATAATGATGTAAATAAGGATTTTAGCAGGCTTTGGATAGACTTGGATTAAAAAAGTGCAAACAATAAAGTAATAATTGGGGGTTGCCTCTGCATGTTGCATAGGGTTGAACTTAGATGCCCTGTTTGCTCTAAAGCCACATTGCGTGACAAAGATGTGTGTATTTTTCTTTCCAATGAATTCATCTCATTCTTGCGCCCAAGGGCAACTGATGGTAACAGAAACCTCAGAAAATCTAACCGTTCTGGTTCATTTTCTCTCTTTTTTTGTTGTTGTGCAAGTGCAGTTTAGCAAAGTGTTTGTTTTCCTTTTCATCTCTGAGGTGGATGCATGCTCAATTTTCACAAGTTAATTTCATAACAATTTCAGTATCCTATTTCCAACTCATTTTTTGAAATATTAAACCTCATTGAGCAGGTGCATGATGAAATGCTCTGATTTGACCTTATAGTGAGTAAATTGTGCCAAAACCATCTCTCTTGGGCGGTGATGGCTAGCTGGGGGAGACTCCGCTCCGTCAAGGAACTTAATTGGACCAGACGGTTTTCCAGAGGCCCACCGGCCACCGAACAGTTAACGCCCCTCAGCTCCTGTGATTGCTGTTTTATCACTAAAATCAAAATATGCACCTTTTTTGAAGCTTCCCTCACTCACATGTTTCGACACGGTTTCAGACAAGTGGCGTGGCTCGAGGTTGTTTTTATGGTATATTGATGTTTTTCTGTTTGAGCACTTCGTTTTTATTTGAACGTGGCATTTAAGGATGCTGCAGTAAAAATGTTCGGCGTCTTAAGTTTCAATTAATAAACACAAGGAAAAACGTACAAACCGACTGCAAATTAGAAAATTATTCATGCTCCTTTATTTACTTTCTAATTTTAATAGTTATTTTAAATGTTTGTGTTGTGCAGGCTTTAGATGTCTCTGAAATAATAATAATACATTAGTAATTAAAACAAAACAAAAATGTATTAAATGCTGATCAGGTGCTTTTATGGTGAGAAATTACACTTTTGAAGTGCATATACCCCCTTTACTTGTGAAATACTCTGCTTTTGTGTTTGTCTTTTTACAATAAGTACCAGTTCCATGGGCGTGTACATTTTTTTTCTTCAAATTATGAGGTCATGTGTGAAAAATGTACTGAAAAACAGTCGTGCCATAACAAATCAAAACCTGTTTTTACATAATGGTCTGGATAATAAAAAAAAAAAGCTGCACAATGACTGTTTCTCTTTGGTTTTGTTTGTTTTTGCTCCTCCTCTCCTGTTAACTCTTGAGGTGAGATGGAGAGACTCAGAAAACTAAAGATGGCAGCATTCCTTGGCAGTGACACACACACACCTTATTGCTCGCTTTCACAGCCACACACACACATAAACACAGAGTATAGCCAGTTGTTTTAAGTTCTGAACTCAAAACACACTTCCTTTTATGGTGAGACAAGTATAAACACATGTAAACCTGAGCTGATTATATTAGGTGCTAATTTTCTTGTAATAGTCATCATTTCATGCAGGTGGCTCTTAAACATCTCTTATAAAATAAAAGCCCAGATTTTTCTTGTCATAATCTCCCCCAAAATGTAACCCAGAACAAAAACTGAGCTTCAGATTTTTTGATTGCTCTTTAAATCTCTTACATCTGTTAGATGTGCTCCATTGTTACTGAAACCCAGAGAGAAGTTCCTCAGCCGTCGGAGGCAGCCGTCCTGTGGGCGTCGAGGAGGAGATCCCTCTGAGGTGTCTCAGACGGTTGCCTCACCTGGTCCATGTGTTTACCTCAGATGGTAGGATTAGGAGGCAGCCATGTGGAAGATACGACACTAATCCATTGTTCCTTTACTTGGCACTCAGTCGCGGTTCTCTGCAACACTTCCGCTCTCCCTGAGTTTGAGGTACGCCCTGAAGGAATGTGAGAAATTTCAACAGCATTTGGAGACTCTTGGGTGTGAGACAGCCAGATTTTGACAAGTGGCTTGAAATATGTTACATGTTTAAATTTCACAAAAATGTATTCGCTTTTTAATGGAAACTCCGTCAAGGCTTGTCTTTGTTATTTAGAGCGCTGATCATGAACGTGTGGCCAGTGGGCCAAATCTGGCCCCGGAGCTCGTTTTATTTGGCCCACAAATTATTCAATCATTAATAAATCCAACAAAATTCAATACAATAATGAGTTAGCTCGACCATAGCTAATAATCAGACCTGACTTCAACATTCTAACATTTAGGGCACATTTTAATTTTGAGTCAATAGGATCTGAGAGACACTGACATGCTGAAAACTCAGGTTCAAGTCTATTATTGCACAATCTGTATAATTCTGGCTATTCTTAAACTATTGCAACAGTAACATGTTCTGTGAAGCAGTTTTCAACATGATCGGCTCAGTCAGTCATCTGCCAATCTGAAACGCAAGAATCTGATTTTATTTTGTTATTTTGGGCACCTTTGCTGAGCAGCAATAGTGCTAATTCAGGATAGCCACAACAGATCTTTTATGTGGAGGGTTTTACTACCATGATGCCATGGGCGGATGGAGGTGATGTGTCCCCACTACTACCCAGAAGTCACTGAATTGTCCCCACCAATAACTCGATCTAAAGATGCAGGAATAGCACTGCATCCCCAGCGGACTGAGGTGCTGTCCTGCTGTGCGCGGACCAGCGTCCAGGGGAAGGAGGCGTGTTTGAATCGACCGACGTGAGCCGCCCG
The DNA here is from genome assembly GCA_006937965.1 of Callopanchax toddi. Lineage (NCBI taxonomy): Eukaryota > Metazoa > Chordata > Actinopteri > Cyprinodontiformes > Nothobranchiidae > Callopanchax > Callopanchax toddi. The sequence goes on along the minus strand of SSNR01000264.1, from coordinate 556,874 downwards.
TGCCCTGGGTCTGGATGTGGACCGGGCTGGGCTGGTCATCCGGCATTCTCCCAGTGGGCCCATGGTAACTTTGGGCCGGTCCGAACCATCCCAGATCTGAGCGGCTTGTTTAATTCTCTCTTCCTGTTTCGGCACATGCTCAAACCCCCACCCTCCACTGTCCCGTCTCAGTCCCCACCCCACTGTCCCGTCTCAGTCCCCACCCCACTGTCCCGTCTCAGTCCCCACCCCACTGTCCCGTCTCAGTCCCCACCAATGTAAAGTGCAAATCTACGCCATTGCACGATCCTAATTTTGATGTTTTTCAGAATTAAAAATTTTTTTTGTAAATATAATCTTTTAATATAAATTGTGCAGGTCAGAGCTGTACAAGAATCAGAAATCAGTATTAGCCCTCAAGATCTGAATCAGTGCATCTCTATTGCAAAAGTGTTAAAGTTTTAAAAAAATTGCTCCATATTTATTCCTAATGTCACGACCCAGAATAAAAGATTTTATTTTTAATAGCCTAAATCAGAGCTCTCATGTTTCTCCTAATTAAATGCATTTTATCATCATTGTTATTATGTTTGCCATTATTTAAATACTTATATTTTATGAACAGTGATTCACAGGTAGAGTCACATCAAAACTCCTCAATCAAACAGTGCTTTACATGTTTTGTTTTTAAACACATTTAATGAATAAAACAAAATGTAAAATATGATATATTTATGGCAGCAGAAATCGAAAAAGACTGAATAAACTGGTGATAATAATCAGAAACATGACTAATTAAAGGCCGACCTTCATTCTGCCTGATTAGAAAATAAAAGAAATTCTGACCCTTGAGCAGTTTTTGGTGATGAGCCCTGATTTAGAGGAAGGTGCTCATTTTTGATGCATATGTAAATCCACCCGAGTTCCCAGACTTACAGCATTGAAACCTGTTCTGTCTGGTATCAGCCTTTTCCCACCTGAGCAGATAAAATGTGTTGATGATGTTTTGAGAAACCACCATGTAAATCTGACCAGTAAAACAGATTTTAGTAGAAAAGCTGAATGTTCTGTTTAATAAATGCAGACCTCAGAAGCTCTTCTGAGGATGATTGTTTCATTTAATAAAGATGCAAAAGAAAAATGTATTTATTTTGGGGAAAAAAGACTCAATATCTCATGTAATGAGATTTGGTTGTAAATCAAACAAACCCCATCCTGCTGGTAAAGTTGACAACCTTTTCCTTTGTGCTTATGGTCAGAAGACCTCATATCGTACCCACATCACAACTGGAAGGAAGCAAAACTCTTATTTATCCAGCACGCTGATAATTAAGCTGTTCTCATTAGTGACATAATTGGAAATGTAATTAGCAATAGTAATAATTATTACATTTAATACTTTTTCTTTATTGTTATCAGACTCATTCAAACTGGTAATTAGAGTTCAAGAGATTTTCATACTTTTGTCCTAATTCATTTCGGTCACCAGTTATTTCCGCTCTGCCTTGCTTCAGTAAGTTATAACCGCGGTCGTGTAGATTTTTCAGTAAACATGCAAACGCGACGCTCATTAAGTTAGCTGTTTAAATCCATAAAATAACAGTGCTGCATGGTTTCAGGTTTGTCCAGCTTTTCTGTTCAAAACTAGAATGATGGGGTAAATGAAAGATTATGAATTTTATGAAATGCTACTAAAAGATTAGCACAGCTTCATATTGGGGATGTCCACCATCAGATTTTATGCATTTTCTTGCATGATCAAAAACCAAACAATTTTTTGTGGCAGATAGAGCAAAAAGTAAATATAATCAACAAACAGTAGTACTGTAAGCGTGTTTTATACGTTTTTGGGGAAAATCAACGTTTTGTGTCATACCAGTCGTGTTGGTTTTGACTTTGTGCGACTCCTCTGAACATCAGTAACTTCTCAGCCACTGATCTTTGGTGCGATCTGGTGAAATTCTTTCAATCTCTCATTTCAAAGAATCTACATGTGACAGTAAACAGCTGTTTTATGTTTATCTACAGAATTCAGATGGCAGTAGAGTAAGCTTCAGCTGGACTCTGCTGCAGCAGATTGAGCTTCAGTGCAGATTTTGCCACAGGAAGGTAAGTCTTCAACTTTTATTTCCTCACCTTTAACTGGAATAGCACATGTATTTATGTAGAGGAAAAAAATAAAAGCATTTCCTGTCTGTCGGATCATCTTATGCAATTTGTGATTCAGTTATGCAAATGAGCATTTCACACGTTTGCCATCATTTCTCTGTTTTTTCCACTGTTGAAGCAAATTATTTGGTAAATTGAGATGACTTTCACAGAAAATGTGTCATGCGACGTGTGGCATCGGTGTCTGTGCTCCATGTTGAAGTTGCACCTCTGGTTCTTGGAGCAACTTAATTGTCTGAAAACATACACGCAAGCAGCACGTACGAGTCATGATACCCCAAGGCATAGATTAATTAAGCTATGAAAACCCATGAGCAGAGAGCATTCAGCAGGTGCCTGTTTGGCTTGGTATGGGACTTGTTTTTGGCAGTGGTGCAGTGGCTCATTATAAATCTATAATTAAGTTACAATTTTATTTGCTTTTTTTTTTTACACACTATCATAGGGGATCAACGTGGCTTAAACTCCGATTCTGCTAAGTGCACTCTTGGCTATGTCTCTTTTATGTCCTTCATTCTTCAGGAATGGCACTTTGACAAATTATGTGATTGAGCTTCTGAGACTAATACTGTTTGTCTCACACTGTTTGGTCTCTTACATGTTCAGACGTTTGTATTTTCAACCCAATATTGATTCTTAAATTCTCTTGATTTGTTTCCTAATCCAAAACAAGCTGATTTACAAGCTTCCTTCTTTTCTCTGTATCTCAGCACAAAAACAAACATCCGTTGCTTCCGCTGGCTGAAGGGATGGCCCTCAGAACCCCCGCAGCTCGGCTCATCTCGCATTAGGTGTGTTGGCAGCGCTAAGTGAATGCAATGAAGCGCTTCTCTCTCTCTCTCTCTGAGGCCAACATCTGTTATTCTGAGTCACCTGCCAGCAATGAGGGAGGGCGAGATGCACGGCAGGGGCCTGAAGGAGGGATGAGCAGGGGCTGTGGGAGAGAAACCCCCTGTCTGCAGGGTGGTCAGACTGAATGAGAGTCACCACCACGGCGCTAATGTTTGCCAAGAGCTTGCTCAAGCTAACAATGCGGCCTGTGGAGGGGCAGACGAGGCAGGAAATTGAGGTTAACAATGCTGTTACATATTAAACAGGACTTGGCTTCATGCGCGGGACATGTACTAGTAAATGATGCTGAAGGAGTTGCACGCAGCAGTTAAAACCAAACATGTGTCTAGAAATGGATCTTTGAAGATTTTATGTTTTAGGAACACAAGATAGATTTCTTGAAATCAATGTATTGTTTGCTGTGGAATTTTTTATTTTAACTTTTTGTTATTTTCATTTTAATTTATTTATAACTCTAGCATTTGTTGTGTTAAGATTAGTTCATGTGTCAATAAGACATTATGTGCTCTAGCAGCAGGTTGACCTGCCAAAGGGTTCATATTAACACTGTACAGAGCCCCTAAGAGGAGGGGCTCATTCAATTTGTACTTTTATAATATTACATTTAATTCAAAATCTTTTTAACGTAAAAACAAAAAAACACCTTACATCAAAAAATGTATTATTGCCAAACATTTATTATTTAGCCAGATGCCAGCAGTGTCAATCAGTTCCTTTTTTTTTTTAAAGATTCTAATAGCTTCAGAAGTAGTCTTCATTTACTGAAATGCAAAAACCCACTTTGTTTGATTCAACCAGCAGGTTCCACTTTCTTCCACAGCTAGCAGACAAACAGAGGGAAATATGCTGCTTTTTACTACAGAATTCTACATGTTAACATTTTTAAAGCCTGTCTGCTTTGTGGAAGTAAGTAATTGGACATTTAATTAGATTGCACTGTAGGTCTGGACTGATTTGTGTCAGGAAATAGAAACTAGACTTCAAAACTATGTGGAAGTTAAAGCTGAAACAAAAGGAGAAGCCCCCTAGTGGCTGGCTGCAGCATTGGCTCTCCTCCATGTAAACAAATGGAGCATTGTTGTGACTAAATATAAAAAGTACACTCAGATAATGATATCCACATGTTGACTTTTAGTTGATTCACATAACTCTAAACTGGCTGCTTCTTGTTCAAATATATATTTTACTAATGTGATGCTTCGTAATTAGTTATTTGATGCTTATATGTAAACACCAGTTTGAAGCCTCTATTTTGTAGAAACGTGACTCCTAAAGCTTCTAGATGCAAACACTTTGCCTTTGTATTGTAACTTTTCTTGATTATACATCTGTAACTCTTTCCAAGTACAGTGACTAGTCTCCAGTCGTGACTCTGGGTGCTTTCCAGGTGGTTACTGTGACCGAACATCAGTCTCTGCTTTGTTCTTAATAGTTCAGTCCTTCCAAGTGATTCTCACCGCTTTCCGGTACTCTTCCCCCCACTGTGCTTTGCCCAGGGGAGAGACATCTTCCATGTGTTGTAATAAGGGTAGCTGATATAATGAAGGTCATTGTAATCAGAGCTAATGTGCCAAGGAGTCAAGACACTGTAGCTTTATTTGCCAGCAAGGCCCGGCATTTGGTACCCATGGGTATCGGGCTGATAGTGTTATCTTTGCTAACCTGACTTTAATACAGGCCTTGCTGCGCTGTTTGTGTCAGTATCGGTGCTGAACTTTTCCCAGTGATCCCCTCCGTGTGTGGATGGGTGTGCACTAGGCTCTACGCCACTCCATCCTGGTTAAATCCCATCCCAAGGTGTTTGAACTTTTATTTCACATTCTGCATTTAGAAAGCAGCTCTCTCTCTCTTTAACTCTCTGACTTGGAAAACAAACCGGGCTCGTATTAGCTTCACTGGAAAGTACTTCACAGAGAAACATTACATCAGTGTCTGCTGAGGACACTCAAAGGAGATGACCTCTAAATCTAATCCCGTCCCTCAGGATATGTAAATGTCCTCAGCTCAAATTTGATTTGTTTTCATCTTTTCAGGACTCAGTGGTTTGTTAACAACTTTTATCCAGCTGTTTTAGAGTACCAAAACAACGTCAGACTGCTGAGGTTGTATGGACCTCTGGAAGATTACCCAAATTGTTGGTGGCAGCTAGCTGATTATTCTACTAAATCACGCAAAATCAGAGCTTTCAGAGAAATTTGAACCTCGTCTAAAAAGCAAATCAGACTAAAATACTATTAATTTATTTAATTACTCCTTTTTTAAAGGTGGGAGCATTTCAGCAAGAGATCATTTTTTTATCCAATGTACCACGGCCCCTTCCTAAATGTCCCTTCTCCCCCTCTCGCTCTTTCTAACCCCACCTCTGCAATTGTGCATGAACATGACTCCGGTCTCTAATGCGTTTAGTCACCAGACTTTTCTCTTTTTCTTTCTGAAGTTGATGTGGCCCTCGGTAGCCGGGGGAATGGCTAACGTTTAGCAGACCAACAGCCTCGCTCTTCCTGTATGGCGATTGTAAACAGAAAATCACAGGGCGCCCTGCGCGCAGCCCCACCTTTACAGGTTTTCGTGATGTGCATGCACGTTGATTGACAGCTGACAATGTGGAAACTAAAATTCTATTGGTCTAAAAAATTCACTGGTTAGTGTGAATTCATAGGGGTCTATGGGAGGAAGGAGGGACTTCAGAAGAATAACAAATGTTGTGAAACTCTACCCAGATATCATAGTTTAGAACTGAATTATTTATACATTTATAAAAATTTGATACATAAATAAATACTCTGGACTGCAGCTTTAACAGAGTTGAGCATGAAATGAATCATTTTGGAATCACAGACCAACTTCATTCAAGATGAAGAGAGGTCGGTCAATAACACACAACGTTAGCAGATATATGTGTTTCATAGTGTCTTCTTTGAATGTTTCTTTCTGAATCATTTTGGATTTTAAGATCAAAGTTGTTGCAGTTTTGTTAGATAAATCATTACCACACACACGCACGCACACACACACACACACACACACTGACCTGCCACCCATATGGATTTATCTCCTATTTAAAAAAATATGGCACATCATGAAGAGAAGAATCAGACAACAAAGAGCCTGGACTGTTGAGCAGCTGATATTTTATATTTAGTAAGAACGGAAACACAGACTGAAGAAGCTGTTCATCAAAATCACTAAGACTTATTTTTTGAGTTTGAATTTGTGTCTGTTTGCTAAATAAATGAATTTATTATAACTGTATTTTACTCCAATGATAATTGTGGTTGTTAATATTTGGGTTTTTTGGGTCAAAATTATTGATTGAATAGTTTAATTGAATTAATTGATAGAAAATGTCCACTACTGTTTTGTGCTTATGGACCAATAATGGTTTGGGGAATCAATCATCTATAAAATCATCAACAAAACCTTCATCTATTGCTTTTTCTCAGCAAAGCTTTTAGTTGATTTTATTTTCCAATATATTTTTATTCTTGCCCTTTAAATGAGTCACTTTTTGTATGAAACATCAAAGACCTTTTTTCCTATTCATCACAACACCTCCTGGAAAAAAAAAAAAGCCATCCGTACATAACCCTATGCAAGTCCCCTGATCCCATCATTCAAACTTCCAAGCCTCGCTCTGTGGCTTCCTAGAGGACCACAGTGAAATGATCTCTTTTGTTTCGCATCATTAGTTCCATCTGTTGTGCGAGCAGGCCTGTCTGTTCCGGAGCATGGCAACGTGATGGTCGCCAGGGGCGACTGGAGACGCTACGGTCCTGGTGGCTGGTGGCTCAACCTCCACCACCACCGTCACCTCCTTCCTGATCCCTCTGACACCGTCACACTCATTTGACTGTTTCTCTTCAAATATCTGTTCATAAATTAAGGGAGATATTTTAGAAAATGTGCAATAATTGCACAAGATACTGAGTTACTTTGAGATTCACATGCAATTATACAGATCCCGCCCAACTCTGAAGTCTCACTTGTTCACTTTGTGGTGAAAACAAGCTTTATCAGGTCAGGCCTTCATGCTTATTTTCTTGCAGTCGGGAGTAAATTATCCACCAAACAGATGTAGCATTTTCTCACAACAAGGAGATATTTTATTCATGATTTACATGATTGATAAATCTTCAGAAAGTCGCAGCGCTGATGGGCATACACAATTTAGCATCTGTCTTCCTCAGACTTATTAATCGCATACCAGAACACGTGGGAGCCAGATTTGTAGTTTTCCTTTCACTTTACATGTTCTAATTACATCTTTACGATCAAAGTATTCTCCAAAGAGGACTAGGATGATAAACTCGCCGGCTATAAACTCTGTAAAGGACCAATTCCAGGAAAATCTTGGAGTTGTAAACGAGCTGCTTCTTGCGATGCAACCCTTACAACATTTAAGACGATGAAATGTGGCCATATATTCTAATTATAATACATAAGTCTCAAATGAATATTTCCGTGATGTCTCCCTAGTGAATTGCTCTGTAGTGTGAATGTGGAGCACAAGGGCATCTGTGTGCATGTCAATGTGGATAATTTTCACTGGAGATGGAGCCATCAAAGGTCACCACCACCCAGATGACCTAACCTTGGAATGTAACACCTGGGTGTAAAAGTGGACCTATCCTATCTGATGGAATGGGTGTAATGTACCTCTAATGTATAAAGTGCAGAAATAAAACGAGAGTTATAGGCTGGTAAGGGAGGTTCAGTGTGGGTTAGAGAGTACTGTAACTCTATAGGCTAAAATAGCTGTGTTGGTATCGCCCGAGGTGACAGGCTATTGCCAAAGTGCTGTATTTGTTGGAACCATTATGAAATAAAGTCGGTGAAAAAGGCCAATATTCAGTTTGAATTGATTCCTGGAAAACTCCAGAAGTGAATATGCTTTCATTTTGATGGTATTACTATGGGCAAAATGTGTTGTGTCAGTTTCACCTCCCCATTACTTTGCTCCATTAAGGCAAAACCAAGTGATTTTATTTTTGCCCAGTCTATTTTCTGTGATAAAATGAAAATCTGAAAGCTTTATTAAGTCTGAGTGACACCTAAAGCGGAGAGTCGACAGGAAAATAAGTCATGTGGGATCTGGTTTCAGTTCATTTTTGCTCAATTTTCCATCTCCTGATCAAATACTGCACTTTCCAGTAGGGGCTTAATGGGAGTGTCAAGTTCACAAAGGGCCTCTCTCTTCCACTCACTCCATTACCTGATAACAGCACTGGTTTGGGCACTTATTTGCACAGCGCAGTTAAGCTAGGCTTGCTCTCTTCATATTTGTAGCAGGTTGTAATTGAAGCTGTTCTGAGACCATTTTATTAATTTCAGGAGATCTTCCCAGCACGTATTTCCATTATACCATCTCATCTCTGGCTACCTGTGCTGCTCCTCCCAGCGAAGCTTTTGAATGCTGCTTCTCTTTAAGCCAAACAAACATGACCACTGATGTCTTGGGTTCAGGGCCTTTCAAACAACCTTTCAATAAAACAAGCTCAGCTGTGAGACATACAGGATCTCTCATGCTGGGCAGCCCCGCTGAAAATACCCTCCCTCCTGTTTCAAAGCCATCAGCTTTTGGTTCCCCCAGGAGAGCCAGCTTTATCCTGCAGGGTTTATTTAAACTTGTTGGGAAGGTCTTGCCTTTTTTTTTCATAGACTGGGTTATGTGACATTTAGGGGAACCTCAACACATGTGAGAGAGATTTTCATCAGTCTATTGATCCAAAAACTCAAGACTATTTCCTCATCAAATATAAGTGGCAACAAATTTTTGATTGGGGTGGAGCGGCGCCACACCTGCAGTCACACGTCACAATGGCAAACACAAAGACGCAAAGCAGCCCTGCTGCGTTCATGAGAATTTAGGCGCTTTTTGAGCGACAATAACCTGAAAGGTGAGAGGAGGAGCAGGAGGGGAAGGAAAACAGAAGGCCACATGAGGACAAATTGCAACGGCATCTTTTTACAGCTTGATAGTGCAGTTCCTGACTTGTTTTTATTGACCTTTTCTTACCCGCATCCATCTACTGGTGAAGATATGCCATTTAAATAAATGTCATTTGACTGTCTCTGGTTTGGGAGTCACACTCTGACATGTGGTATTTTGATAGAATTTATCCATCCAGTCTGGCTACGGTTTGTTATTTGTGTGAATCTCTTTTTAAATCAGTCCTCCCTAAACGCCTCCTAAATCACCAGGCGGGTCAGTTTTGTGGAGTTTCTTTTTCTTGCAATATTAGGAGGACTTTTGTACTTCGGCTGAGACATTACTGGGCCATTAATCCGCCACCCCTCCCACTCTTCAGCACTTTCACTTCTGTATAAAGGCATTGGAATTACTTCCAAAGGATAGGAGGGAGGGGGGATTGCAAAAAGACTGCTGGAAAGCCTACTTATTCTCTTAATGATGTCTTGTCCTCTTAAAAGTCGTCATTTTCCTTCACAAATGGATGGCTACAGCAGAGGAGCACCCCAGGGACTGAGGTCCTCCCAGCCTCCCTGTTCCAGAACATAAAGTTTCTCTCTGTGAATTACGGCAGGACGTTTTTAAGTTAAAAACTAGATTTGTTGACACTAAATGGGGGTTACATAAAACCACACTGTAATTACAGTGTGGGTGGATTAGTTGGAAGGTATTTCTGATTAGTTTGCTGCCCACTGATAGCAGTGGTAAGAGACGCATCATAAACAAATTTATGTTTTCGAGTCATTGTGTTAAAAAGTCAGAGCCAAATCTTGAATTTAATTATGTTTTTGTGAAATGAGCTCAGCTCTGTCAGGTTTATTAAATGGTTATAAATGCATTGTTGTTGAATCTGAAGCATGCATTGTGAAACGAGTTTTTCTCATGGGAGTGTTTAAAAAAATTATTTTCCATTGACAGGCTATGATATTAAACTATCAACGCCCATCAATCATGGTTAATGCCACAGTTTCACAGTCAGATTGTTGTCATGCTGAAAAATTTGGGTGTAGAGTCAAACTTTGTATGTAATGAACTTCAGAAAAATGTAAAAACATATATACAGTTTGAATGAAGTTTTAAAGGTAAATAAAAAGCAGCTGATATACCGCGTTAGCAGCCTACAACCACACATCAAGTGGTCGAGGTGTAATCAGTGTTTCACATGATGTCCCTCTCTAAGGACCTGCTGATTTGTATAATATCCTCCTGACAAGGTCAGGACAGTGCCTACATCTTTGAAGATCGAGGAAAGAGAACATGCTCCCCCTTCTTTGTGCCTGTGGAATAGAACAAACGTGAGATCACGCTGTCGAGGGGCTTCCACTCTTCAAAGTTGATATGAATCAGACATGAAACGGTTTAGATAGAGCGATAGTTATCTTGATTCCCGGCGCCGTCCGTTGAATAGACAACGTAACGCACTGGGAAGCTGAACGGCTGCGTTTTAGTGTGAAATCCTGGGGAAACGTATCCATCTGGAGCATGAATAATTTAGATGGCTCAAGTTGGTTCCTGTTGCTGTTGTGTTTGCGCTCAGCTTTCTCTCTCGGCTCAGCACCCCCGCCATCACCCCTCCCTCCTTGACATCACTCCTGAGGCTTGTTTGTGATGCTTAAAGGGAAGTTGAGCCACATGAGGAATCGTGGGGAGGAGAGACTCACTTTCCCTCTCTACTTTCGCTCTCCAGCCTTTTTCCCTTTTGTGGACCTGCACAAACCTCCTATAAACACTTTAACACACACTGACACACAAATGCCCTGTTAAATTTATCCCAGAAATGCATTGCAGTACAGTTTAGAGAATTTATTTTTGATGCTATTAAGCATGTGATTTTGCATATAATATAAACATTTAGTGAGTAGAGTGATTTAAAGTTTGTTTATAAAATGTAAAATGTAACAGATTATTAGAGTAATTGTTTTATTTTAATTGTGAAATAATGCAATTTCTTTCCTATGTAAGCAGTTTTTTGATTACTTGTAATTAATAAATTTTAAGCCGAGCCATAAAATCCTACATAATTAGTAAAGTTGCAAGGAAATATTTCCCAACAGCTGTTTTAGTCATAAAATGCCATAAGAAGGCATTCCTGCACTGTAAATAATACACAGAGGCACAGTTGTTATATTTTAAGTATATGGTTTATTCAATTTAACAAAACTGAATAGAATATTCAGAATACTCATTTTGTGAAGATGTTTAGTTTTTTCTCAGTTAAAGTTTCCATTATTATTTGTTAAAATGTTATTTATTGTTATTATTGTGCAAATGAGATTATTTACATAATAGAACTATGGTTTAGAAAAGCAGACAACACTAGCATCTTGTCAAGTACACTGTAAAAAATATGGGTCCAAAAAAGTCTTCAATTGGTAACAAGTAATTGAATTAAATTTATGCAAAAATTATATATATTTATTTAAACTTAATCCAATTACTAGTTACCAATCGAAGGGCTTTTTTGAAGTTGGATCAACATTTGCTTTTTAGAGTGCATAAGTGAACTTTTAGCCAAATTTATTTTGTTTTTACTATTAATATACTGTTTATTTTATTGCAACTCACAAAATGAGCATCATATATTAAAGATAACATGATGTGTGGTGGTTCTGGTTGAGGTTCTATGTAAGAAGAACATAGATTAGTCAGAATTTAACACAATGTTAGCTAAATGACCTAACTCTGATACAGTTCATATACTGTACCTTTTTGCCCTTTTTGTTCTAATTATGTTATATTAATTACAAAAATGTTTTGTTGCATCAGTTTAGTTGTTTCATTTTCAATTAAACTGTGTTAAACAGGCATTGGTTTTTAACAGAAAAGCAACAAAGCAGCATGTTAGGCATCAATCTTTTTTAACCACTGCTCATCACACGCACGGTTCGAAAATTGAGTGATAAAATTTTTTTTAACTTAGCTTTTGTCTTTTTCTTCTTAATCTTCCTCTTTTTAAAATGAAATTTCAGATGCACAAATATAAAAGCAACAGGAGCAATTATGTGTTTATTAAAACACATAATTAACAAACACCATCTGCAAAGGCAGGATACCTAAATGTTTATCTGAGTTGAGTTGTAAAGGAATTTGAAAAACGTGGTGTGACATTACACCCAAACTGCTCTCCGGGTATACTAGTGGGATATCAAATGTAAATTTGACTAAAGTTAAAATGCTGCAGCTAATACAGCGTGTTTGTGGACGGGTAACACTAACATGCAGATCCAATAATGTAGTCAAATCCAGTCCCTGTCTTTAGGAGAACCAGTCAGGATGATTGGGGTGGGTGGGGGGGTGGGGCACTGAGGAGGAGGGAAAGAGAAAGACTGAGCGAGGGAAGGGAGGAGGAGAAGAAGAAGGAGGAGGAGGAGGAGGAGGGGGATGTGACAGGCCCTTGGAATCTCAACCTCTCTCTCCTGGCGCCCGCTCTAATCAACCCCTGTAATTTATGCAGAAAATATGATTTATATTTAATTTCACTACACTTGCATTGTTAATTTGAGATGTAATTAACGCGTCGCCACGGCAACTAATTTCTCAATGCCGTAAATTATCACCGCCTTTTCATCAAAATTCAGTTACTTTGGCTCCTGTGTGCAGTGTTGTGATGCAATTAGGTTACCAGGGCAACCTTAAAGTGTTAATTTTCTTTTGTTATATTGCAGTGAGGCAGAAGTTTTTTTTTTATAACACAAGTCATCGTAGTCACATTTTTTGGGGGTGAACAAAGAACTCTGGGAGCTGTTAAATGTAGCCTGTGGAATACAATGCTCAAGTGGACAAGTACACAACCCTGCACGCTCTTCTCCAAAACACTTGTTTTACTGTTGAAGTGGACTGAGTGATTACTGGGAATCCTTTGCTGCTGCAAGAAATTGTAACTCAGAGCTGTCCTTTGGGAAAGGCCATGTTTGTCAAAGAGAATCTACTGTATATGAATGAGTGTTTATCGTTTTTAAATTTAGAAAAGGGCTCCCGTTCCTTCATCTCTCTCTTTTTTTTATTTTACAAACAAGTTCTCACAAACACACACATTTTTAGTCCTTTTATTCCCCCAACAGTGACTGTGAAATGACTCAATATTTTAATCAACTGTATCTAATTTGCACTCCAACAGATGATAGGGCCACATGTGTGCTGTTGTTGCCATGGCTGGCAGTGAGTATGCCCACCGGATGGCTTGGAGCCGACCCGGATCGCCACGCATGGCGGTCTCTGCGGTCCACTCTGCGCGTCCGTTTTCAATCCATCCTCCTCTTAGTTAGTCTTCAGTGGAAATATCAGGTCATTGGCTGCTAAGCTGTGGTTAACTGCAAAGGTAATTAAATTTGTAAGCAGGCTTTTTGAATCTTTTAGCCTCTTTGGTAATACCAGCAGGTATTACAGGGTTTAAAGTGAGGCTCTGTGTTGACTAACTGGTAGAAAGAGGCCTGGTTCACTAAAGTTGTACCTGATGTATTCTTTACTGTGGTACAGTAAGGGCCAGTATTAATTTTTTAAAACTGTTAAAGGCCTCTGAAAATATACCACAGTTTAAGGTTTAAAATTTTGTCTTATTGCTGTCTGTATTTTAGGGCATTTTAAGCAGTTTTATTATAATTTTCACTCTTTTAGACAAAATATGCAACAGACAAACATTATTTTCAGTATTAGGCTGCATGGTGGTGCAGTTGTTAGCACTGTTGCCTCGCAGCAAGAAGGTTGCAGGTTCAAATCCCGGCACCAGTTAGCATGTTCTCCCCACGCATGCGTTCCCCTCCCCACCAGTAGGTGTTGTTACAGAGGAAACTACACAGGAGCAGCACCAGAAGAAGAGTTTACAGGAAGTACATTTCTCATACACAAACATTGCTAAAATTTCAACTTATTTACATATTTTAGTTTAAATTTGCTACAGAATATTTTAAGGAGAGTATTAAATCACTACTGTTCTATTTCTGGAAAATCACAAAATACCTTTTTTCTTCCCTGTGGAAACACTCAGGGAGTAATATTAAGAAAATTGCTAATTACAAATGTATTTTTTCTAAAATAGTTTGCTGTTTGCTAATAGCATTATCCCAGAACATCCTGTGAATATACCGTGTGAAAATGTGCCAAGTGTGCTTTTGTAAAGTATAAATCTGTTTTGACTCAAGAGAAGAATCCGATCTCTTTTTGCCTGTTTTAAAGCACCGCCTTGAGCAAAATGAGGGATATCGGTACCTGTTTATATTACATGGCAGCTATTTAATTGTAAACGAAAACTCGTGTGCTTTGATTCCTCCCTGTCTGATCTTTTTACCCCACCTCAGAGTTTAAAACAAGCTTGCACACGTCTGATCCATCACACCTCTGGTAAATACTGCATCATGTGGAAAGCAGTAATTCTGTGAATTCTGCGGCTGATAATACCAGCAGTCTGCTGCAACAATATTGTGGTTTAATTCAGATTTTGCTAAGCAGAAAGCAGCAAACCATTTTTTTTGTCCATTGATGTCAAACTTTGTTTGAAAGAAGAAATCAGAAGTCACAGTGAGGCTGAGCTGCTTAATCAAACGCTGTGTAATAGGACATCTAACCTGCCTCGTCTGTCTGGGAAGTCTGGCTTGATTAGAACAACAGAGGCAAAATATTCTCCCTATTGTCCTGGTGGATGCAGAGTGTGAGTCTGAGGAAAGGTCATCAAGGAAGTTTTTATGTAACTCGCTCTGTAAAAACACTAAGTTGATTAGACTTGTTTATTTATTCAGGTCCAAAAGAGTATTTGCTTTTGTCGCATTTATTCCCATTTTGCCAGCACAAGGGGCCCTGGAAGACGAGTTACCAAGGAACACAAAATTTTAATTAGTGTATTTTAATCATTCAGGCTTTTCAAGCTAATCCACAGACCCCTGAGAATTCCCAAGATGCAGCTCTGTGCTGCTTTACCATTTATTGTTGAGTCTATTATAATTACTGTTAGCAGGTGGGGGCAGGGAGACGTTTATTATGTTTTTCCATCTTTATTATAATTACTAGAAAAAATGAAAGGATGCTGTTTCATTAAGTTTAGAGATGATGCCATTTTCCCCCTGTTTTCCCCTCAATCTCCTTCCTGCCTTTGTTTCATAAAGCTATTGTGCCGCTTTCATTCCAGGGCTTTCATACGTTGCACAGCTTTGTGGAGAAAAAAGAAACAAAACAACAACAAAAACGAAACAGATCTTTTATTAAGAACAGAAGAGGAGGAAGATGGTCTTAAAGAACTTAATTTCTGAGAGTTTTTCCCCCCCTCTCTCTTTCTGTTTCAAATGCGAGCTCTGAGAATGAAGTTGACACATCCTCTGAAACACAAATGTTCAGCAGAGTTGGAATGGGATCAGAACAGAAATCCAGAAAGTAGAATGTGTTTGCCTCTCTTTCACACTCCACAGTAATGAAAGATAAGAGGGCTGCAGTAAATCTTTAAGCCCCATGCTTTTGGTTCTCTGCAGGGATTTTAGCATCTTCCAGAATATTTTTTTTAATGTTTGTCTGTTTAAGTACTATTTTGTTGCTCCTTCCTTCTCCTCTTGCGTCTCTAATGTGCATCTAAAACCATCAGCCTGCAAAGGAGGGGGGGGGGGGGGGG